>CM021535.1:2361756-2391186 GCA_010994315.2 Pisaster ochraceus
CCTCCCCAATATAGCGAGGTTGACAGCCTAGGGGTATATGGCTTAGATTTCCAAAAAGTTATAAATTATAGACAAAGTTGTTAAACAGTTGTTAATTGTATAAAAAAAAATTGGTTAGTTTCAATCTCATGAGAGCTCAGGTATAATAAAGTTCATATTACAGGTACCAAACCGCCATGCAGAAACAATTATGGAATACTGTCAGAGTAAAGAACAGAGCATCGACCACTTCACGCTGGAGCAGTGGCGTAACCAGAGGGGGTAGGGAAGGGCTGCAACCCCCCCTTCAAAGATTGATTGAAAAAATACTCAAGAGAATGGCTTGATACATTAAATAGCCCCCTAATTTATCATGTCTTTGCCCCCTGCTCGCAAAAAAAACAGTCCACTGTACAATAGAGGACAACAGCCTTAAAGAAGCCCATGCATAAAGAGTTACTTACTTTTTATTAGCCTTAGAAATTGATGGGGAGACAGTTGGCTGATGATGTACACTCAGGTCTCAGACGCCTTGTTGACCTGTAGATTTCTTTGGACACTGGCATGAGTTTCTAAGTAAACAAAACGTACAGTTTATTTTTTACAAAAGGCAACAATTTCCTGTAAATATCGTGACTCTTTTTTTGTCTTTCTTTTTTTTTTACCTGGTAGGCCTATAAGAAATGCCACAATTTAAAACAGGAATGACACTTGGCCCTTAAAAAAAGTAGGGGCATTTTATTGGGTACAGGGGTTTGTCTACATGTACATTATATGGTATAGGCTTTACAGACTTTCCAGACTTTAGTTTTATGACAGTTTTAAGGATTTTTTCAGGGACCCCCTCCCCCCCAAAAAAAAAAACCAAAACAAACAAACAAACAAAAACCACTTGAAATCAGACTCAAGTAGGAAGAATATCATGCCTGGTAAAAATGAAAACGATTAGTTTATTATATACTACATGAATAGCCATCTGGATTAGGCTGGTGCCAATAAGGAGTACTTGGTTTATGTTAGTCACTAGTGTGATTTGTGTAGGCTGCAGTACTGCATACAACCAGCGACTGCATGCACTGAAGAAAGGGAGTGAAACAAAACATAGGGTCTACACAAGGATTCACTTGCTGATAAAGTAGTCTCAGATGCATTAAATTTTTGTTTCTTTTAACAGGAAATGGTTAACTTGAATTTATAAAGATTGTTAATTTTACAAAGACTACTGCAGGCATACATGCAATGGCACAAGGGTTATAAAATAGGCCAATTGCTCCATGGTCATACAGTGGGCTTCTATTTTTCCCACTACCAAGAGTTCAGGACAAATTTCTAAAAAATATTTCAGGTATATTTTCTTATTAAGAAAGCAGTTTGAAAAATTCAATGAACCATGTTAAAAAAAAAGTTATGGGGAAAAAATATCCCTGGCTCAGTTGCACTTGTTGAATATAGAATTAAATTGACATAAAGCTTTGTGTGCTAAACACGGAGACGAAATACCCATAAATATGAGGCCACGAGTTTATCAAAAAATACATATTTGTACAGCTGTTACTGATGATTTACTTTCAGAATAGAATAAAAGAATGCAAATATTGAATTGGGCACTCTTATGAAAAAGTGTCAAACTGCTTCTCTTCGACTGAACATAATTTGTATCGTCTGCTCACTACCCACACGTGGTATTTTCAATCTTTCCACTTTTGCCGCCCTGTTGTGGAAAACAAACTTGAATTTTCTTTTAAAATCTTTGAGTTAGTATTATACAAACAATAAACTCTTTAAGACTACTCTTTTAACTCACCATGTATGGCTTTCGGGGTAATTTTGACGCCGGAATTGCGGTAAAAATTGAGAGTTTTGGAGACAAAATTGTGGAGACATTTTGAAGTCGTCCATTAGTCTTCAGTGTAACACACGCACACGGCATGCACTCAACCATCACGCCACACTGGGCTAATTTGCATAACAAATCAGAGCTTTCTTCTGCAAACACCATATTTGGTCACGATTGGGCTCCAAACTTCTTTTGGGAAGACTAATTAACATCGGAGGGGTTGACCACAGTTTTTAAACATAAAGTTTACTGTGAAATTGTTACCATTTGCTGTCTCTAGTAACGGTGAACTCCAACAAAACAGAATAATCATCTCATAGGTTTGGCGTTTTAAAGAACTTAATAGATGACGTTGTTTTAATTGTTTTATTCTATCAAACTTTGTTATAGAAAACCTCTAGATTACAATGGAAGATACCAGTGAATTTACAGGTTATGAATATATTCAAATCAACACTACGGGCGTCATCGTTATACCATAGTAATTAAACACTAAGCGCACATGGAAGAAATTGATTGGAGGGTTTGATCACCGCAAAAATAAAACGCACGCGCAGTAACATATCTCAAACACCTGTCCCACTCGCTCCATGAACAATGATAAATATTACTCCGAATAATTGATACTGGTGTCGAGTTGATAACATTGACGCTTCAAATTTTTGTTATTAACTTTCATACCTCAAAGTGTGCACGTGACGTCAGATGTTCAGGCTACACTCGTCAACTGAGGGCGCTATTGAAACTATACTTCCGGATGCTGATGATCGTTTGTTGACAATTTTTTGTAGCGTGTTCTACTCTAGTGTTAGTAGTATACACGCATTTTGCTCGGACAACCAACTGAAATTGTTTACAGTTTAATACATAATGGGAAGAACTTTGAGGAATCGAAGGAGAAGGCAAAGAGGAAATCATCTGCCACATGGTTGAGTAGTTTATGTATTCGATTGAGTCAAAAACCATGGCACATGTTTTCTAACTTCTTCTATCGATCTAGCAGACGACAAAATAAAATACTCAAAAAAACATGTCAGTAGTCAGTAGAGTAGGCTTCTGATTAATAGTTAGATGCAATTACACTTAACTTCATTTCTAAAAGTTAGTTTCTCCTTTTTTATTTACCCTAGTGAAGTGATCAATCAATCAAGTATTGCAGCTAGTTGTTTTTCATTAGTGAATGAAATCAAAATAAGCCCAACATGCACAAAAAAGTTATGTATTTGCTCACTAAATTATTATATTCAGCCCAATATGAACGTGTACAAAATTATGAAAACAATTGTTTATTTGTTCACTAAATCGGGATCGTAAGGAATAGCAAAAAATAACATTTGATTTTTGTCACAGGCTGGATGGACTTCGTGTGTTTATCGAAACAATGGTCACTTGGAGACCTCAAAAGTCTCCCTCGACATTCAATCAACCATTTCTTTTTTATACAATCTCTCAACAATATCGTCTCACTATTGTTGTTGATTTCATCACAGATTATTCAGCCCAAACAGCCCTGTACATTCAACTAATGAAATGGATGGCATGCAATAAATTCTCAGGTACTCAACTACAACCAGCAAATTTTCCTGGTAAGCAAACAAACCATTACATCACAGTGTTACATGTGACAGTGATGTATGTAACACTGTAACACTGCATGGTGTGGGTGTCACACTAACAGCACAATGTAGTGTTGCATGTAATACTGTGACAATGCATTGTTAGTGTTATGTGTAACATATTGCATGTAACACTGTACATGTATCGTAACATAGGGCCTCTGTACTAAAAGTAACAGTGTAAAATGTCATGATAAAACTTAAAGGTACCATCTTGTTGCATATCCTATAATAAAATGTTCACCTTCGACCCGCTTTGGGCTAAAATTTAAAAGCCAATAAATTCAGTAGGTATCATCACCTGCCTTGTGAGATATCTTACAACCTTCAAAAATGAGATCTGCTGATCATCACAAGCACTGTTTGGCAGCTCCAACTTCAAAACCTTGTGCCTTAGGTGGTTCAAATGTAAGAATTTTTTTCAAAGAAAAGCCGAAAAAATAGCAGGACTCGAATTTGGGGTAAAATAGGCACATGAGATCATTTTTAATGTGTTTGTATTAACTCTGACAAACAATTTAAGGGAATCTACTTGTAAGACGCTTTGTTTAGGCTTTGTATTCTCCTGAATTTACAGATACTGGCAGAGGACTGAAAACGACCGTTAATGTAAAGGTGTGTATTCACTATCAAGTCTGATAACACTTAACAGTGTCAAGAATAAACACCTGCCAACTGTCTCATTTTTCCCCCGGGACTGTCTCGATTTCCAGGTTTAAAAACACCTAAAATTTGGATGTCCAGATTTTCAGGAGAGGGTTAACTGTATTTAACACACACAAAAATCACCCCAAAGCACCAGTGTGAGTCGGACACCATCTATTACAGAGGGTTCTGTAACTTGAGGGCGCTATTTCTCAAGAGGTCGTGGTCAGCTTCCGTAGGCCTATATGAGCTTAAATCTTACCCTGCTGATTGCTGGGAACCACGACCCTGGACCCCACCTCTGCTAATGCCTCTCCCGCTGCTGGTGTCCCTATTTCCCAGATTTCACACGCATAGACAAATCTTGAGAGGTATCACTCTGTGCAGGAAATATAAAGACAGTAATGCCAACAATCAAAAGTGTTATCATTGTCTTATTTCATTGGAATTCAGCAAAGCCCTAAAAGAATCTCACAATGTGAGGATTACTAAGAGGGAAACCACAAAAAAAAAATTGCAAAGTAGAAAAGATGACCATGTGCAACTTGCAAAAAATTGGGACAAAATTCCAATAAGCCATTTTGAGATACGGTGGACACAATACTATGTCTATAACTATAGCATTTGAGTAAATCTGTCTGTATAACCACACCAAACAATGCACTCCTGTAGTGTCCACCATATCTCAAAAAGACTAATGGAGTTGATCAGCTTCTGCGATTTTAGAATCAAAAAACGATTCTCTTTGATTCAGTTCATTTAATTTTACACGCCTCGTGACATTTATAACAGACAATGGTTTGTTTTTTAAGACTAATATTTGCTTTTTCAGTCAGGCGATACATTGTTGTACATCCCAAGCAGGCTGCTGATTACAACATCTACTGTGCTGAGAAGTCAACTAGGGCCATTCATTGAAAAGTAAGAGATTTTCTTTGATCTTTAGACAAGTTTTTCCCCATAAAGCAGCAAAAGTTTTCAAAAAGCTCACACTTTTTAAAACTGTGCATTTAAAAAGAAAAGTCAATACTTGGTTCTTGTATTATGCACATTATCCTAGTTACTAGAAAAAGGCACTTTACAACATTATTATCCCTGTTCATCAGGCATACTTGGACCATTCCTCTAACTATCTCAACTCCCTAGGGAGCATACAATCCAAGCTGCTCATTGGTAAGAAATGTAAATGATTGCATTCCACTAAACCTGGTACTTGTTTCTTTTTGATGTCATGATTTTGTCCTGCAGTCATAGCCCACCAATGACATCCCAACAAGCTCTCGCCATCTTTCTACTCTATGAGGACTCCAAGGGAGTGGACTCAATGTGGTTTCCTTACATAGCAATCCTTCCTCCATCTTACACCACTCCAGCCTTCTTCAATCAAGAAGAGTTACAACTTTTACCCCCAAATCTTCTAACACTTGCAATGGCGCAGATCAAAAAAGT
This sequence comes from Pisaster ochraceus, assembly GCA_010994315.2. Taxonomy (NCBI): domain Eukaryota; kingdom Metazoa; phylum Echinodermata; class Asteroidea; order Forcipulatida; family Asteriidae; genus Pisaster; species Pisaster ochraceus. The sequence continues at coordinate 2,367,283 of CM021535.1, forward strand.
CAGGACCGCATTCAAGGAACTTGAAAGTTGCTTTGAGAAAATAAAGAAGCTACGGCCAGAGATGAATGTTGGTTATGAGAGATTTCGTTGGGCATGGTTTACTGTGAATACAAGATGTGTTTATAGGAAACAGGAAAAGTTGTGTTTTGCTGAGGAGGATAATTGTGTCTTAGTGCCGTTCTTAGATCTACTCAATCATTCACCAACAGCGGAGGTAAGAAGGCATCCATTAAGAGATGTTTTTTCAATTTGTTTCATTTAAAAAAATGCTCTGTGGGAATAGACCTTGCTGATGTTATGACATCATTGGTGGAACAAGGAACATAACTAAAACATCTGAATTTTAATGCTACCATACACTGTTGTGGTAGCACAAGAAATTTCTGTGCATTTCTCTTTTCACTAGTGACGCCACATGTCATATGTCATAAGTCTTTTCTAAATTACACATACTCATAAAAAAGCTTTTATACATGGCGTGTCATGGCCAAGCTGTCTAACTAATTTGGTTCCTGGTGCTGCACACTCCTAAGGAGTTCAGATGGTTTCAGGAATGTAAAGGGCTCAAAGAACAGCGGGTAAGGCACTTTGAGGGGCCCACTGGTCTTGAAAAAGCACATAACAAAATACACACTATTATTTGTAAACCTCCTGCCCATCTTATCTGTAAATCAAAACTTAATAATCAGAATCGATCCAAAGTATAGAACAACCTATAAGCCATTTTGAGATATGGTGGACACAACTTGTCTGCCTTACACCCAAACCAAACAGTACACCCCTATAGTGTCCACCATACCTCAAAGGCTAAAAGCAGTATTAGTGATAAAATGCTTACTGTTGCACTTTTGATACTTACATGTATACCTTGTCTCTGTTATGTTGACTGTAGATGCAGGGTGGATATGATGCCTCACAGGACGGCTATGTGATTACTACAGAAACTCCCTACAAGAAATGGGAACAAGCGTTTATATGTTATGGACCTCATAGCAACCAAACACTACTATTAGAGTATGGCTTTATAGTGTGTAACAACCATCATAGCTCACTGCAGTTTCATATAGGTATATTACTCCTACACTTTTACTCTTGTGAACAATGTCCAGCGAGTTGACTTCATCATTTCAAACCTGTCAACTGCAAAGGTCATTTTGATTTACAACACTCATGTTCTTTACACTAGAGTCGTGAACCTAGACTGCTCAAATGTTGTGTATGGTGACACTACTGTGAAGAGAGACAGAGACTGTGTACATTTAGTGTTAGTTATCACACAGATGCGAGTGTATGGAAAAATAAGCGTTTCTGCATCCCACATCCAAAAAGGCAGACGTGCTTCACTTTTCCGTATTCCACAAACGCACGTGATAAGGAATTTATCTTCAAGCAAACTTGACACAGCTTAAAATAGACCAATACGCAGAAACAGCACTATAGAACAGGGTTTGTTATGGGGCCTGCAATATAGGTTAGTATCACACTCTTGTTGCTATGGATTGACCAATCAGAATCGAGGATTCAAGTTTAAAACCACGTGGATGATATTGAGTGGTATCATATCCCACAAACTCAGATAACTTCCAGAATACAATTTTTTTAGTTGGGTTTTTGAACAAGTTTTGAGTGGTTTGTTGCTGCTTTTTCTGATCCAGCATATTAATAAAAAAGCTATTAGGGAAGGAAGACTTGGTTGTGTTTTTGTTTTTTTCCAAATGATAGATAAGGCCATAACTCAGTTTGGTAAAATGTCATATCTTGTAAATACATAATTTACTCCATGCAGCAAGGTCACACTCCATTGGGTTTTCTGCTTACATCTGGGAGTATTTAACAGAGAGTCATTCTTCATGCAATATGACAAACCAAGTTGGCAACAAGATCAGAAACTCATCAAACAAACTTGCTCCACTAACTTGACGGGTAATTTGATTTTTTTTAAACAGATGATATTATGCAGTGTATGGACTGTAATGTGACAAGGCATTGTAAGGAACTGCAAGACAGAAAGCTGGAAATCATAAGAGAGAGCAAATCTCAAGATAACTTGTGTTGTGGATGGGATGGACTGTCATGGCGATTAATCACAGCACTTAAAATCATGTGTATGGATGCAGTGGAAATGTGAGTTTTCTTAATCTTTAAATTAGTCTCAATCCAGGCCTGGAATTGGGAGGGCAAGGCCATTTTCATTTTGCAAATGGCACTCTGGAAAATCTTGAAGTCTATGGAAAATTTTTGAAGGGGCACCAAGGCCAAGACCAGGGCAACAGACCTGTGTAACTCCAGGCCTGTCAATCCATTTCACTGAATATAAAGTTCGCACCAGAACCAATCCTCCAGAATTATTTTCAAAGTTGTGGAAATAGCATTTGTCAAGCTTATTTCAGTTGTCACAATCAAAACAAGCTCAGCGTGAATGTGCACAAAATCTCTGACAAAACACAAACAATTTATTGTTGTATTCACTAAACTTGATGAAATGTTCACATGTTGGTTGTATGGTGTTTTTATTTAAACTATAGGACGGAAATTCAGTAAGTTCTCTGTTTTTTAATGCTCCTTCACCATCCATTCTACTTAATGCTAGAAATGACTGGAAGAGGGTGTATACAACGGACTGTATCTCACCACACTGTGAAAACCAAGTCAAACTTTTGGCTACCAGACTTTTGTCGAGAGAAATGCAGGAAAATCAGTTGGCTTTACAGGTAACTACAAAACACTGTCATTTCATTTAATCAAACTGACTGTGTTTATATTGTGAACTCTCTAGTCACAGAAAAGTCCAGCATTCTTTCAGTATTGCCTCACCTGATGATGTCACATTTTCCCAGCTTTAGTGAACAGAACTTTGTTTTCTGGTGAACAACTTCATGAAATTGTCCAAGGGCAGAGAAGTCCGTTTGATAACAGTCAGTATTGCTTAATTAGGGGACCTTGGATCAACCCATTGGCCCATTGTTCTCTACACTAGTGTGATGCCACAATAAGCCGGTTTGAATCAAGTGCTTTAGCTATGGCTATGGCTGCAGTGACATGAATGAAGAATAGGCCTTTTCAGAGGTCCAGCCATAGCCACTGTTGAAGCTATTAATTTGAACATAGCCTGTCATTCAAAACAAAGAAGCAGTGACCAGCAAGTGTGCTGCAACTGGGCATCCCAAACACTCTCAGTGTCATCAGTGTCTTGGTTTTTTGTTTGTTTCAGAGTATTGAAGACAAGATGGCACTCCAAATCACTCAGACTGATCATGTTTCTCTTATACGTGGACTGAGACTTGAAAGACAACATTTACTGCAGATTGCTCTGAAGCAAGTCTCTTCCTAATCTATACTTCCCTGATGAGGGGCTTATAATCAGACTTGGTTTATGACAAACATTAGAAGCTTAATGTGTTTGGACATATAAGTGGGGTTGCTGAATGAAGACAACTTGTAAGGCTGCCCTCTATTGACCACAGATGCTGATGTCTAGTGGTGACTGACAGGGCAGAGATAGGCAGTCAAGAATATACTATTATGGACAGATCAACATACTAATCTTAAAGCAGTAAGTATTTACATGAACTATTAACCTATGTCCCTTATACTTCTCACCATTTGTCCTAAAACACAATATAATAATAATGGCTCGTATCTAGCGCAATTCCAAAGAACTGATCAAGCTAATTCAATCACATGAACCATTTCTGCCCTCACAGGTACTCATTGGGTGAAGAGAATCACTTATAGTCGTATATCTTGCTCAAGGTTACACAAGTGTCATGGCTGTGATTTGAACCCACACCCTGATGACTTAGCCACCAGAACTCGCGTTGGGTGCACTAAACCACTCGGCCATGACAAAACTCATATTGGATTATATGTATTATTTCTGTGGTGTGTCTTGGCAGAGTGATTAGTGCATCAAACTAAAGTTTTGGCGGTTAAGTCACCGGAGTGTGGCTTTGAATCCCAGCCTGTCCCAACACTTTTGTCCATGAGCAAGACACTTTACAGTAATTGCTTCTCATCACCAAGGAGTAAATGGTTACCAGCGAGGGTAGAGATTGTTGATGTGAATGATGAGCAAACTGTGCACCCAGTTGGCTGCCAATGCTGCATACTCCTAAGGAGTTGAGATGGTTTTAGGATTACTGGATGAACAGGGGTAATAATACTGTAAAGTGCTTTGAGGGGCTTGATAAAGTGCATAAATACACATCATTATGTTGGTATATCGGTTTACCTGAAATCAGTCTTGATTCTGGTAAAGGTAAGAAAGAACTTGAACACTTCAGCCTTCATGAAACTTCAAATTGCTGATCATGTCAACGAAATCGTCCTACTCCTATACAAGAAAACACAAAGGAAATTTCAATTAACTTCATCCATTAGTTCAGACATGGCCTAAAGCCGTGTCCAAACTGAGTGGCTGTTGCCAAGGGCTGCCCATGCTTCAACACTTGTTGACAAGTTAATCTAGCCATGATAGCCTTAGCCAGTTTGGACATGAACTAACCCTGAACTACAAGACTAACTTATACTCCCTAACTCCTTGATATTTATTTTCAGATGTCAAGTCATGGATTCCTGACAATGGAGCTTCCATCTGAGATTACCTCCATCCTTATTTTACTCGCTAAGCTAAGCCAAAAATCATTTCTAAACCAGTCATGTTCTGTTTGGCTGATCACCTGTAAACTGCTAAGCAGAGTTTTGACATGCTTAGCAGATTTATGAAGTTTAGCTACAATCACACGCAGAGAAGATAAATAAAGATAAGATTCAAAACTGAACTCACTCGAAGTCAGACCAGTGGTTTTCTGTGAATATCAGGTATCAGCAGCTTAGCAATCATAACCAACACTAAGACGACACTGCCGAGGTTACACGGAGCTCAGGAAAGTAAAACTGTCTGAAGAGTTGATTTGATATATTATCTCTTGTTTGTGAGCTTTGATTTTGTTCAAACATGTCACATACCGTTTGAGTAACGAGGGGCTCACTTGCTGTATTCTGACACCCTCCAATGTCTTACGTCATGGATAGTGATCAGTGGACTGTTAACACAAGGTGTTCAATGTACATGGGGAGATTTGGAAAATACAACATGCACAAATACACTGATATTAAGAAGTAGCTATAACTAGTAAACTTGTGGGTACAACCATTTGTAAAACCTCTCTTGGGAGGAGTGTTGGCTCTGAAATGAGCCAGTGTGGTCTTCAGAGCCAACACTTACTCTGTTTTTGTCTGATCCATTATTACCCAACCTCATCAACACATAAACCAATCGCAGTTGCAATAGGAGACTTTCAGACAGTGATGGCAGCATTTTGTGTTTAAACTAGAAAAAGAACACGGAGAATGCTGAGCTCAATATTGTCATGTGTGTCTGCTGTGCACGACCTCTATGTCAGCTGTGGACATAGAATATCAATACCATGTGACATCCCTGTATGCAAAACAATGGGAAAGCTGAAATTTACCATAAATAAAATGGCAGCGCCCATGAATGGCCTCATAGCAGATAGTCACAGCTAACTACACACAAGCATTCTCCATGAATGGCCTCATAGCAGATAGTCACAGCTAACTACACACAAGCATTCTCCAGGCTCTGTTTCTATGGTACCAAATAACAATGAAATCTGACATGGGTGTGGGTACTGCATGTGGCCCACACAGCTTGAGTTCGCTGGGTGCCTAGCAAGAAGAGTAGGTGATGTTTGTTAGCCTTTTAAACTAAAGCTGTTGTGTGCTGGACTGGATAAGTTATTGGAATGTTACATCAATTATCACATTGAGTTGGTCAAAATAATTAAGTGGCATATCAACCCTTAATTCAATTTAAGATTTCAATAGACCCTTGCATTGGCCGCCATCTTTGATGACAAACAATGGAAACGAGCACGCGTGTTTACGCTGCGCACGACTCTCAGCCAATGATAGCTCTTCATGCGTGCACGTTTCATCAACGGTGGCAGCCAATGCAAGGGGTCTATACAAAATGTCACAAACAATATCCAAGGTTCAGTTTTCTGAAACAAAAAATCTGTGAGACATTTAAAAAAGCTCTGACACATTATTAAAGAGAATATGTTCTCACTGTGTTAACATTTGATATAACTCAAATTTCTTAAACTTGACATATGCTTCACTCCTCTCTCTGTTAATCAAGTCACATCTGTAATAAATTTTCTACATTTAAATCCAACTTTATGACATGCAAAATTTTTAATAATCTATGATATTCTGAAGCTGGTAAAAATTGACAAATATCAAGTGAAACAAACAAAAAATAAGATACAGTGTATGAAGTCTTTTTATAGTCTTTGCATTTCGCCTAATCTAACACATGAATTCACAAATCATTAGAAATTAAAATAATTAGTTTTCACAATGCTGGGCATTTAAATTTGGTTAAACACTTATTAATACCATTCTTACAATTATGTCTGATTCATCAAGTACTGAAAAATTCTCCATTTAATCATTTTATGGGTTTAGCTTAACTTGATATACATCTTCTTGATGAGCTATTGGTAAAAAAAACCCAGAACTTATTGTACACAATGAATCATGTACAAGAACTAACTACAGAGAGAATGCATACCTAGGCACAATAAGTTACATTTAAGATTCTTTGCGGATAAATCATTTACAGGCAACCAGTTCTAGCCAATATCCAGAAGGAGAGCAATTCAAGCTTCAATGTTCAATTTTCTTGGGAAATTTCCTTGTGAGGAACTGCTGAGGGGCCATGTCACTTGAGGCAATTTACGGGCAACTGGTTCCACGCAATCTCTAGGAAGAAAAGACATTCACGATTCTCTTTCCACATAATTTTCCTTGAGATTTTGTAAGACGTAAAAAAACAATCCTGTGCTACGGAAGTGTTGGGAGATGGAAACTCTGATCTCAAACCACCCTTCTCGGGAGAGGAGTTGCAACCACCGGAGTACTACTATCGAACTGAATGCCTAAGATAAGCCAATAGAAGTGTTCCTTTTGCACGGAGTGCAATTGCCTCTAAGTTTCTAAAGAAATTGCCCTGTGTGACTAGGCCCTCTAGACAAATTCATTTTGTGATACCCAAGTGTTCCTTTTGCAGACTTGGAATTTCATCTTTGAGAGGGCAAGGCCATTTTCATTTTGCAAAGGGCACTTCCATCAGACAGATCTACTGGAATTTTCTGAAGGGGCAATAAGGCCAAGACCAGGGTAAACAGAGGCCACGGTCTACATGTAATACCAGGCATGAAATGTAGTAGTTAGTTGCCTGTAAAAATTGAGGAACAGTCCTCCCTACCGCTCCATCTTCAGAGTTACATTTGAATACAGATTGAAACAGTAATACACATGCATATCTTTTATGAACTTTGACCTCTAAGATAAGACCCTGGGTATAGCTGTTTGATGAATCTACATGACGTCTATATATAAAGATTATCAACACTTCTTCAAAGTTACTTTTAATACAACATTAACAGTCTCCTCAACTGTAGCGATTCCAAGTATATTTTTAAACCGGTAACACTTTTACAAATCCTGCATTTAAGCTGAAACTTCTTTAAGAAAAATTGGTCAGAAAGAAAGTTAAAATACTGTACAGAATACAAGAGTTTAACTGACTACACAAAGATGGGTCCATGATCAAAAAGCAAATCAATCAACTATAATACCAAGAAAATCAAAATGTAAAAATGGAAAAGAATTTAGCACAATTTAAACTTGTGTCCATAAATGATGACATTAACTTTGCTTTGGATTTGCTGACTTGTCCACTAGGAACTCATCTCAGGCAGTTGATGATTACATTGCAAGTATGTTTCAAGAATTGACGACAATATCATCAGTTTGTATCAAGTAATTCAAAGTTCAATGCATTCATTAACCCTCCTACTTGTGATCACATTTTCCAGCCAGTTGACCAACTATTTGAAGCCATTCAACTGCACTGGTTGCGTATGATGGCACAACTGTGCACAGAACTAAACAGTGTACATTTGTGTAGCGAGTGGATGCATTCATCACATGATATCGTATTGCAGTATAGCAGTTTATAAATCATTCCAAACCACAGCAGATGATAGTAAATGGTCAGACAGTAGGAGGGTAGACTGTGTACTGTGCATAAGCATTCCCCAAAATGGTATCATATTGCAGGCTGGTATAGTAAATCTGTCACTTCAAACCACAGAAGATGATATTGAATGGTCAGACAGTAGGAGGGTTAACTAAACATTCACATTTGAATGGATGGAATCTTCAATGACTATAGGACAGTTAGTAAAATACACCTACCTATAGCCTTTAACAAAAATGTTTACAGCTCGCCAATGAACAAGATCAACAATTATGGCTTACAAGAAATAACTCAGAAGAAAAATTCCACATTTACAAAATGTACAAATGCACTTTAAACTTGTTCTTGAAATGAACTGAGTACTTGAGGCTACGTCCACAATGGCAGCTGTGGCTGTTACTAAGGTTGTTGCTGCGGGCCTCCAATGCTTCAACACATGCTCATGTCACAGCCGTAGCCACCAACAGGCCACTTGCGACTCAGATTTGAATAATGTCTGGTACAATGACTTACTTAGTCACAAGTTGCTGCTTAAATCTGAATTCCTCAGACTACAGCAACAGTTGCTATGTCTCAGGGTCTGGGGCAAGCTTTGCGGAAAATTAACACCCATACACAATTCTCAAATGAATATATGTATGGCACAATCATAAAAGGGTTTGCTCATCTAGAGGTTGCTATACAAAAGCTTGCTCCAAATCATGTGACATAGCAACTGTCTCTATAGTCTGAGGATTTCAAATTAAGCAGCTTATTTGGACACAGCCTTACACTAAAGGGAATAAGATATTGCTTATATGACCATAAGGAAATGTACATTTTTGTTTAACATGTTGGGTTTTTACAAAACACTTTTAAGGATAAACATAACTGGACCCACTCTCGTCTAGAATTCTGCCCTTATCGCCCATAAATGGCGCTCTAAGAACAGAATTCTCGGTAAGCAGAGCTATGAATTTTAAGCCTAGCTGGGCTCAATTTCATAGAGCTGCTTAAGCAGAAAGTATTGCTGAAACATTTTCTGCTAGCAAATATAGGCAGGATACCAGTCATAGATTGTACATGTATATGCGATATGGTATTTTGGCTGGTAAATTTTATTCTGGTAAGCACAGTTTTGTTGTGCCTAGCTACTTTTTGTGATTTAGCAGCTCTATGAAATTGGAGCCTTGGCTCAATACAGAGCTGCTTACCGCAAGTTAAGTATGGTATCTGATTTCTAGACACTTTGTAACTTGTTGAAACCAGGGCTTCGGTTTCAGCCGTGTCTGCCTGTTTGAAGCCCGAGAACAAAAGCGCACATTATCCAAATAACCGGATAGAGCCTACAGCCAAAGCCAAAGAGACACCGTCTAGCTCACTATTGATGTATCAACTTCCTTAAAATGGCATCGTCACTACTGTAGGCTGTTGTGTTTTTAGTATCAAAAACCTGTCTTGTTCGACACTAAATGTTAATGTTTCCTATGTTCAAAATACCTTTGTTGAGGACATGTGTCTACCTCTATCTGCAGCCACTTAATTAAAGATTTCAATAGCAATTCTGAACCATGCTGACTAAAGGTCCTGTTATAGATATCTGTAATCCATTCAGTGAAATGTTCACACTGAATCATGCCATCAGTTTGTCATCATTCAAGTAACCCCACAAACGATAAACGATCTTCCTGACCCTCAGCCAATCAAACCATGACTACTAGTTGACCTGCTCTTTAGTCATCAGGGTCATCGCCTGCCTCCGCCCATGTGTCATGGATATCGGTTACCATCAAGATACGAGTTAAGATCTTATTCATATCGTGTTCACCAAGAGGTGCGCTGGAGTACCAGACCGGGCTGTCTGGAACGCAGGATCTCTCCGGTACTAGATAGAATAGATCAGTGTTACTACGCACAGAGTCGGGGCTGTTGAGGATAAACACACATAATATATAAGGGTAACATCACACATTGATTAGTTTTTCCGATTAAGACTTGTATAAATCAAGCAACTTTGGCTATAACTATGGCTGTTGACTGCAATAACAACAATGAGTTTTCCTTGATTCAGCCATAGCCACTGCTGAAGCCATGATTTCAGTCACAGCTGCAGATGCACCCGCATCTGATCTTTAGATGAATCTAAGGACATGTCCGAATAGGCGACTACAGCTAAAGTAGATTTCTGCGTCATCATGCGTTGAAGTATAGTAAGTCCTTAGCAACACGCTTATCAACTGTAGTAGCCGGAGCTGTAGCCGCCGATTCCGATACAGCCTAAGCTCTTAGTGAAATTATGTCATGATGTAGTCTATTTAGGTTCTTACCATTTAGAGAGATAGAATTCATAGAGTCTGACTGGACATCTCAGTGGGTTTACTGTGTTCTCTGTCTGCTCCAGTCGTAACATTTCTACATCACTGTCTCTATCACGTTTCCGCTTGCCTCCAGTTTCTGAGGAGCCCACTGTACAAAAAATACAGTCAGTCATATTAAAATAGCACAACATTGTTAATATCAACAATTGTCCCTCCTACTAGTTGACCATTCAATGTTGCCCACTGTGGTTTGAATGATAGATTATGCCAGCCTGCAATATCATATTGTGTGGTGAATGCATCTAAAACACAGTCATCCCTCCGACTGTCTGACCATTCAAGATCATCCACTGTGGTTTTGAAAGAGAGATCATGCCAGTCTGTAATATCATATCATGTGTTGAAAACATCTACACAGTAGTCAACCCTCCTACTGCCTGACCATTCATCTCTACCCACTGTGGTGTTGAATGATAGGTAATAAAAATAAGTTAACAGTTTTTTTATCAATACAAATCTTGTATAAGCCCTTTACCAATCGTGTACAAACTTGATACATGTACAGGCTCATCCTCAATAAACTATACTAAAAAATTCATTCAAAGGAAACAATATCGCTTGAAAAAAGAAACTGAAATGTTATCCGGTAATAGACCACAAGGGGCTAGGGCTAGATAACTTAGTTTGTAGAGCACTGGCAGTTAATCCGGACGTCGTTGGTTCAAATCCTGTTCTAGTAAATTTTTGTTTGTTCAACCCCAATTTTTGTTTAAAAGAGCACAAGACAACTGATGTGCTAAACTCGGCTTGGAGTGAGACTGTAAATAGTACAGTCCTCTGCTTTCACTGAAGTTAAACCATGGACACACACATAATATGTCGTCCAATACCGCTCAGATAAGTCTTCTCTTGACCTCAGTGAGGGCGCTGTTTGCGCTTGCGACATCATAAAGAGAGGGGTGAATTGAAACTCGGGGAGTGAATTCAACTTACCCTTCTTCCCTGCTCCAGGGTAGTATCTCAGGAACATAGAGCGACCTGATCCCATCTTCCGAATGTGTTTCTGAATACGGCAGAATGCCAGTGCTTTGTGATTCTCAATGGTCTTCAACTGGAAATGCTTAGCATTGAAGTAAATCAACGTGCTGAGGAGAATGTATGGAGAGTGCGCCCCCAACTGTTTAGCGTTCCATAACGTCTCCTCATTTATGCGTGAGTTTAAGATCACACCACTCAAAGGATCACAATTAATCTCCCAGTGTTTAATCTCCTCATGTAGGAGATCAGTAAAGCGATGGTAGATCTCATCCGTGAAGATATTGTCCGGACGACCGCTCTCTGAGAGAAAATGCTGGATTGAGAGGAAGATTAGATGCAAGATGTCTGGTGGATACTTGGATCCGTCTGGCTGTGTACCATCCTTACACATCAAGCACAGTATATACGCTAGCTCATCCATACTTATCTCTAAGATATTCTGGTTCCATGTTAAACCCGCCTTATCTGACATCTCGGTTTTCTTTGTCGAGATGAAGTGGCTGTATGCATTCACGCCGATGCTGCTACGGGCGTCCTCTTTGCTTTTCTTCAACTCTACAATTGGCTTTTCCACTTCCACTGGGGCGGGTTCCTCAAGACAGACTTTCTTGTTTCCACGGCTGCGCCCACGTCGCCCACCAGTTTTGGATTTGGAGCGAGTGGTTGGTGGAGGTAGATCAATTTTTGGTTCTTCAAGGGCAAAAAGACTGTCCAAATCATCTGCATGACAAGAAAAGACAAAAACACAACTTATAGAATCTGCTTCTTTGCCCATTGGCCAAAATGCCCGCTTGTCATTATTTATATTGTGCAACTTCCAATGGTGTCTGTGCATAATTGCAAACGAGTGGTCACAAAGTTTGGTATTTGATTGAACTAACACCTCAAAGTTTCCACATTTCTTACAAGAAACTCATTTGTTAGCGATATAGAATGATCCAGTTAGCTCTTCCCCTTAATGCACTCACCAATCACAACTGAAGATAGTGGTAGCGCTTAATTAAAGACTAATTAATTACATACAAAAACTGCATGAGCTTTCATAGCAACAACTACTTCATCAGATGCAATGAAGGAGACCATCTGATGAAATAGTTGTCTGACATGTTCAAATTCCATGACAAATTCTAAATAAATTTCAGCCATTTGGATTGCTGCTTGGTGTTTGTTGTGTGTGGTGCACGGCACAGCAATACACGCAACCAGTTTGGAAGATGTTGTACATATTGCTATGGTGGGTGGGCATTAACGGATCACTCTATTCATCCTGAATGAAATAAATAAATAATTAATTAAATCGTAATAAACAGTTTTTATTGAGTGCAGACTTTCACTCGATCAGGCACTACAAGCAGGCAACCGAAGATGAAAGAATGACAAAATCAGATTGGAACAGATAAAGAATGGTTAAAAAGCTTAAAAAAACCTGAAGAAAACAAGTTAGGGTTGAGAGCCCTGGACAGATTGCAGTGAAATGATTTTTTTGATGGTTGAATGAGACGTCATCACGCTGCCACCTTAGAGGTAAAACGATAATCAATGGAAAATGCACATCTATGTTCGGCGATGTACGCACAGCACACAGGATGAGCCAATAAGCAACCTTCTTTTTACCTCTAGCTGAGGGCGCCCTACTCAATTGATATCGTGTGCATAAGGTCAATTGGTTTGCTACCAAGAGTCCACAGAGTTTGTTGCTCAAAATTGTCACAGAATAAGAAATAAATTCACACAAAACAGAAAAATCCAAGTTTCTTTCCCCAACATCTCCTGCAAGTTGGGAGCATGCAAACCTTTTGCATCATTTCTTGAAGGAAGTATCAGAAGAAATGATTTGTTGAGAGCAAAAAAGTCAGAACAGTTTTCCCAATCCCTCAGATGGATCGTCTGGGTTGTAAAGTAAGGGCTTGGAAACGACAGCTCATTGGACTTTTGGGATTGTGAGGTTATTGGCTAAACACTCTAGTGGGTTTCCCAGTGGATATTTCAAACCCAGTTTACCTTGCAGATCATTGTTGGGTACCTCCTCCAGTACTTGAGCCATGTCGGCAGCCATCTTAAGAAGGTTTTCAGGCAAGAACTGAGATGACATCATGTCCGCAGCATCCTCCAATGCGATGTTACTCAAGTCATCTCCTCCACCTAGACAATATACAATGTAACCATAATGAGAAAACAATTGTTTATATCTTTGTAATTTGTATCCTTCTTTCCCCCTGTGTATATTGCGTGTATGTATCTTTTACTGCCGAGTGTTGGCCGCTTCACAATGACGATTTCATCCTTTCTTGAAACAGAACAAAAATCCTGATGCATTTTATGAGAATTTTTGTTGTCTTTATTTTGTTTAGTCAGGGTTTCATTGTGACAATAATATAGTCAAAAACAAATTATTCTGGAAGTCCTGAAAAAATAATACCTCGCAGGGGCAAAATCATTGTTTTTACTACCGATGTGAAGTGGGTTCGAATCCCACTGAGTAATATGCCTGTGGATTTTCACTGGACTCAGGATTGTACTGAGTGTACAGTGCTTTACTTATATCGATGTCGGGTAAAACTAAATAATATTCTTTATCCTGGAATCAAATTGAACATCTATTGAAGTGGATATTTATGAAGGATGGTACATACCAAGAGCTTCAAGTGAAGCAATCTCTGTAGAAGCTGCTTCTCCTTGTTCTGATGCCTGACTGGATTTAGAACCAGCATTATCCACTGCTAATGCATCAGCCAACATCAAAAGCTCTGCTTCCAAAGGATCGGATGGGATTCTCTCACGGATCTCTTTGATGGTTTCAAGAAGACGGTCGGCGTTGTTATGGGCAACGGGAAGAAACATTGGCACAGGAACAGGGACGGGGAGGGTGATAGGGTGAGGGATGGGTGTGGTGTACATGTTCATGGGTACAGGGACGTAGATAGGTACAGGAATTGGGATTATCAACGGGAGTATAGCATCTGTAAGGGACACAAAATACACAGCTGCATTTAGTTCAAATCAAATTTGGACAGAAATTTAATGCACACTTTTTTGAGGGCAAGTATTGTGTTGGAAGTTGGCAAGCTTTAGTTTGATCAATTCTTCAAGAAACAGCATGATTTCTGCCAAGGCTTCTCTTACTAAGAGCTTGGGGCACTCCAAAACATAGACAACAAAATGTCAAGTTTCAAAGTTCACACTTTCAGAGATAGAGGCATGGCATTGATATTTTGCTCAAGCTCGCTTGAATGACACCATTACAGTGCTTTATCACACCTGACTGGCATCATCATCATTTTATATGACAGTTATGCAGAGCTATGTTATATGGCACCTTGTAAAGGTTTGCTGGTGCAATCTGCAGCTAACCATGCCAGAAATATTGGGGAGCACACTTTCTCTTAACAATGAGTGTACTGGATTCTTTAACATCCATTACAAAACACAGGCTCTAAAGCTTTACATTCCATCCAAGGAATTTATGGTTAAGCGTCATGCTAAATGACACAAGTGTGACCAGGAACCAATCCCAGACTCTAATGACAACAGAACTAGGGTCTGACGCACTAGACAAACCGGCAACGACACTCCATATCAAGATTAGATAAGATTAGATTAGATTAAAACTTTACTGTCCCTCTTGAGAGAAAATAAAATGGTCTTCACAGTGAACTGTTTACAAAAGCAATACAAGCGATAAACAACAAAAAGGTTTAGAAATACTAAATAGCATATAATACTTACTTTGTTTTTACACACATTTCATACAAAGTGAAACATTTATGAGGTTTGATTATATTGCTTTATAGTAGCCATTTCGTGCAGCACATCTGGGACTGCTAAAATTTCTTTCATTTTTGATATTTCCAGCACTGGTTAGAGCTTGATCTAGTCAGTAGTCTGACATACCAACATTAGTGAGAAGTGCTGCAGGCTAGTCAAACATTTGTATCTTGCAATCACAGAGATTTTGTCCAACAATCAGGGAGATATTTAGAATTACAATCCACATACAGGGAAAAAATGTCCATGTCAAATAGATGTTCAATTTGTTCATCAGAACATGCACAGATTGGTTTATTTTTCAGGGAACTTTCTGCAGAATCAGGGAGAGTTGACAACTGTGCTACGTAGGTTGCTCGGCTGGCAAGTAAACAATTAGCAACCTTCTTGTGTAATACTAATATGTCTAACAAACAAATCACATGGGCAAGTCAAATATACAGATGACAAGCTTTGGGATATTTCTTATGTTAACAACTTCTTATTTGCTTACACAAGTTTTGCAAATGAAAAAACAAATTGTAGGTTAATTTCTTACCAGTCATGGTTTCCTTGTTGGAGGTATGAGGTCTGCAGGAGATTGATTTGGTCTGAGTGTAAGGTTTGACAAGTGTGACTTTATTCTTCATGGCCTTGGGGGCTGGAGGTAATGGTGTCGGCGGTGGGGGTGGAGGAAGTACTTTCGGGGGAGCTGTAGTGATCTGCGTTTGCTTGTGGCATTTTTTGATGATGTAGGATGAGACGCCGACTTTCTGAGCGCTGTTCTGAGACAAGACTGTAATGTGAAAGATTAAAAAGGAAATCAATGTTAGGCCATCCTAATATCAATTAAATAAAGAGTACAGCTAAGGAAATGGGCTAGGGAAAAAAGAAAAAAGTGAAAAAGGTCAAATTTCAAAAGAGAAGCTGTGTTAGTTTTCTAGCTGATGAGACTGACTTACCAGCTGGTTGCTGTTTCTGTGGTGCAGCTGCTAAAGACATCACGTTAGTTATCACAGGTGTCGTCGTTTCTATCAAAATAATAACAAACGCACAAAGACTGTTATGAAAGATCAATCGTTAGGCAGTTGTTGTTTCATTCCTGAGAGCACGGATAAAATCTGTGAAAATCTCAAGATTCATCTTAAGATGAGTTACCAGTATCACTATAGTGATTTGTACTGTGACCTCAACACTTTGCTTAGCAATTAAAGGCAGGTTCATACTCGCTGCGTTTTAACTGCGGACACAGCAGACCCATTTATCACAGTGTGTAAATGGAAGCGCAGTGCGTAGTCATATTCAATTCTGCACCCGAATTAAAACAAAAAGGAAACTAGGTTGTACACACTTGTCAGATGCGTAGTCGGACAATTTGAAATATTTTAACATTTGTCGGATGCGTATACCCAGTGTCAGTGAGTGATGGCATGAACCTGATTAGAGAAGATGAAAACCGTGCACCTATTTCTAAATCTGTGTAACACAACTTTGAAAGAATGCCAAGATGTACAGAGGGCAGCAACTTCATGGAAGGAAATTAGGAAAATCTGTGATAAAGATTTGGAAGGAATGCAAGGGGTAAATCAATCAATTTACGAAAAGATCCTTGCGCTGCAGGAATGTATTGAACACAAGTTGATGCGAGTGTTTCCGCAAGCGAAGGCATATTTAATGCGTATCTATTTTTTATTTTTATGAGCAAGTGTGAATCCGCCTTAAGAGTGATTCAATTAAGATCAATCTTAGCTCTTTGTGAAATTGAGCCTAGGCCTGATAACCTATGGTTAGCAGTGGTTATGAAATCAAACCTGTGCAACAGGCAGCTACATAAGCAGAAATCGTCTGCTTAGAGGCTTTATGATATTGGCCTAAGCTGCATGAGATCTGATTAAGATTAACTTACTCGGTGCACTCTGTTGTGTATACGGTGTAGCCGGTATTGTAGCCTGAGTCTGTGTGCTCATGTTAGGAATATTCTGCTGAGTGTAGAACAACAGCAGACAATGCTGATTGCAAACTCTCTTCATATCACCACGCCAAACAAAGCTCTCTGCAAGCTTACGTCCTGTACACTTACAACCATCACATCTACAACAAAACAGCATCAGACAAGATAGTAATATGGTTCACAAAATATATTTCATCCAATAATAAACCACAAGGGAAACTGACTGGGTAAATGTTAAATAATTTGGGGCTGAAAACAGCGTCGTCAGGTGGGGCAATGCTGGCCAGGGCATGGAGGCTGTCTACATGCGTTGGTTTTAGGCAGCCAGTGACGGATCTGCAACTGTCGTTGAGGCGGGGTCAACTTTCTTTGCATGGGAGGAACCTTTTGGTAACCCCTGGAGTTATAGATTCCAAGGAGCTTTTGGGACTAATATCCCCAGTGCTAAAAAAAAACATCAAAGAGCAGGATTTCTCCATCTATAAAGAAAACAACAGCTATTTTGTTCACCAGGCAGACATAAAAAAGTCTGATTCAGATACAAGTCTTAAACTTCTCATCCCTGCAAATCAAGTACTGACTCCTTTTACTCCTGCAATGGTTAAAACGATGACTCCCTCCGTGATCCCTGAAGCTTTGCCTTAGGCAAATAGAATGCTCTAGGGATCACCTCAGGGGGTGTAGTTTTAACCATAGCACTCGAAGCAGTCTATATTCGTTCAAAATTAATGTCCAAGGCAAAAAACATACATGCACACATCAGATATAGTTACTTATCAACAGTATTACCTAATGATAAACAATAACTCCACTAATAACTTTACTGCATAACATAACATGACTTACTTAGCGCCTTTGCTCAGCCATTTATCATACTGTGACTTGCAGGCCACACTGCAGAACTTCTTCTTATGGTTCCCATACATACGCTCCACTTTACTACGGCATGTCTGAGCACAGTAATCACATACAGTACATCGTAGTCCTAAGCGTTGGGCAAACTGCTGCTTGAACAGTAACTTGCAGCCTGATGGAGTCAACACAAATAGTTTACAATAATAACGGTACCAAATCCTTCAAAATCCTATTCAGGAAGTAGTCTGATTTTGCAGAATTTGGGACTGCAGGCCCAAATAATAGTTAAATACCATTGCAAGAGGCAAATTCTTAAAAAAATGTGGGTGTTCACTTACCATGAAGGGGAGTATTTTAGAGGATAAGGAAGGGTCTTTGGCCAAAAAAAAACTTACTAGTGACTACATGTGCTGGCTACTTTTTGGGAACTATAAAAACTGTGTCGCAGGAAATGCTGTCTGCTACTTCAAATGGTTTAAAAACCCCAGCAGGTCCACTTTCATAGAACTGCTTAAGCACAAAAAGTAGCCAAGCACAACAAAATAATGCTTACCAGAATAAGGTTACCAGCCAAAGTAACATTTCATACGCAACATGTGACTGGTATCATGCTCGTTTTGGTTTAGCAAAAAATTGTTCAGCAAAATTTTCTGCTTAAGCAGCTCTGCGACAATGGGCGCATGGCCCAATTTCATGGCTCTGCTTACAGTAAGCAAAGAATCGATGCTTATGGAAGCAGGAAGTTCCGTGCTTACATCACCGTATTTCACTTAACGTTGGAGGCATTCTTCGCTTACAAAGTTAGCACAGGAATTCGGCAGTAAAGCAGAGCCATAATATTGGGTCCTAGTCTGTTGAATAATAGTAATGACTCAATCTGTTGAGATTTTTTTTCAAAAAAATAGTTAGTGGCCTGACGTTTCAACCCTAGCAGAGTCTTTCTCGAAGGCTAAAAAGGATTTGCTTCTGTCAATAACAGATTTCAACTTATCGACTCAAGAAAATCATTTTGAAAACCAGCTTTCTGATTCCTGCGTTCATTGTAACAACAGTCATTGTTGAATTGCCCTTTGGTTTTTTGTAAGTCTGTACTGACCTTCACTGCAGAAGCTACGAGCTTGGCCAGAGAAGTAAATCCTCTCATGTAGAATCTTCTCTAGATGACAGTAATCACATTCCACTACGACAGAGTTCACCTGCAATCATAACATCAAGAGTTGAATTGTGGTTTACTAGAGCAATACTTTATCTTGACCAATACACACGCTCAAAACCCCAATCCATTAACATGTGGAATGAAAGCATGGCAGTAAAAAAGTTCTCATTCTTTAAACTAATTTGATTTGTGGTTTGGAGTTGGGTAAAGTTGAAGTCGTTGTAAATACCTACCCTTTTGAACTCATCCAAGCAGTTCTGTGAGCAGAAAACGTTAATGACTGATTTAAAATCCAAAGGCAAGGGCTTATTGGAGAAACCACGATGGCATTGACTACATGTCAGCTGTAGAACCTCTTGGGGTAAGGTGACTGGGGGAACGTTGAACTGGGCTTGGAATGCAATCACGCAGGCATAAGAGCAAAAGTTACGGATGCTGTTATCAGACATTGTAAGATGATATTGAGGGCGCTGTTGCTTGGAGCAATGGTCACACTTGTTGCCGGATTGAGCTCGTGTAGTTCCCTGTGGAGTTGGTGTCGGCTGAGGAATAAAAGTTTGATTTGATTTATTTCACGACATGCAAGGTTTAGTCATGAGGTCAGTCGGTTCACTTGACAGGAACAGCACAGCTCTGGACCTCTTGCATCATCATCACATGGGCTTACTGGCTGCCACATTTGCCATTTTGTGAGTCAAAGAGCATGTAAACATTATGGTCAGGCCATGTTTGAATTAATGGCTTCAGTAGTGGCCATGGCTGAGTAGTCCTATTCCTCAACAATGTTGTTGCAGCCAACAGCCGCAGCCGAAAGCCGCTTGGTTTGGCTGCGTCTCCTAAAATGTGCACTACACGGTAACACACTGAGGACATTGACTCCCAAATTGGTGTAACCAAGATTATTGTGATGACGACATCAGGGTCCAATTTCATGGCTCTGCTAACCATGGAATTCTGCGCTTACAGCCCCCTGTAAAACACACAGTTCTATAAGCTGTAAGCAAAGAATTGCGTGGTAAGCAGAGCCATAAAATTAGGCCCAGGTGAATTTGGTCAATAGTGTCAATTTTCACTGCTAAATTAGTCAGCAGCAGAAATTTTCGCTGCTATCTCTTTGACTTCAGCGAAGTTAACAATGATATTAGCTACTCATTTAAACATACCCTGATTGAACTAAACAATTGTTTACCTTTTGTTGTGCTGTTTGAGGTTGTGGTTGTGGTTTGGGTGTTGGTTTGGGTTGAAGCAAGGTCACGTTGTGCATGTTAGAAGAAACCTTCGCAGCCGAAGAGGAGAACGGGATCGTTTCCCTCTTACCAAGACATGCTGTGGAGCAGAAGAATCTAACCAGCTCTGTACCATTCCATTCCTCAATCATACTCTGGGCTGAACAGGCAGTCTGGTAAAAAGCAATCCAAAGCATTGTGTTTACAGGGAATCTTAACAATAAAATGGCCTACTGACGCCCCCCTCCCATGCACTAAGGTCACATGCGGCTCATGTTAGCCACGCTCACCATTTTGAGAGTCATGTCACTAGAATATATTCCTAGCATGAGAAGTACCAAATCTTATTTAGAAAATACTCAGTTCTGAAGACAACTTGTTCTTCTACCAACTCTCTGCCCCCTCTCAAAGAGACTAACCTTTCCTAACCTTATGAAGCAGGACATGAAACAGCCTTCATAAATATGTCATCTTAAAATACTCAATTGATCCCTTCATCCCAACACTCCTCATCATCTACTGGTGATAGCTGAGGGCAAAAACCACACCCAATGTAAGCATATTTCAGCAACTTGTTACTTCATACTTCACGTTACTAAGCATTCACAGCTACAGCTAGTGCAGAAATTTGAGGCTAACCCTTTAAGTGGAGAATGGTGACCAGAGAATTCTGCAGAGCCATGAAATTGGGCCCAGCTCCCCCATCCCTCTCCTCCCTTGCCGCTTCCATTGAGAGGCGGACCCTTTCTTACCTTACAAGCTGCACAAGCGATGGTGTTCATAGAGCGTTTGAGTTTCATCTTAAAGCATCTCATGCTACAGAATCTATGAAGTTTGCCCTCAATCTCAACACTCCTCATCATCTTCTGGTTGGAGCAGAGGGCGCTACATTGACCACACAATGAAAACTGTAGCTTGTTCTTCTCCTTGAACTGATTGAAGCAGTCAACAGAACATAGACCATTCAGCTTCCCCTGTATGCTGATGACATGCTTGGCCTACAGAAAAAGGAATGATAAGTCAAAAGAATGAAGGAACAATAAAGTCTAAAGAATGAAGGAAGATTAAAGTCTACAGAATGAAAAAACAATAAAGTCTACAGAATGAATGAACAATGAAGTCTATAGAATGAAAGAACATTAAAGTCTACAGAATGAAAGAACAGTAAAGTCTACAGAATGACAGAACAATTAAGTCTACAGAATGAACAAGCAAGAAAGTCTACAGAATGAAGAAACAATAAGTCTACTTCAAGTATATAATTGTTATTTATGGAACTAAAAATGCATGAGTTTTAATCTAAAGCTCACCCATTCATAATAGAACCAATCCTCGCAAAAAAAAATTTCCATCTGAACATTCAAGACCCCTCAAACCACAGTCGCTCATTTCACTTGCCGCAATAATTAAAGACAGTAGAAGTATTTGACAGTCTACAGAATTTCCAGACCCAATAAACATACCTTGGCATACTGATTACAGATCGCACAAACAAAGAAGGTGTCTTGAGCCCAATATCTTGGTTGTCCTCCTTCCAGTTTAGTCAATCCTTGGGAGGAGGGTATGACGACATTCTTGCCGTAGTTATCTACACATTCTTGCCGACAGAAGTCCACAAATTTCCCATCTGAGCCTGCTGGAGCGAGGATACCTTCTGATGCTTTGGAGATCTCTTTGCCGCATGTGTTGCAGTGCTTGAAAATTAATCATTGAATTTAAATCCGTGATAATGAGAGGCTTGAGGCATAGAGTTATATAGTACTAGAGGGAGCCCTTGCTACGTCACGCATGTAATTCAGCTAACCCGCCATGGGTACAAATCCCTACAGGTAAATCGTATATGAATGTCCACATGGAAAATGTTTGCTTTGTAAACTGATGAGTGACCAGTTTAAATATGATGGGTCAGCACCATTGTCTCATTAGGCAGAAATGCTTCCTGTCGGGCCGTGTCATTTGGTTTTGTACACCTTCTAGTTCTTAGAAACTCTACTTTGAGGTAATATCACAGTGCAGTCATCTTTGTTTTTCCGCCATTCAACTCACTGTAACCAAACTGAGGCTGGAAGAGCATAGTCTGGTCCCTATACAAGAAATGACAATCGGTAAATTCTGACATTGCTGACAAAGGGAACCTGACAAAGAGATACAACGCCCGCCAATACTCACCCGAACTCGTTTAGAAAACTCCTCAGTGCAGGCTTGAGAGCAGAACTTCTTCCTTCCTTCTTGTGTATCCCTCACATACTTATTACTAGCGGCTTGAGTGATGAGACCAGAGCAGTAATCACAAACCTTAGTTTGACGACTCTGATAGTTATTCACACAAGACTGAGAGCAGAAGTTATGATCACCAATAGCTAGCATGGAAGCAGCATCTACTGGGAGGCTGCACTCTGTACAGTAGTTACTCTTTTTCACTGGTGCTTCCTGCAAAATATATCAGGTATTAGAACGTTAGTTTGAGTTCAGGACAAGAAAAATAAACTGGGTCTGATTTCAGGAAGAGTTAGGATTCATCTTCACTGTGTATCAATCTCAACTGATAAGCAAAGTGTGATGTCACAATACAAATCACCAAGAAGACATTGATAACTCATCTTATGAACCTTATAGTGCTTTGTGAATTCAACCCCAACAAAGTATTTGCAACTCTGAGTATGAATGCTGGTCATCTTACCCCCAACAATGACACCTCCCAAACAAGCTTGCCCTGGCTTGTAACAATCCTCTCAAAACTGTATTACAATTTTAAAGGAATAAAGATAAGTTGCAGCATTCTTGGCAACAAAATGGCTGTCAATCATTCTGCTGGGCATTGGTTGTTTTGTTCAAATATGAGAACCAATACTATTAGTTACCACACAAGCTGGAGTGAAATATGGAAAAATATAACACTTCTAGGACACAGATGGTTTTTTTTCCCTTTTTGTTCTATGAGCATGCGTGTGATAACAAATTTATCTTCAAGCAATCTTGACGCACAGCTTAAACTATGCAGAGTTAGAACAGCGCAATATGTAGAGTGATATGAACCATGCAATATATGCATTGTTTTCCTCTCGCATTATTTTTTAGCAAAATAATAGACAATTTTAACTTTAACACAGTGGTGTACAGTATTGCCATTGTACTAACACATTATATTATTTTATAGAGGCTAATCAGGTTGAGAGTCCATAACTGACAGTAGGCAGTTTAAAAGCAATTTAACAACTTACCCAAGCTTGTTGGTAATTACAGAGAGTGTTTGAGCGCTTACCTTGACAGTTTTATCCGTGTTACTCTGAGCTGGTGCCATTGAAGTCACATTCGATATGATTAAATCAGGAGCTGTGCAAAGTTAAGGGAAAACTCGTTAACAATGAAAATCGGTTTTAATGTATGGAGGATGGAGTCAAACTAATTAACTGAAAAATAACGTCTGTGTAGATTACTTACAGGGCTATGAATGAAGGGAAGCCCTCTTCTATTGTATTCAAATGACAAGTGAGTACTCTATCAGTATTGCCTTACCTAGAGTCGATGGCAGTTGAGGGAGGTATGGTGAAGTGGGAAGCCTT
>CM021535.1:2405144-2416970 GCA_010994315.2 Pisaster ochraceus
ACCAATCTTTATTGTATTTCATACTGTCATAGAATTTGAGCAATTCCTCTTGAAATCGGCTAAATATTTTCAAAGTGGAAATGGATTGTTTGAAAATATTTAGCCGATTTCAAGAGGAATTGTGATTGGAAAAGGGAAGTTTTTGTTAGAGGAAGTGCACATTCTACATTAATGGAATTGTATATAAACCTTTTTAGGTCTTTTGGGGTTTGATGGGGGAGGGGAGGCAGATGAAGAGTTTTCCTCAAATAGTATTGCTTACCGAGACAGGAAGTTAGTGTGATAATGTATAGATCATGTCAAATCGTACCTTGATCATGGATTGTTTGGGTTTACAGACGACAAGAGCAGATGCATCAGAGGGAGGAACAGCGAAGACGGGAAGAAGTCTTGATGAAACAGCAGCAGGAAGAGATGTTGCGCCGTCAGCAACAAGGTGGTGGTGGTGGCGGTATCAGTATGCACCAAGAAATGCGTCGGCGTCAAGCCGATGAAATGGTACGTCATGCTAATGTGAGTGGATTTATTTATTTTTATGGTGGAGGTGGTATTCTCTCTTAACCTGCGTCTTCATCTCTTCTTTGCATCTTCTACACATCTCATAAGTATGAATCATCTCTGTAATTTTCTCTCATGTGGTTTCAGTTGTGGGCTCTGAATGTATTGCATGGAACTGAAAACAAATCAGAGAGAAGAAATCATATTTAAGGATAATCATTTTCCCTCCCGCTGTGGGGGTTGAATGTGGTTCAATAAAATGGGTTTAAGGGTGGCATGGTGGGGTGGCCTGGAAGGATGAGTTTAAATTGGCATGTTGTTGATGTTTTTTGGTGCATTCCATTGATTTAAGTTCAAAACAGTTTGTTCAATGTTGAGCTTGGTGACCAGACTGGTCTGAAAATTGCAATGATCTAGCTGATAAATCATACTGCACTTAGTGATTGTTTATAGGTGGGTTGTGATAAGTGTCTGTGTAAGTCTTGGTTTACATTTATCCTGGGAATTCTTTAGAGGCTCAATTTTTCTGTGTGGTTTTATTCTTTGAACTGTAGGCCAGCTTCACACACAAAACTTGTGGCAATGGTTGATTCATTAAAAGCAAACTTTGTTGCTGTTATCCAATGGACCTTAGGTTGCTGGTGCTGCATACTCCCAAGGAGTTGAGATGTCAAAAGAATGCTTATAAATGGGGATAGCATTGTGTAAATCACTTTATTTTGATCATCAGGGTATACAGATGAGAGGCAATGGGCCACAGGGTCAGATCAACCAGTCTAGTGGTATGGGAGGAGGACCAGGTAACAATCAGGGTCTACTGAGTAGCCAGGGTCTGCAAGCTCTTCAGTCTCTCCAAGGTCAATCAGGAGGGAATGGTAATGGTGGAAGGATGGGACCTGGACAAGGACAATCGGTAAGTCAAACTCAGTCACTGTCTTGATTTGATGTAGACAACAAACTGGAGATGTGAGGAATCCTTCGGCAACTTGCAGAATGTTCATTGTTGAAGGATATTGCACAAATTACACAGTCTTTATGTTCATACTTAATTTTCTTCACAGTACTGACTTGGTTTCATTCCCTAAAGTGTTTGTCATGCTTCAATCAGACTACTGTCTGTGTCTGGGCTTGTATCTTTCAGGCAATAATACACCCAAGTGCTCTCCAAGATATTGTTCTCATTAAAAAAAAGTTTAACCAGAAACCTTTGCTTGTCTAACAGGTAAAATTGAAACCTGTAATACTCCCTGCTCTCAGAAACCCTTTGGTGATAATCTTAGAGTTAGTTTGTAGATGTTTGAGGTTGATACATCAATATTGATTTTTTACACGGATTCATTACAAAGTTCATAATCAATGAGCAGTAAATTGGCCACTACTCTTAATCGTGAAGCAACGCACCACCTCATCAGACCACCTGACCTGATGACAATGAGAGCACTTTAGTTGAAATTACCAACTGGCTCTGTTTAGAGCGAACACCTCTGCTAAAAGATTGTTTACATGGTGTACAATCATTATATCCAACCATGCAAAGTCTGAAATCCTACAGCAATGGAGTGATGGTTCATCTTTCATTCATTCTCTTAAATTATAATATTGTATTAAAAGTAACCCCACTTTTTCTGACTTAATTTTCACATGGAAGAAGGATGCAATGATTTTTGTTGTTTGTATATTTTCACATGGAGTTCAGGAAATTGCTCTTGCGCTGTCACCCTGAGGCCTTTGCATTGTGAAAATGCTCTCAAATATAAAAGCAAAAGTAGTGCATTACGGTTTAAAGGAATATTTCAAAGAAAATAAGCCACTGATACAAAAGAACTTGAAAAAGGGATTGAGTAGCAGGTTCGTCTTAGGCTTTATCGTTGCAAATGTAAAATAGCGTATGATACAGCAAAAGAAATTTAAAGTTATTTGACAGGGTTGAGTGTTGCATCAAGTGGAATAGATCTACAATTATGTCTACATTTGACTACAAACACTACATATTGGATCATGACCAATTCATGTATTTTTCACACTTTTTTTGTGTGTGATGTGTGTTTTTTAGGGGGGATGTGGAGGGGACTTCACTAATGTTTTTCAATGCACCTAACATAATCTAGTGGCAGTTAGCTACCAGATTCTGCAATGCTTCTCTGTTGAATAATGTTAGGGTGTAATATTTACTTGCTTTGGAAATGTTTAAATCAACATCTGACTATGATATCCAGACTTGAAAGAGCAAAGCTAGGATCAACTCTTCAATATACTACCTTATATGCTCTTTAAGGTCAACAGTCTTCAAGATTCTAACACAATTATCCCTGACCAATATTTATTTCCTTATTTTGAACCAATGAGAGACGTCCCATGACTATTTAATTAAGCACAAGTAGAGGGCAATGTTAGTTGGTACTAGTGTCTTGCACATGATCAGGGTCTGTTTTGTAACTTGGGAAGCGTTTTGTAAAGTATCAATGAAAATGGCATCTGACCATCATGTTCGTTGTGACCAAAGGTTTGCTATGAATATTTGCTGGTTATTGTGTTGAGATTAATCATTAGTGATAAGATTTATGAGGGCTTTTATGTCTGCATCCTGACACTGTTGATTTTGTCTTACTACAACCCCATCTTCATTCAAATCCTTCAGTTTGTTGTAACACCTTGTTTGAAATAAATGAAGGTTGGTCATGGCTAGCACCATGAGTAGCATTGTTAATTTTGCTGTTCAGTATTGTCTTTGTGAAACTTGTACAAAGGAGGGATTTGGGAGGCTAATCCGCAATCAACAGAGATCAAGGAGAACAATGTAAAGACATACTGAAGGAGGACTTGTCATCAGTAGGCCTGATACTTCATTCAAGGCAGTTTTCTTATTACAATGAGGAAAATATTAATTTCTGCTGCAACATTTTTAATGGGCATTAAGGCAATGACTGAAGGGTTTTGGCATTGACCGAGGTGTAAAGGCATTGACCGGATTGTAAAGGCATTGACTGGGGCGTTAATGCATAGACCGGGGCATTAATGCATAGACTGGGCATTAAGGCTTTGACCGGGCATTAAGGCTTTGACCGGGCATTAAGGCTTTGACCTGTGCATTAAGACACTGACTGGGGCATTAAGGCATTGACCAGACAAAGTATCCGACCTGCATTATGCTGTCAAAACGCCTTGTGTTCTTCTCACTTGGGGGTCTATACTCTTTGTAAATTATTGCAGGTGTAACTGACAATGGGTGATGACACTAGACAAACATAGAACAATAATAAAGACATACAGGATGTTTTTTGTGTTGTGTTATGTATCCTTGGATAAGGCCAAGGTCTTTGGCGCGTGAGTTGAGATATATAAGGGGATAAAAATGATAACTACTCTAGGTTGCTCACTGAAGGAGTTGAGCAATTTCAACACGGGTGGACAATCAGTGTATTCGTCTTGGAAATAAATTTATTACATAAATGATAAATACTCATCAGGGCAAAATATAAGGAGGTTCTTTACTCCCATGGCCATCTTACTTGAAAGTCATTGTGTGTCGTAGAATCTGTAGACAAAGGATTTTTACTTCATGTGTGTATCACTCTTGTACTTGGTATTAAAAACAAGTTTATGTGTTTTATTGATCAACTTTGGAATTTGGAATTTAAAGAGACCAGCAGAAATTCTGAAGACACTTTAGTGTTTGATGTTGTAACCCATCTAGATACTGCATGCTCAACTTTAAACATCGTTCGTCATCTACATGGTTGTGTATTTCGATATTTCAGCTGTATTTACAGTTTACTGCGCTGCTTTACCCCGGCAATCATATCTTCTAAGACGATGCATATTCAACAAAATTAGGGCCATGTTATGTTGACCAAGTACATGGTACAATGGGATTGGTACCAGGCAGCTTTGTACTATGACTTAATGTAAATTGATAATGGTACATGTGGCCAAACTGTAGTACACCCATATCACTGGGTGGGATTCTAATAGGTCTTAACAAACTAATGGAAGTGAATTTATTTGTTTTTCTCTTTTCTGTTGTCCGCTGTGAAGCTTGTTAAAAAATCATCAATGGGTTCTGATCATGTGCATAATCAAGTACCAATTAATTAAGTAAAAGTATATTTATGTACAAAGCCCTTTACGGAATTAGTACTTTAATTGTCATTGAGGATTGTCCAGTGTTGTTTTGTTTTTTTGGTTTTTTTTCTCAATAAGTAGCAGCCAAATTTGGATATGCGCTGTTTTTATTTTCAGTGAAGTTATTAAGCAAGTTATTTGCATCTTGTTATTGACCAACTAGTTACTAGGGTCATCTTGGAGAAGTCTGTATCAAATGAGGAATTTGATTTGCTGATTACGGTGCCAAATAATTATTTGTATTGAACAATCATGTATTTGTTATTGTGCAATTTTCCTGATTTGAAATCCAGGTTAATTTCATCCTTGTCAGTTTCATGAGTAAACTTGATTAACTCTCATTTTGGGGGGTAAATGCTTCAGTTCTGTTTACCTGAAAAACATGAAGTGACATTCTGCCTTGATTTGATGCAATACCATATGAGGTTGATTGTTATTAAAAGTAACATTGGGGTTCAAAATTCTCATCAACATTCCCCTTCTCCCCTTCCAAAAAAAATAAATAAACAAACCAACAGCAGCAGCAGTGAGAGAAAAGGGCAGGAATGAAAAAGTGACAGTACCTTTTTAAAAGTTATATAGCAGTGATGCTTTGGATAAACAAAGAAGATTCAACGCTTGTGAAATATACAGAATGAACGTCAGATGTAAACAATGAATGTCCAAGTCAAGTCCTTACAGCTTTTTAGCAGTGATTTGATATGATCTATTATGATTTGTAACCTCCATCTCAAAAGCTCACACCCCGATATAACAACTCCTAAAATAGCTTTAGGTAAATTTTATGACAAAGCGTTCTTTGGTATCAAGTTGGGGGAGGGGGCAAGTTATGCCATACTTGGCCTCAAATTAACAAGACGCAATTCCATATGTTTATAAGATGACAAAAGCAACTAATCAGTACCTCCATTATTAGTTGCTTACTTTGTGTAACAAAAAGAACATTGAGAATTTTGAATCCTTTTCATTGTTACCATTTGCAAAGGCCAATGTAAACACTGTTTGAAAACTGTTCAAACAGGTTTATTTCAGAACAGGTTGTGTTTGTAGTCACAGCGCTGGCGTCAAGAATCATAGCCATTAAACTATTACTAACGTGACCATGTCCTATATCTCTCCTCTCCCATTGGGTAATGTGACTTCTCCTTGCATGATGGATACCAACTTTATCATCGATGTCATCGTTACCATGGAAACATTCTTCGTCCTGATTGGATTCTCAACCTGTCCATATATCTCAAACCCCTGATGCTTTTATTACAAAACATAAAAACATTGTATCAAATCCAAACAATGTTTAATGTTAACTGGACATGTGCCATACCCCAGCGCCAATCTCGCTTTGAACAAGCACCTCCGGCAATGGGAGGGCGTGGCCAGGGAGGCCCAGGAGGAATGGGTGGTCCCCAGCAGAGTGGTGGGTCTTATGGAGGTGGATCAGCTGGAGGGCCGCGCCCATTAGATGAAATCCGTACCAGGCCTCCACCTCGTGATATGGACCGCCGTGATCGACGTGAAGATTACATGCCTAAGCGTGCTCGTCACTACTAAGCTTTGATATATTTTTTATAAAGTCATGTGAAATCTGATAAATCAGTGGTGGGTAAGTGATATTATGTTGTTGTAAACCACTTAATGATTAAGACGCATGGTTGTACATACCTGGGGATCGCCATTAGAGTCCCATACATGTATAAATCTTAGTGTTCATCACATTAGCTTAGTTCTTGTCGTAACCGTTCTTTAACCTTTTTGTGTTTAAGCCTGCAAGTTTTAACAATATTTTAGTTTTACTTTTTTCTTTTTCTTTTTTGCTTGATGTCATTGAACAATAAAGCTTTGCGTGAAACCAGTTTCAGAAAAGAATTCAACACTGCGTTAATGCGATACTATAGGATCTCTTTTAGGCTTTTGGATTATTGTCTGTGACTGTGTTTACTTAAAAAACTTTGTATTTTAGTCGATATTATCTGCAAGAGAATATAACCATAGTTGGAAAATGTGCTTTTTAGTTCAAGTTCGCAGTTTTTAAAGTTTTCAAGATTATTGAGCAGTTGACAGAATTTCAGTTGAAATTGTAAGTTGAAATGTTTCATAGGTTTTGACTTATTTTTCACAGCCCTTGATCACTGCGTAATTTTAAGAAGAAGAAAGTATTAAAAACATTTAAATTGTTTAAAAAGATCAAAAAAAGAAGACTATATCAGACACAAGTTTTAAAAAGTTGTTCAAGTGCAGAGTTGTAGATAGGATTATGTGTCGTAAAAATCCTCTTGTATGGCTTTAGTATGATGGGGTAAAAATGTAGTAATTGTCTATAAAGTTGGGGGTGGGGATATATGTTACTTGGTTGAGGGGGAATATGTTATCTGGTTGGGTGAACTTGGGTCCACAAATGAGAGGGGTTAACCAGGGTGTAACATTTCTTGGTTCTGTGATAATTGAATTTAGGGAACAGGGGGTCATTGTTTTTTTAAGAAAATTACACGGAGGTCCTTAAGAAGAAGAAACTTATAAAGTGGTTTCACTGTTTTGTTTTGTCTTTTTTTAAGGTAGTGAGAGGGACACAGATGGGAATGATGTGGTTAATAGTGGGAAGTATAAGTTTTGTGAGGGTTTTGATGGATGGATTCATTTTTATTTGTCATTTACACTGAAAAAAACATTGTTTTAATCAAGTCCCAGATTTCAGACTCAAATGATATACTGTATCTTTACATTTAATGTTAGAATAAATACTTGTATCTCACAGTTTTGATGTCAGTTCAACTAAATCAGTGACTATGTTTGCTTTATTCCTAAACGCCTCATGTTGTATGGCATCTTTCTTTCCTGTTTACTCCAATTCCAAAATTGATAAAATGTGTGCCTTCATAAAAAAATATATAGATTACTTTAAATAAGTAATGAAAACTGTTTTACTTTTTGTAGGTAGTGAAAAAAAATAACCAAAAATTTTTAAATGAAATTTATCAGTTTTGGTCAACTCTACCTGAACTGTGCTGTGTTAGACGAGGAAGAATGTTCTTGGGCATAACACCTAGTAGTATTCTGTATGTTGATATTTGCTAAGTGCCAGTATTTCTCCTCAACTGGCCAACGTAAAGTCACAAAATCAACAAATCAATTCTGAATTTTGTCTCACAAATTGAAAGTCTATACGTGCTAATAATAAGAATAATAATAATATTAATAACAATAATAGTGGCTTCTGATATAGCACTTATATTTGTCACTCAGTGATGCTCAAGATGCTTCAACATTAAGTATTTTCCTGCAATGTATGTAGGTATACGTTTGAAGAATGAGACCTACTCCTTTACATAGCACCATGTACATATTACAAGGTGCTGTGGTGCAATTTGCAAACAAGGAACACCTGGGCAAACCCCTTGATCAGCTAGGCCTCCTTTCTGTGTAATGATGGGGAAACCCCATCCCATTGTGACATCAGAGTAAATCTGCAGAACAATGCTGGTTGGGATTGCGTAGCTTATTAGACTTTCTGAGGTTTTCTGTTTTTCTGATGTATAGGTGAGAAAAGCCTGGTAATACTAGTAATGCTGGAACAAGGCGCTTTACAACATTGTTATCCACGGTCTGGAGGCATAGCTTAACCGTTTCTCAAACTGTCTCAACTCCCTGGGAGCAAAAAATCTCTAGCTGTTTCTTATGAGAGCTTAAGGAGGCAGTTCGACAAAACACCACCTCGGCCCTAGCAGTTCCCTTTCTGAGGGACACAAGCATCATGGCTGGCCAGGATGAGATTCAAACTCACATAACTCTACATGTACCACCAGAACCAAGTCAAATACATTAGACTGCTCTTAGAGGGCTCACAAGTAATGCAGAAAATCGTTAAATTGCAAATCAAAAAAAAAGGCACCAATCATGTCTACGTAAATAATTTGCCGCTTGACCACAACACCCCATGCTGCAATTTTGTTGTAATTTTGTAAGTGCTTGTTCCAAAAACAGCTCAAATGTGAAACTTTGTACATAGTGCTCTTCTCATTTTGATTTCAGTCTTGTAACAAAGTTTTTGGCCCACTAACAGGTTTGAGCTACAAGCCCTGCAGTCTTGTGGATTTTTTCCCAAAATTCAAGCCCTGATAATGTGTTGCAGATCTGAGACACACTGCATGTCGTGGTTGTAAAAGCTATGTGCATTTATCTTTTCTTGACCCGCCTGAATGCATGTGGGCCACCTTACCGCAGGCGCTGTGAAGTTATTTTTCTTGTTCAAGACTCAGCAAATGATGATAAAATGTGAAAATATAAAGAAAATTGAGAGAGGTGTACTAATCGGATACAGATATTCCAAATTGCCTTTATATGTTTTAGCTGGATCCGTTTTTGCCCAATAGTTGTGATTAACAGCGAGACAAGGAATCCCATGTAGAGTTTCACATGGATATAGATCACCAAACTCATCCCATGACTGTGAGTGGTCCATTAAAATCCACTTGATTTCATCTGCCCATTTTCCTGATACGTTGTGATCATTGCTTAGCTTGGGAATTCCCCCTTGATGTAACTTCATTCCCATGGGCAGCATGCTAAATTATTCCTTTATGATTAGGTATGCTGCACTTGGGAAATGGCCTGGCAAGACCGTAGGAATGGGACTGATGAAGCTGCATTACCTTACAATAACGTATTGCTGAGTTCTGGCCAGTCACCTGTTAGATTGATTATTGAACCTGCTTCTATCCAGTGGATTGAAACAGTTTGAACAGCCCATATATATGTCCCAATGCACTTGATCAGCGCACAAAGGATGCCAGATGAAATATGAGTCCAAGCAACACCGCCAACATCATGGTGCGCTTATTTTGAAGCAATGCGGTACACAACTAAAAAACCTGAAATAGTTGCCTGTAAACTACAGCATGGCGTCCATCTTG
Source organism: Pisaster ochraceus (assembly GCA_010994315.2). Lineage (NCBI taxonomy): Eukaryota > Metazoa > Echinodermata > Asteroidea > Forcipulatida > Asteriidae > Pisaster > Pisaster ochraceus. Next base: position 2,414,672 of record CM021535.1, read on the forward strand.
ACAGCTTGATTTATTTTTTAATTGTACTCCACTTCCCAAGATATATTGCGGTATATTGATGGTGCTTGTGCATATGGCTCTTGACGGTTTTTTTTCTTCTCAGGTTAGTTTTTCCCTCATCCTTTCCTCTTAATCTTGGTCCCAATTAAATTTAAAAAGAGATTAAGAAATGATGAGCCTTGGCATTTGACCTGATTCCTTTCCTTAACTTGAATGTCAAATGCAGCCCGACACACATAGACTGAATTCACATTTCAACAGAAAAATAAGGGCTCAATATTGGGAATGTTATCAATATTATTTGTCTTTATTTACTGAATACTCAATACTTCTCCGAGTCCTGTGAAATAAAATCCAGTTACAAATGTGTGATCAAAACACTTTTTTTTAACAACTGTGTTGTCCTTGGATTATATCAATATGAATTTGCTGGATTCATTTCACTAACAATAAATAATTGATGTCTGTTTGTTAGCAGCAAAGACAAACTACAGCTGGCTTGAGTCAAAACTGCAACCCTGTGCAAACCACTCATAGCCAAAGATTACAGGTTACAATGGGAATGTCTTGATAGGCCAGTTACAGGTTCATGTAACCAATTGGCTGGTCAAAATGGTCAATGGACAGATGGATTTATATCATGGTACCCATAATTTGGGGCCACATAGTGTTTTGTTCATGATAAGGATGGGTCCTAACATTATGTATGATCGTCCTGCAAGCCAGTCATGCAGAGTTTCAGACGAAATTACTTAAAGTTTTCTTTGCATTCTGACATTAAAAGGGACGCCTTATGTCGGCGATCCCTAGAAAGATACTGGACTTCCATTCACCAATTTGTTACCTTCAATCAAATGTATTACACAAAATGTGGCACAAAGTGTGGTTGAAAGAAGTGGCCTGCTATTCTTTTTTTTAGTCTGCCGGGGCAGTGAGAGGTTTTTTTGTTACAAGTCAAAACGAATGTGTGAAGGGTTATGGAACTAACAAAGAATTTTTCTAATACCAATACTTGTAAAGAGAAAAACCTGATTTCCTTATTCAACATGGAAAATGAGTATGAAGTGTTCAAAAACAGATTTTTTTTGCAACATACATCAATTGGTGTGGGTCTCCCATGTGGCTTCACACTCGGATGTTTTTGCATCTAACTTTACCAGCTACATTTAGCTAGTAACTTAAATTTGTTGCAAATCTTAACAAGTTGCTTGCCCATTTTATGCCTAATGATTTTTGACATCATTGGACCTCATATTAAGATGTTCACAAAAAAAGCTTTTCACAAGAATAGTGTTAGATTTGGCTTGAGCCAAATCAATGTTGTGGGTTTGGAAAGATCTATGCAGCATATTGTAGCAAGTGTAAATTGTGACCTTTCAGATAGAAACATACCAATAGTGTACAAATTCATATCAGTACCCACAACATAAAAAAAAAAAAAAAAATCAATGTCCCAGGGTGTGTGCACTTTCTTGCAGAACACTCTGGAAGACATTCATTCATGACAAGAAGCCGGACAATAACAGTGTTATCTGTGAATTTCATTGAGCACTTACAGACAAGCTTGAACAAAAAATAATTAAGAAAAAATTCAATCAATAAGGAAATTTAGTTCACATGAAATTAAACAGATTCTCCAGTGCTTTTCAGAAAGATTCATGAAAAGCCCTGATATGTCATCACTCATGTTACGTTATTTGTGGAAGATCCATTTTGTACAGTTGCTTTGTTGCTTTGTTGCAGCATGGAGGTGTAACAAACCTCCCACAAATGACATCAAAGTAATTACTTTTTGACGCACACCATCAACGGCAGAAGTGTAGCTAGTTTTCAAAACCATGAGGTTGGGGCCTTACTTTTTGATAGATAATTTCAGAAAGAGTGGAAGTGTAAACATATCAAAATTTCAATTTAATGATTAACAAAGACATAGCAACTTTAAATAGTATTCCTGTTTAAAAAATTACTCTCCAGTAGCTGTTAAAAGGCAAAGTATACCTTTGGGTTTTTTAACTGTACGATTGTTTTAATCCTATTTTTTATGTAGATAATACAATAAAACTAACCTGTAAATGTTTCGTTTCAAAAGGTGAACGTCCTTTTGAGATGATGCCAAAAATCTGGAGTGAAAATGTCCACGAAAATGTCCAATAGATGTGCACAATCTGAGAAATGTTGCTGCCAGAAACGTTTCTCAGATTTAAATTTGGGGGAATACAAATTAAATTCTTTTTCCATAATCAAATTACTTTGAATTGAAATGTTTCTCAAAATGCTTATACTATTGAAAACTGCTGTA
>CM021535.1:2417970-2431753 GCA_010994315.2 Pisaster ochraceus
GGGGCACAATGACCTACTGAGCCCCCTTCCCATGTGCACATTTTCTGAGTTATGTTTTGTGGTTCTTAGTCTTATCAGGTATTTAGTGGGAGATGGATTCATAACCGCCCTACCAAACTGGTGCTCTTTACCTTCTATTTTTACACCCTTCCCATAGCTTAAAGGGTTTGACCCTCAAATATATGTGCCAAAACAATTTGATGCACAAATTGTCTGTAAACCTTTCTGGAATATTTCTCTCAGGGTTAACACTTGAGCATCTACCAAATAGTGTTTTTCTTCCCCTGAACTTGCACCTTTGAATGCACAAAGAGTAAAGAAATAAACATGCACAATTTCAGGGCATACACCTAATTTCTCATGGGGAAAGAGTGTGTTTTGATAACTTCTTGTGGAACTGCTTGTAAACGTACTTCGGAAATAAACTCAATTCACATGAATCCAATGATACATTTGACTTTAATAAAACTAGAGACGGCAATTGGACAGAAATCACAAAAGGCAATGAACAAATTACAAAATTTGCCCAACAGTAATGAAAACCCAGGTATGGTTGGTGTCTGCTGAACTTTCTGACTGTCTTTGTATTTCATCATTCAAGTCATTGCCTTGGATAACAACCTGGTTAATTTGCATATACTTCGCAGCTTCACACTTGTTGGATTCTAGACACTTGCCATTAGTATTTTTGTAAAACAGTTAGTATGAAAGGCACAGTCTATGATTAGCCTTTAGTCTTTAACCTCACCTTGATTCCACAAGTTTTGTGTGGTTTAAAACCCAACATTGGTGGTGAGAGTGTTGCGTAATTCCATTATGACAGTTCTGACTGCACCGTCTAGGTTTCCCCCTTGTAATTCTTCACCTAGCCAAACTATTCAATTACTCCCAAAGCTTACAGGTGATCATATTTGAGTGTAACTACAGGTGGCAGATTCTATAGAAGTGTTGCAATGAGATTCAGCGAGACCCCAGGATCGATCAATCTACCAGAGTGTGATCAATAAACTAAAAGAGACGCATGGAATAACCCAAGCATAAGGAAGGTATTCTGTATTATAAACAATACCGTACTGTTCGTGTTCTGCAGTAGTAAGGTGATGTGTACATGTACAAGGATAGCACCTAGCAGACCTTACTTTTACTGATATAACTTTTATTTTTCAAGTCTTAAAATATTATTTGTAATATAGTGTTGTACATTTTCCCAGCCTATCTTCTTGATGTACTCGGCATCTTTTCTTCGCCATATTTTTTAAAAGACATCTGTGAGGACTTTGTCATTTTTAAACATTTTTGTGTCCGTAAACTTTGACTTGCAACAAAACACATGACACAGAAACGTCTTTGTTTCACCCTGTGTTAGCATGATGCAGTGTGCAACTGCAATGGGTTTTATCAAGCAAAGTCCTCTACTTTTGTACTTAAGTCCTTTGGTACTTAAGACTTGGTACTTGAGAAGACAGAGATTGTTATAGACTGTAAGACCTCATCTTTTTATAAGACTGAGGAAGCAATAGATGTGTAATACTAAAAATAATTTACTGATTCAGAAAATAACACACGAACCATTCATGTGCCTCTTCCGCTGCTTGTTCTATGTAGCATTTTGAAAACAAGCAACATCAGTGTGTCTGGAAATTCTTATCTCAGATGGTTAATAAGGTCTAATATTTTGACAGGACAGAAGTGTTAAATGCCTTTAAATGTGTAAATCCAGTAAAGGACATCATCAACTTGACCTCAAAGAAAGGATGAATGTTACATTAGTTTGTAAGTCAGTGCAGACAATGCCCAGACATATACTGCACCTCAAGTTTTCATCAATAAGCTGTTGTATTTGATCGATGTTTTAGGGATATTTGTGGATTTTACTGAAAGAGTGGATCAAAGAATGGACCCCTTGCATATGACATCACATGCTTAAACAGCGCCCTCACTCAGCTTGTCTGAGAGTTGTGTGTGGCTCATATGCCTGAAGTGTCATGGTCAATTAAAGATATGGTATGGAAATAAGCTTTTAAGAATAAAGCCTGTTTAATTAAGTTGATCAGATTATTGATATCGATGCATGTAAGCAACTTATTCTAACCTTGTGAATTCTTTTATCTACAGCACTCATACCTTGGAAGTGACAACATTACTGAGACTTGAGTTTGAGCCATTAACCCAAATGGTTTAAAATCTCTGTAAGATGATTTTTTTTTGGGGGGGGGGGGTAACGATAATAAAGTTTGTAAATAATGTGTAACAAGTGGGACGGGTGAGCTGTGACTAAACTAAGGCCCCAACCTTTGGACACCAGGGTTGGGCTAACTCATAGGTGGAGTTAAGAATTTGTAGTGTTGATTACGACATTACATCATGTTTTTATACTACTTTTTGGGGGAGCTAAGCGTGTCGTCCCTCCCAAAGTTTTGAATCATTGTTGGTCACAGTGAGTGCTATTTTTCTGTTTTAAATTGGAAATCTACATATTCCTTTGCAACCCTGTAATATTTTACATCATAAGTTTTCCCTCCTATTATTGGCATAACAAAACCAAGAAGCGTGAAAGAAAGCATTGTTATGGATCTCAAATGCTTTTCTGAAGTAAGAACTATGCAGCAGAGGAGAGTGGAGCTTGTACAAGAAATACTAGTTACAATTCTGAGCTTAAATTTGAACAAATGTTTGCCAATCAAGCATTTCTACATTTATTTCTGGTCTCAAAAGTGTGCCAAATGGAATTTTTTAAAATGTGAACCCTGGTTAAGTTATATCAAGGTTTTGTGAGGTTCTTCTTTACACTGCATGCTATTTTAAAAGGAAACATTACTGGAGGGGGTGGGGTGGAATAATACTTAGTATGTTGCATGACCCTCCCTGCTGTAGACAACATAAGATTCATAATGGGGGACCTTCACAAGGAATAGTCTGCCATTTTTTGCCAGTGTGTGTCACTTAGAAATATCTACCCCAGTTTTTGGCCTGTTATTCCATTCATTCTCAACTGTGCTACATGAACCATCTCTGCCCTCACAGGTACCATTTTACCCCTGGGTGAAGAGAAGCATTTATAGCGAGGTGTATTGCTTTCATGACCCATACCTTAATGACTATGCCACCAGAACCTGAGTCTAGTGAGTTCAGAAGACTATTTGGCCATGACACACCAAACAAATATCCCCTACCTCAGTCCCCTACCTCTCTTCATCCATCCCCCCCCCACCCTCACCCTGGATTAACATGTGTCATTCTATTGGTGATGTCCTCAAAGTTGAGTCTGAAGTTTGAGTCTCTTGCCATGAGAGTCTAAGCCTTGTTTAACACAGGTTGGGTCTGACAAGGTCTGACTATGACCATATATACAACTTGGTTTTTAATCATGAATTGTAGACCTTTCATACGATGCCAGGGATTTACCTGGCAATGAGTATCATTTACTGGGTTAAATCATCATTACTCGTTGTTCTTCAACATGTTAAAAAAGCTTGGCGCCCCACCATGCTTTCTTAGTCACCCGCCATTTTTAAGAAGTCGCTGCCAAGGATTAAAATCCTTCTGTCAATTGTTTTTCCCACTTGTTTTCAAGTTCATGCATTATAGAGTTTGAATGAAATCTTGAAAACCTTTGCTCGTGGAAGTTAGAACGAAGTGGCCATCAGGAATCACCTCGGATTACATTGACGTGATCACAGAGCATGTACAATCAACATTATTCTAGACCCTTAGGTGGGCCCCAGACCCTTAGGTGGGCCCCAGACTCGTGCCTGTAAAGGCCTCACGCTCAGGCCCACCCCCAGTGCAAACCTTTAACATTCAAAGATGGAGAACACTGACTGCTCAAAGCCACCAATGCATCTAATAGGAATAGCCTTACCTACTACCTATGAGTGAATGTTACTCAACACCCAAATTCAGTTTGATGCTCAGCAAGGGATTGGCATGAATCTATCAATGTCTGGACAAAACAAGGGGATGCAATTGTTCAAGGATTGGGGGAAGTTTGGGTTAATAAAATTGTTCAATATCATGCATTTTGTTTTAAAAGCAAGTTGACTACATATCTGGAAAGTGGCTTTTGCCGAACGTGATCCAGCATGTTATAAATGTAGCTGTTATACACTTCTTCTTTCTAAATCTTTTTCAGAAGAGGATGCTATGTGAATGTTGAGCAGTTTTATACACTTGACTCTCGTTAATACGAGGTCCGCCAGACTGGCCCATTTTCCTCGTATTATCTGAACCTCGTCTTAAATGCAGCGCACTATTTACACATACATGTATACACACGTCGTCATAGTGCATGCACTACACATGTGTCTAGGCTAGAATGGAGAAGTTTGCTTTCTAACAGTTTTTACGAGCATCCTGTACACAAAAATATCAATGATAAATGCATTTTTGTTGACTAGGATCATAGAAATTTAATATTTTGTATAACTCAAGATAAAAATCATAGCAAGTCATGTCAAACTTGCCCTTCATGTGACCATGATGTGACAGATTTGATACTGCGTAGCGCCTATGCTGAACGTTGTTTTCACTGGTAGCCGTCAGCGTGTAAGCGAAGTAGCATTTCAAGCATAGGTTAACAGCGAAATGTTTCTGATTTTCGGATTGGACAGAACCGCGTAGCCGGTCCAATCTGATAAATAGTTTGGCAACAAGAATGTAATTTCCGGACCTTTACTGACTGGTAAGCTTTGACGCATTAATATTTTTCAGATCTCGCTACAAAAGTATAAAAAACAATACATTTTGTCATTATGGGGCCGTAAAAATACCTTGAATTATCTGTGTTTTCGTTACGACCGTGCCCGTATCTTCTATTTTTTAAGACATAGAAACAGGCGTGGGACAGTTCGGGACCGGTGAAATACCTCGTATAAATGGGCGTCTGGTATCTTCCGACCTCGTATTAACAAGAGTCGACTGTAGTTGACTTTTGTAAAAGTGCTTTTTCAAAGTCCATTTTTGTGGGGTGTTATTTTTTTCTGTTTTCCCCATGTTTCCCTCGTTATTTTTTACAAATCTTTTAGAGTTTCGGCAAAATTATCCACTATTCTAAATGGCTTAGATCTCTTACATTACTAAAGCTGGACATACAACTGGATTGCTGCAAATCATGAGTGTGTAGCCGGGTCAGTAACTTAAATGTTCTTGGATTTAAACAAAGGCATCATTCAATACTTGAGACTATCCTCACAAGACTTCAAATTTTTACAAGGCAAGCAGTTAAGTGCTGGTCAATAACTGCGAACCATCAATGTTTTCTGAGCAAAAAAAAAAATTCTTTATGTGTGGCGGCTAAAATAAATCTCCATTTGACAGTTCTTCAAAATATTGACTTTCCCAAATATTTTACATTTTTCTGGAAATGATTTCATCTATCTTTTTTGCATAGCAAAAATATTTAGACTGAAATTTTTGTGTGCACACTGAATGCCACTTATGAGTACAGGGCTTGAGTTTGGAGAGAAAGTCCACAAGACAGCAGGGCTTGTAGCTCAACATTTCAAGACCAGCAAGACCAGAGAAAAAGCTCCACAGTTTGACATATAAACTGTTCTCATTTGACTAAGCACCCAAAAATATTTCTCTCATTCTTATAAGTATTACTTTTAACCAGAAGAATTGAAAGATATTTATCAGACTTAAAGTCAACATTTGAACATCATTGAAAACATGAGACTTGTGTGGTCATGAGTTTACTGGCCCAATGCTAAAATCACTGGCCTCTGGCCTGCAGTCCAGTGTAAATTTCGAGCCTTGCAGTAGTAGCAACTGATACATTTTGTGAAGCATTTTGTTCTGCTATCTACGCAAGAGTGAGGGGGTGTTTGGTTTTTGGGGGTTCCACACTCATCAGCATAATAATTGTCTTCCTTGAAAAGAGTGGGAAAAACTAACGATGAGGAAGTTGTTTTGATTAGTTCTGCAATGATAACCCAAGTTTCTTTACAATAGAATGTTGCTATGTTTGTAAAGTAATCAGCATCGACAGTACAGGAGATGAGCTCAAGATAGTTCTCAAGATATTACTCTAGTTTGTGTTCTTTATGCAGAGCTATGCTGCGGTAAGTATAATGCATTTGTTTTGAAAGACAATTATCACGTTTACTGTTTACAGCACTTGGGATCTACTGACAAATTGTAATTGTTGGAGGCATTGACAAAGACGCAAGTGTAGCTTGATGAAATTTGGCAGCAAGGTGAAAACTGCCTCGTCATTTCTTTATGTTTTGTAAAATAATCAACAAATATCAATAATTAATTTCCTGTGATGTGATGTAACTTGTTAGTTGTTAATAAATCAATGGTAAACAATGGATAAAGGCACCTGTCGATGTAATGGAGCTCGTTATAAAAACAAAACACCATTTGGGGATCAGATACATGTATTTATGGTTATGGTGGTCTAGTTTTGTTGACTCTGTTAGGATTTCATCATCCAAAATGTGGGTGCAAATCCCATGTCTGCAGTACCAGAAAAAAAAAAAAAATCTTTTTCAAATTCACCCAATGAGGCCATCTGGGGATTGTTCAAAATGTCTGTTGGGTTCTTCCCATTCCAAAAAGTGCCAAGTTGTGGAGCAGCAAAAACCAACTTGCCCCGTGAAATATAGATGCCAGTTGGAATAACTTTGTTTTAGGAAAAGCTTCTTATTTATGTTTTATTATTGATTTATTTAGTACAACAATGATGGGGTGGTATTTTTTATAATGTGCAGGGGGTTCTGTTGTATGTTGTTGAGTTATTAAACTTTTTCCTGCAAGCAATGCTTTTAAACACCAGCAATCAAGGAAGAAAGAAAACTGTTTTCATGTAATAGCACTCCACACTAAAGCTAAAAACAGAAGCTAAGTACCGGGATTTCAAACAATTGTGTCAAAAACCACTAACATGCGCGCGCATACAGGTCCAAGTGTTATACTTGTGTGTACTGACATTACTACTAGTGCAGTTTGGCTCGATGATGCAATGATCGCAGAAGTGGAGAAATGTTTGACGGGCAGCCGGGTATTTTGAGCGAAAGTTACATCATTCTGTCATTAGTGCGGAGTGCTATTAAAGAAATTTATTGTGGAAGGCAATCATCTGTCATGAAACCTATGAAGCCCATTCTTGAAACCAATTTCTCAGAAGCCTATCTCTACGCGTTACTAACTGACAAAGGGATTTTTGTTTTCCTCTTAAAATTTGTAATCATCGTATATATTATGAGAAATCAACTTGTGGACATTTTATACAGTGGAGTAAGAATTGCCAGATGAGATAGGTAAATAAGTATCAGCTTTGTTCAAAAGACTTGCCTTAAACTGAAGCCAAATGGAGGGAATTCTTGGCTTTGTCTTCAAGTTACAGTTCTGTAAAATTGGTACTAATGTATTTAGTGAGATTTGTAGGTAAACACTAAGTTTATATTTTGACAATTTCCAGACTTCTATAAAGTTAACTATTTCATGGAGGGTAACCCATCCAGTACAGCTGATTATCTGAGGCCCTCTCACTAAAAATTTACAGAAAAACCCCCAGATAAAACCTGCAAAAATACTGAAAATTGAAATTTGAAATTTCAAAGTGAAACAGCAAAAAGGCGCAGCAAATATAATTAAACAAAGTAAAGTATGGCACAGACAGGCCCGAAACTACGCAGAGGCCATGACACCTGTCGTCCTGGTCGTGGCTTTGATGCCCCTACAAAAGTTTCTTATACATGTATACAGATTTTCCAATGGAAGTGCCCTTTGCATAATGAAAATGGCCTTGCCCTCACACAGATGAAATAAACAGCCTGCACATGATGAAAAATAGCTGAGCTACTTGGTCATCTCTGGGTGCCCCCAACCCCTCCCATGACGAATGACATTGGATTGGAATAATATAACCTGCTGCACCAACCACACAGACACTGAAGAAAATTTAATTTTACCTTCTGACAGCTAGTGCAGAAATGTAGAATAAGACCCAACGAAAATGATTAAGGAAATCTGTTTATGAACAAAGGAGCTTTATAACTGTTTTTAAAAAGCTGTCATTTAGTTTAGAGAACTTAAGTTAACCCCCAATAATTGCCTGAGTGGTTAATGATCACCAGCCTGGATTGTGGTAAACCTTCAGACGAGTAGTTTGGGCAAACTGGTGGAAGACCTAAAAGCCCATCAAGCAAGTTGGAAATAAATTTGTTGAGAAACTGTCATGACGTTGACATTACTATCTATTCAATTACTAGTGTCAATGTAAGCCTCTTACCCAATTCATCTTCTTAAATGGTGACAGTAAACTCCAAACTTTTTCTACAGACAGACTAGTATGAACTGATGTTTCGGTGAACAACACTTGTATAGTGCCTGAAGTTTGTATTTTTCTCATGAAATTTATAGATTTATGATATTGTGGATTGTTCTATAAAAGCAATTTATCTAGATGTGCAAAATATTGCAGGGGTATTGTTGCTGTAACAACCAAACCTATTGTGTGCTACGTCATGAGACACCTCAATTGAAATCTGTACAGAAAGATACAATTTGGTGACAGAGGGGTTAGCTTTATTGGAGTACCATCAAAAGGACATAAACCTGAACCTACTCATAGTTCAGTCAGTCCCACTGTGAACCGCTATTGGCTGCTTATTCAACAGCTCAGTGACCTGTGGCATATAAGCGATATCAACAAATAAAGTTTTTTAGTGTTTCACTTCTAACATGGACAAATACGACGATATAAAAATGTTAATATTGCTATGCTGGATAGCAACACAGTTCTGTTGGATCTTACTAAGCTGGTGACCCAATTTTGCAGTTTAACGTTATCCTGATACCGAACGTTGTCCTTTAGTATTTTTCTTCTCAAAGACTTTGTTTCTTGCTTGTTATGACTACGGCATTGTTTATACAATTTAATCTTGATCATTGGACCAACAATTTTGTTGGAAACATTGTTCACAAAATTTTTAGAAAGGGAAGTTCTGTAGGTGGAAACATTGTAAATGACTCTCATTGTCTTAACATGAAACTTCCTAATTTAAACTTCTTTTCGTTTGAAAAGTGTCTTCACATTTGCATATTGAACATAATCATACTCCTGGTAGTCGACGTAAGTGACTTTCTTGTCTCAGTCTTCTCGGTCATTCACTGCATTAGGGCTGAAATATTTGTTGATGCTTACTAACGCATTTTAAAAACATTTTATTTTGTTAGGTATGGTTGGCCAACCCAGGATGAACTGTACCTCTGCCAGTTACTGATGCCCAATTAAACGGTATGGAGATAGTTAATTTTGTCAAAAAAATATATTTTGAATGTTATAAATTTGATTAAATTCACTTGAAGGTGTGCATTTCAAAAACATATTGTCAAGTTTGATACAAGGGTGCCTGCTGGTTCTGATTCATGAAGAATTCTGAATAGCTCAAGTGAACTAATGGTACATTACAGTTGTACTGTACATGAATTACCATAAACAAGATGTGATAAATCACAGTGTCTCAAGTTGATGCAATGGGTTACTGCTAAACCATGGTGTTGTTTTTTTTTAGTACTCTTTATCTTTATAAACAATAAGCAAGGAATTTTTTTTAACAATTTTCTAGCACTTAGTACCCCATGTTTTACCTCGAGTTACACGGTGGCCATGGACGGCCATGGCATCTGTTGCCCTGGTCTTGTCCTTAGTGGCCCTTTAAAATTTCTCATAGACTTGAAGAATTTCCAAAGGCCTTGACTTCTGAAAGGTTGAATTCCAAGCCTGTATCTTTCAATCATGTTTGAAAAATGTTTCATGTTTGCAATACAAAAGCAATCACTTTCTTAATTGTTTTCTGTAGGTTGGCTTTGATGAACCAGCCGGAGAATGTATCCACAGATTATTAGACATTTTGGAAATGAGGTAAGGATCTGAGCCTGATTTATTCATCAAGCTTCCAAGCAATTTTTAAAATTTCATACTTATTTCTTTAGTTGCAAATCTTTGTGCGATATTTGTTTCACAAATCTGTGAATACAAAATGTGACTGTTGCAAAAACTTTTCTTTTTTAAAGTGGAGCATTTCTGGTTGTATTCTGAACTTCTCAATTTTTTTTAAACTAACAGCGAGGTCATCATTTCCTACCTCAAATTTAACTAGGTGTTCGAGCAATGCTCGGAAAACTTCTTGTTTTTGTACTGTTTTTGGGGGTGGGTGTTTTTGCTTCTTCCCTCCGACCTTTTTATGCTTGGTTTAATGTGAGCATTGTTGTTCGCTAACAAATCTTTGCATTGTCTTTTAAAGTTTGATGTATGACACTTCTTTATAAATGTTGATGACCTGATTTACCTGGCTTCCTGTCCAAACCAGGAGTTCAAATAAAGTGTATATTTTAAAGCTCTATTTAATGGTTTGCATCTTCATATAATATAATTTATTTGATTTAGCTATTAATATTTACCCGCTACTCACAAAGTTATTAATGTCATCATGTGTTTCACAAGAATTAATGGTTGCTTTAGTAGTAATAACAAATTCTGGTTGGTGTGCATCTGTAAGTAAAGTGGTACATTGTAAGTGAACCATACAGTGAAACAAATACTAAAACTTACCTCTTGTCTTGTCTTCTTTATGCAGGAACTCTTGTGTGCAAATGCAATGGAAGTCTCTCTGCTAGTGAAGATGATAACATGCCATGTTGCAAGCGAGGCATGCAGTCGTTTGACATTTTCATATCCATAGATCTTTATCACAATGGACGGTCTATGTCCGGTTCCCTGTGTTCACAGTATTAATAAAAGTTGCTGTTGATCATAGACATAAAGGGGTTTGACTATATCTCCCTCAAGCATTGTAGTTTGGGGTTTTTATATTTCGGTATGGTGAAGAAAGAAGTAAGGTGTTCCGTGGTAAAAACCTGATGGGGTAAAATAGACTAATATTTTTCAAAACCCTGGTGCAGACATCTTGAACGATACTTAACTGCCCTTTTTTTTAAGTAGGAAAACAAGCAAAGTCTACAAAGACTGTTTTGACCTAGTATGGCTTGGTTTGGTTTCACAAAGAGTTAAGATTGATCTTAACTGTGTATCAATCTTAGCCCAGGGCTAAATTTTACAAAGCACTAAGATTCATCTTAGGATGAGTAGTTGATTTTACCATTGTGATTTGTATTGTGACATCACACTTTGCTTAGCAATTAAGAATAATACACGGTAATTAAGATCAATTCTAATCGAGCCCAGGTCTTGCAACAAAAAACACATTCACCTTTAAAACCTGAATCACAGAAAATAAATTTATTTATTGTGTTTCTTTATGAGATTTATGAATTAAATGAAATGGGTCTTGAAGACAAACTGATAAACCTCTGTTCAGCGATGATGATTATTACGTTATATTCTGTGCTTTTGTATCTTTCTGTTCGTCTCGGTTCATGGTGACGTTTAACATTTCATCAAAACTGCCTGACCCAAATTTATTGCACGCTTTTTATGCATTATGCCTCCCCTAGAAATTATTTTCATTTCATTTCAATGTATAGGGCCATTTGCTAGATTAAAGGCTGAATAAGGTCTTTGAACCAAGACTAGCGGGCCTGTCTCTGTTATGCAAAAAGGAGCTGGACTTTTTTACCTAGGTTTAACACACAAAAAACACTGACTTAATAGACTGTAAGCTTCAGTTTTCAGCAACATGAATTAGAAAGTGATTTGATGTGAGGTACTGAACTCGGGGAAAGGTTCACTCAACTTCTGCATTTTTTTTAATTTTTTTTTTTTTTTCAAAGATTTAATACATTGTCAAGCATAGAGGCACCTCTCGGGGACATTATCTGTCAATAAGGAATTTTGAGGGTAACTTTGTATAGTATTTTCCCCTATTTTAACGATGAAGTGTCCCCGTTTTGTTTACTTTTTACCATCACCATGATCACATGCCGTATGGTAAGGCTAGCGTGTTTCCATGTCAAGTAATGTAAACAATCCAAAAATTCCTGAATTATTTGGTAAATTGTCGGACTGGACACTGTCCTTTTATAAAGTGAATTTTGACACAAAACCCTACCTTTCAAGGTCGACATTGATGATTTTGATGGTTAAATAGATAAACACATCGTCTCTCTTCTTTGAACTCTCCGTCATGTCCGTGGCTACTTATGAAAAAGTTATGTTATGCAAATAAGGCCCTAACGACAAGAACATTTCAAAACAAGGTAAACGAAAGTAAAATGTTTTAATTTGAATCGTCATTAAATAAAGTCTAAAATTCTGACATATGTTTTCAAAGTAACCTTGTAATTTAGATGTTTTTGTTAATGAGGTTTCACCTTCAAACAAGTTCATGTGAAATAAACGTACTGCACGAGGGCACGTCTTAAATTATGCAAATTTGCAATTTATTTTAGTTTTTTTCGCGAGTCAAAACGTGCGAATTAAAATGACATGTAAATAAAGTTTCTTGTAAAAAACTGTTTTTTAGTATAAAGCTCATTTTAAAATTGTATTTTATTGGGTTTATTAATAGATAATGATTTATAAACATGGGACCAATACAGAGAGTTTGTAGATAACTCGTGAACCAATCACATTTGCCGACAGAAAAGTATGACGCCATGTTGGATTTACATGGAAGCGCGTGTTTATAAGTACACCAATGCACACGTGTATTCCTTCACGTATACAGTTGAGGTTGGGAAAACTACACAAATGCTACGAATTAACAGCTAGGCCTACAACTTCAGCCGTAGAGGAGGGAAATGCTCAAAAGGTAGGAATGTAACCTTGAAACATTTTCATCCCTATTTACTCTCTTGTGTTGGGCAAACAGTAAGCAAGAGTTTAGCTTTTGTTGAAGTCTCACAAAATTAATATGCTTAGTACATACTCGTGCACATGGCTTTACGCCAATGATAATGCGCGCATAAGTCGTATGGATTGCCTGTTGACATGTTTATACTACGTTTGCTGAGTAAATGTGTGTGTACTGAGACCACATTGCTAAGTGTAATTGTATGCTTGGTTTGCTAACAATCGTGACAATAGCTCAACAACGGGTAGGGTTGGCTTTTTGATGGGAAGCAGACGAGTCGACTTTACCGTAATCGGAGTTTTCGCTGGAGGATATGTATTTGTGGTATCCAAGTAGCTTGGTTGAAAACTATGATAAGGAGTGTGTGGGTGGGGTGGGGGGGGTATGTGATCGAATGAAGATGATGAACAATATAACTGTTCACTACTTGCATTAGATACTTCTTTAAAATCGAGTTCGCTTTCAGACGACGTCATGCTTCAATTTTACTTTCGCTGTGTGTTGTAGTGTGCGACGTGCCTATTAATGTAATACGGCCTCTGTCCGCGGCACAGTAAACAGTCGTTTCGTTATCTCCCACGTCCAGCTACGTCACCTTGCGAGCCTTTCTCAAAATGCACCCGACGGCTTTTGTTTGAGTTTTTGCTGCGCGCAGGCAGACGCAAAGCACTTTTTCATTTTTTTTCCGGGAAAATAAAAATTATTACACGTTTTCATTTGGGTTATTTGTACTAATAAATATACAATGTTTAAATGGTGAATTTTTTTTTACCATTTTGTTTGGTCTTTAAAAGAAAAATAAACAAAGGGAAAAACATTTATATGTAAAGAACAAATTAATGATTTTGTCAATCAATTCGTCTCACTAGACACAGTGACAGTGTGAAAAATCGTTATCATTATTTTTAAAAAAATTGCGAGGTCATAAGTACACAGTGTTTACAGTTGATAAGACTCTGAGCGCAATGAACGGATGACGGTATAGGCCTGTATACGTAAATGGTGGACGATTTATTTTT
>CM021535.1:2440043-2453062 GCA_010994315.2 Pisaster ochraceus
AGTGTAGACCCAATAACTGGGGCGCTGTACTCCTTAAAACATTTTTTTTACATCTTCGGTCGTACTAGATTGGGTAATACGATCGAAGATGTCAACATTCTAAGGCTAATATAAAAGTGCCTTTATTAACTATAGTCTTTAGTTTAGTTATTATCATATTATGGGGTAATGACAGTCTACTGAGTGTGAGTACAGAGTGAGCACTGACTGACGACTGAGGAGAGTATTAACTCGTCAGTGAAATGGCATTTAAATGGCAACAACGTTGCTAAAAAACTCCCGTGTTTTTTCATCAAAGTATAATAAAATAGTTTACTGCTTAAACTTCAAGAGATAACTAAATATAAATCATAAAACAAGGAATTTACCTGTCTGAGCTTGAGTTTTCGATCATCTATTCTATTCAGTGGTGAAAGTTTATAATTCACATGTGTTGTTGTGTGACGGCGCCCGCTAGAGTGCTGCGCTGTCAACGGGTCAAAGTTCAATTTAAAGCTACGCGGCATTGCTGGCCTTTTGTCAAGTTTTATGGTGTTCATAATAATGTCTTTATAAAAAGTATTTTCCGTTAACAAGGCGTAAATAAGTAAGTTATATAATTGAATTGTTTTTAAATCTAGTTTTATGAAAAGCAAATAGTGTATACATTTTTCAGTTATTTTGTATTGTTCGTTTATTAACCTGTCAACATCCAGATTCCGATATTGTTGTCTTGTTAACAAGACTAGCTCTAAAAAGAAAAAAGGAAAGGCAAGATAGTCTGATACCAACGAACTTGACATATTTTGTTGGTCCGTAAATCGTTGTACACGTCTAGGTGTCAGCACGTATGTCTAGACTACGCAAAATCGGTAATCGATCCGGCTGGCCTGGAAACAACAAACATTGATTAAGAGCGGCCGTCGCGTGGTGAGTCAAACGAGATATCGACGCGGGAGCCCCCGAGCCGAGGCACCTCAGCTAAAGCTGCCGACCGTCAACTTTTCCCCGTGAACCGCGGTTCTTTCTTCAGACATCCGTCTATATGTTATTCTTTAATGGTTTTTGGTAGCAGTGGTGAACTGTGATCAGCGATCATAACATGAAATTCGAGCAAGGACGACACGTATAAAAAAATAATTTCGGTTGGCAACATCATCAAGCGACTGCACAGGGGACAAGGGGGCACACACCGAACGGTAATCTACCTCAATGTAATTGAGAAGTCCTGCTAACTGTGGAGTGCAATATACCAGACCAAACATTGTAGTCTTCTTAACCCTATGGTAAGGTCCTAAGAATACTTCACTAAACTTAAATATCTTGTTAAATCGAATCAGATTTCTGTTCAGTTGAGTTGATTGTGATTTTAATTACCGGTAATCATTATTTTTGCTATTTATGGCATCTAAAATTGAAATTGACATAATGATGGTATTTCATCAGTTATAACGCAAAGTGTATGTTTTTCAGACATCATTTACTGTACATGAACAATCTTCATGATAATTGTAATTCAGATTACAAAACAAAACACTGGACAATGATGCCGATCGGCGATGTTCAGTTTCAATTCTGAGATTCTGAGATATGCTGACACAGGGCCACATCGATTATAATATTAATTTTGTCGCATAATTGTCGGTTTCAGGTTCATAATTAATTCTTTAAGGGAGGGGCATTAAGTCAATATTACCAGAATATTTGTATTCAAATTACCTGTAAAGCTGTAGGGTCTTGGGCACTGTACTCCTTTAAAAAAATTGTTGACATCTTTGGTCGCACTATACGACCAAAGATGTCTTTTTTTGTTAAAAGGAGTACAGCGCCTCAGTTACTGGGTCTAGTATAGCTGTAATAAATATGAAGCAAATACTTTATTGTTTTATCAGCTTGTTATGTAGCTGCGATAATCGTAACGCATGGTTACATTCCAAGGATCAAGAGTTACGGTAGTCCACCTTGTTGGGCTGTTATGGCTCTCTGTTAACAATAGTCCTTATATAAAGCTGTTATAGCTCTCTTTTATCATCCGTCCTTTTTATAAGGACTGATGGTAAGAGAGAGCCAGAACAGCCCAACAAGGTGGGTTAGGATACAGTTAATGTGTTACCAAATCATTGTCTCAAAAATTGTCAAAAAAAAAAAATTTGATTCTTGGTCAATGATAAACATAACTTTTCTCTTAATATCTTTCTATAATTTCTCTTTGCAGAATCCTAATTGATTTCCAAATACCTCAGAGTGGAAGGTTAAAGTCACTCAGCAGGAGGAGTATGGAAACTGAATTCAAAAATTCCGAGGAGCTGTCATTCACAGCTTGTTGGGAATTTCAGAATTAATAATGAAAACAAAGCACAAAAAGTCCAAGAATAAATCTGCACAGTCAAAGAACAAAATTGTGATCCGCAACTATGACGAGACCCCCATGAAGTTCCGCTCCAAGATAGACCCACTGAACCTAGAAGAGCACAAGTTGGAATTCCTGCAGCACGGTCACATCTCGCAATTTCAGTTTAAGACATTCCATGATGATTTAACTGGTAGCAAAGATGGTCAGATCAAATTTGATCTCCTTCCTGAGGCTACCCGCATCCTTGAGATGGTTCGTGAGCAGTTTGGATGCGGAGATCGATATATAGAACAAGCATTTGGGCCAAGGATTGAAGTAGAGGAGGCATCCAATCTGATCGCTAGTTACCTGAAAGAAAGCGGATCGGAAGGAATGATGACCATCAGTTGGAGCAAGGATCTGTCATGCAGGTGGGAGTACAGTTCATAGCTCTTGTTTCTCTGAGATTTGTTACTCCATAGTCTTATCCATCATTTTACACACAACGTAGATGTAACATTTGAAACATTGACAAAACAATGTTCAGCCCTTTACCATGATTCTCCCATCCTGTCAGTTTCCTTGTAAATATAGTATGTCATTCCTGAAGTATGAAGTGACTTTTTTTCTATAAGTAAGGTCAATGAGGCTATTCAGAAAGATCAGGGTGTTGCATCAGTGTTAACATGTTGTTTCTCAATTTTGCAAAACGTTGTATTTCGCAGGAAAATGCTCTGTGCAAAATGTCATATCTTGGCTACTTTAAGTACGAGGATTTGACAATTTAAAACTTGTGCGTACATAATTACAGTTTTAGGAGATACATTGTTTTTGCACAGACATGACGAGCGAATTGCCAGATTTTTATAGTGAAGCCAAATATGAACAACTTGTTAAGTGTTGTCTTCCATTAAGAGAAGGAAAATATGGGAGCGCTACGAAGCATAGAGGTCGCTCAATTGAATTACATTTGAATATAAAAAGAAAGGAACTAACTGGGGTCATGTTTGTACTTGTCACCCATAAAAAAAGTTTGAAATTCATATAAACTGCCATGAATATTAAAGGCAGGGTATACTTTTGGTAATTGCCAAAGACCAAGTTTCCTCATTGGTGTATCCCTATACATATGCATAAAATAACAAACCTGTGAACATTTGGGCTCAATTGGTCATCAAAGTTTCAAGAAAATAATGCCCAGGAAAAACACCCTCCTTTGTTGCATAGAATTGTGTGCTTTCAGATGCTTAAGAAAGATTTCTCAGATTCAAATTTTGGGGTGAAAAATGACCTCCTTTTTTAAAGTGAGGTTGTTTTTTAACAATGGTTTATAATACCAACAGCTATCCAGTACTCTTCATCAAGTAAGTTTTTGTGGTCATTAACTTGTGGAGCAATTACCAAAAAAACCCACCACCTATCCTTTAAGGAAGGTTGTACAGACACATCAAAAAGATGCATTAATTCTTCTTTTATATACATTTTTTTTTTCTTCAAACAGTGGTCAGATGTGTTGGCATGGTCCTTCTCTTCGATATAATCGGCCTGAGGCAAGGAAGTACTCCATGTGGATCAAGAACTCTAAGGATAATCTGTATCTCCGCAAGCAAGGAATCCGCTGTCTAGCAAACCATGAGATTGCAACTCACTTTGTATCCTTATACATTTCATGTATTCAGAATAGTTGTCAACGTTTTATTGAAAAGAACACATCCTTAAAGAATATTTCTAGATGGATCAAGGCAATATTCAAGCCAATCAACTTTGTAACACAACAGTATGAATGTGTAGAATGCTAATTTGTTAAAACTATTTTTAACGACTTATTTAAACGTCTTACTGTCTGACCATTCAATATCATCCACTTTGGTTTTGAATAATGCACGTTGCCATCCTGCAATATGATATCATGTGGTGAATGCATCTACACAGACGCAGTCAACCCTCCTACTGTCTGACCATTCAATATCGTCCACTTTGGTTCGGAATGAAAGATGTACTTTGCCATCCTGCGATATGATATCATGTGGTGAATGCACGTACAAAGTACACAGTTAACCCTCCTACTGTCTAACCCAATATCATCCACTGTGGTTTTAAACAAAACTATGCTAGCCTGGTGAATGCATACACAGTAGACTGATGTGCTGTGCAGTTCTGTGCACAGTTGTGTCACCATACACAGCCCATGCAGTTGAATGGCTTCAAATGTTTTGTCAACTCGCTTAAAAGTCTTACTAAGAGTAGGAGAGTTAAGGAAAGATGGTTTCAAAACCGTTTTCTATATTTATTGAGAACACAGTTTACTGAAATCAAATAATCGGTAAAGAAATTTATTTTTATGTTGTGTAATCTTTCAAGCCCAAGTAATGAGAACATATTTTTTATGTTTAAACATTGGAGAAGTTGTTGTTTGAAAGAAATGGTTTTAAAAATGAGCAAACTCATATCATTAACTTTCTTAACCTTTTCTGCCCAGTATCGATCATTAAACGATGGTTTACAGCCTTGGTTTTCACATCGTCAGCGGTTTGGTCTCGGCAGCTTGAGCAGTTATGCACTAACAGAATCAGAAGAGGGCTTAGCGTCAATCAACACCATGCTAGAAGCAAACCAGAAGTATCTCTACTTTCAAGCTCTGACATATTGTAAGTTCGGAAAATAGTGGTGTTTTCAGGGGCATTGTAAGGGCATTTACTTCTGTAAGGTGAATGGTGGCCAACTTGCTGACCGGCCATTCTTTTCAAAGAATTTATGAAAGCCAGTTTTCTTACTAGTGAATTTCCTTTCATGGCTTGTAACGAAGCAAGCAGTCTACCGATGAACTTGCTTAATACTTCTCCACTGACTATTCTCCACTAATTCAAGAAAGACTAAAGGCTCCAACCCTACCCACTGTGTTAAAAAATGTCAAAGCAAGAGATCTTTTTTGCAGATAGTGTGCTTAATGGAAACAAGCCTTGAATTGTAGTTAGCAAATTGACTGAATTCTAGTTTGATGTCCTTGTTCTACGTGATGTAGTGCTTCATTTGCTGCCTGGGCCCAATTTCATAAAGCTGTTAAGCAGAAAATTCTGCTTAGGAAATTTCTTTACTTTAGCAAGAAATGAGCGGGGTACCAGTGGCAACAATGTAAACTGTATAGAATGTTGGTTCATAACCCATTTCTGCTAAGCAAGATTTTCCCGTGCCTAGCAAGTTTTTGTGCTTACAGGCTTTATGAAATTGGGCCCTGATCTGAGGCTCAAAATGCAGACTGAGAACATTTGTTGGGGGAGTGTCACATTCCCACACACATGTATGGCTTATGTAATGGTATATTTGGCCTTACAAGTTTGCCCTTAAAATGATTTTCAAATGCAGATCCTCTCATTTTCACAAGTTGCAGGAGCCTCTATTGCTTATTGTACTACAATATAAATTGTTTCAAAGGACAACTGTTTGATGGCTCTTTAGCCATATATCTTTCTCATGACTCCATACTCTGACTGTGTGCCATATTATATACTTGCATCAATCTGTAAGGGATCTGGATAGCTCATTATCCAGTATACAATTCTTCTCTCCCGTTTGACAGATGTAGCATGCAAAGCAACAGAGCTGACATTCCAAGAGTTGTTTGATCATCTTGGCCAATATTTAGTCGACCAGGAGCTAAGATGGAAGTATGTCATGAGAGTAAAGCGTTGCTTACAGGATCCTGGCAGTGTAGGGGGCTACGGGAAAGACCAATGCTACTTTGCAGGTAGGTTGTCATCAAGATATTAATGGACCTCTAGCGTACGATGTCACAAGCTCAAACAGCGCCCTCACTGAGGTCATAGGGCAGCAAATCATTGGCTAATGGTGGCACATACACACCTGTGCGTTTGCATTGTTTGTCCTCAGTGATTGTAATGCAAGGAGTCTATCCTCGCAGTCCAGTTAAACTGCCCGGTGATTGGCATCATCTTTTTTTGCTGTGTGTGAAGGGGTGAGCAACTTGAGGTACATGTGTGTATATCTGTACCTGTAGACTAACTCTTCTAAAAATATATAGTTTGTGATCTTTACCTACAGGTGCTGTTGACATTCTTCGTAATATCGACACTACAGATTTCCATTTGATGTATTCTGGCAAGATCAGCAGAGAAGAGATCCCTCGGATCAAACGGCTGGCTCGTCTTGATTTCATCAAGCTGCCAATATTCCTTCAGAATATAGAGTCCTACCGAAAACAGCTCAGACACATAGCTGTTGTCAATGGACTCATTGAGATCAAATCTATTGGAAAGTCCAGCCAGAAATCCTCACAGATGAGTAAATTTGCCAAAAGGAAAGTTCCTCGACCTCCTTCAGCAAGGTCTCACACCTTCCAGGATAATTCAGATAAAGACGTACGCTGTGCGTCACAGACTTCTTCAAGGTACACCCCGTCCTCAGGACATTCTACCAAGTCAAAGTCTAGCAATAAACATGCCAACAAGAGCAGCAGTTGCCGCGCCAAGAAGCAACCACCTCAGAGATCAGTATCACCGCGAAGTGAATCAGACAGCAAGCCTGTCGTCAAGATGATTTACATCACCAAGGAGGACAAGAAAGAGAAAGACAAGGATCTATCAGCGCAAACGTATCACTCATGGTGGTCATCTAGATCCCCGTCTCCTGCAAATGGTAATGTACCGAGTGAGGATAGGATGAATGCCGTTAGTCCGGTGCCATATTCACCTCATCGATGGCTGCTTAGGAGACGTAATAGAACATCTCCCAATACCTTAGGGAAGGTTAACGAAACCAAAGATAATGTTCGGTCTACCTCACCACATCCTGTTATAAAGCTTTGAGAAGTATGACTTCTCACAGTTGCCCAAACTAGGTTGAGGGGGAGCCTCAATCTTTCTGTAGTCAAATTGGATCTATTTGTGTGTTTAGCAGTGGGCAAAGACTTTTCACCAGCCAAAATACAATGTCACATGTGCCATTTGTGACTGGTTTGCTGTATATTTTCGCTCAGCAGAAACACGTTGAACAATATTGTCAGCTCAAGCAGCTCTATGAAATTGGCCCAGGAGTGTCGCACTTCTTATCCAGATAATAAAGAATCTCGCAAAGTCGTTTTACTGAAACTAAGATTGTCAGGTTGATCTGATAACTTATCTCGCTAAGATGACTTACTGAAGCTAAGATGGTAAGTCAACTCCTTCATTTCAGTAAGTTGTCTTGGCAAGAAAACTATCATAACAATTCAACACATTCCATAAAATTAGTCGACTTGGCAAGATAAATTAACCTTGTATATTCAGTTCGCGGTAACACCATATGTATATATACTTTGCTGTGTTTTTTTTTTCTTGAGAACTTGTCTTGCTATTTATTCTACTGCCGTGGAGTAGATTTTAGAATTTGGGAGACTATTTAGTTCTAATGGGAACTGTCCGGCTTAATTAAGGACTTCCTCTATAGACCATCTAATAACTCAATTAATAAACAGTGAAGTTAGTAACGAGAAGTATCCTCGATCCACTAAGCGAAAGTAGTAGGCCCAGCCGATTTCCTACCCCCGCCCACGTAGTACTTAATAAACAGGACAGTTCTTTTCAGAACTAAGTAGTCCAAATTCCGAAATATTCTCACCGGCAGCAGAAAAAAAGGAAGACAAGTTCTCAAAGAGAAAATCTGCACAGCAAAGTAAATATATACACATGGTGTTACCGCAAACTAAATATACATTGATACCTCACCATGCAATGCCTCAAATTTACCCATATTAATTATTCTATTATCTGGATTAAGTGGTCTGGCACTCATAGAGCTTTGTACCTTCCAGTTCTTTGGAATTCTAGACACATCATCATCAGGCTAGCATGTAAAAACATTGCCACAATAATTGCATTGTAAAATATTCAATGTGCTTAAAATTGTCTTGCCATGACTTGTTCAAGCTTTCATTTTTTGAAACATCATCAACTTTCCAAACGGCCAATTTCTCAGGCACTAAATCTTTTTTATAGCATTAAAATTTCTCAAGTATATTGATTTTCAAATTTTGTTTCTGTACCATGTCTTTATTTAACAGAAATACATAAAGGATTGTTTATCCTATAAATTCACATACTTTGTGCACAGTGGAAGGAAGTTTATTACCTCCTCCATGCTTTGATGAGCAATACATTCTTCAAATGAATTTCCTTATACTCAGGATATTTTTGTACTGGAGTACTGCAATCAATTTACCATAAATGTTTAATTATGATTATTTTATCACAATTTCAATTCAAGGTGCTACTGCAGTGAAACCAGGGCCCAGTTTTATAGAGCTGATGCAGCAGACAAAAAGGCTTAAGCAGCTCTATGAAACTTGGCCACATGGAGCTGATCTGAAATGAACACATTTGTCGTTTAGAGCAGTAAAATCCATACAATATGTATTGATCAGCATATTCACATTGAAGTAAAATGTTGTTTTGGTATTGTGAGTGTATTTCAAGGTTGGACTGAGGACTGCACTAGTTAATCAATTATTCTTTACATGGGATCAGGCATACCACACTCCACTAATCAGAGTCCAACAGTTTGGGTGTTGAGTTACCATATGGTGTTGGATTTTGTTAGAGTGAGGAAGGATCCTAGTAAATCACTCATGGGAACTCGGTTTGTGGACTGTAAGCATAGAATTTGTACAGTAAGCAGAGCCATGAAATTGCACTCAGTTATGAGAGCAACCTTTATTCCTTCATCTTGTAGCAGTCTTTCTGTTGTTCATGTCACTATATAGGAGAATGACTCTTCAGAGAAAAATGTATTTTTATTTGTATATAACCAAAACTATTGAATCATGAAGTGTGTGAATTCAAATTATACATTCCGTACTCTCTTAGCCATCAGGTAAGGTAGAAGGTCACATTAACTTATTGGGAAATTATCATTTTTGATTAGATAAATGTTATTATTAGCTCATAGATTATGAACCCTTTTTACTTTTCATCTGCTTTGAACATCTGACGAATCTTGCCTACAAAATCATTTATAATTAGATAAGAAATTAGATAAGAAAACCAAATTAGCTGTTGGAAACTGCTAACCAACCGAAAAGACCAATGGTATTAAATGCAAACAGCTAGTTAGCAGAGTCTTTCTCAAAGTATTAGATACTTGTATATGCAGTGTGTGTGATATTCAACATATGGTTTAAAAGTCGGGTTATTCCAAGGTTTCTAGTTGGTAATTAGTTGTAGAAGCCTCTGAAGAAATTGACTTAAAATATATATCTTGCTGTTTTATCTTGACTATTTTTTCCCAAAGGAAGGCAGAAACTCTCCTGGAAGTAAGGTAAACTTGCAGGTACAACCATGTGTAAACTTCTGTTGGGAGGAGTGTTGGCTCTGCTAAAAAGAGCTGTTGTTGTGGTTTCAACGTCTTAACAGTATACTCTACTCGTCTTGAGGCGAATGCTTCAAGCTCCAGTAGGTCAGGAGGGATGCACCCGACGGACCAGCAGTTCAGTAATCTCCTGAAGACCAGCAGAGTATACTGATTCAAATCAACAAGATCACAGCAACACTCTTCCCAAAAGAGATTTGCACATGGCTGTACCTGCAAGTTCACTGGTAATAAAGCAAAGCTTCAAACATCACTGATGCACCCTGTTGGTTTGGGTAGTTAAATGTGTTGGTACAATTGGTCACAATCTGTCTTACTGTCTTTGATTCCAGGCAAACTTTGGAAAAAGTTGATGCCAACAAACCTTGGAAAATTTGCTTTTGTGCCATTTGAAAGACAAGAATCACATGGAAATTAAAGCACATTTAAAATGGATTTTTGGAGAAGATGAACATTTTACATTCAAATTAGATTGTTTTGTAAAACATATCTTTAACATAATTTACTTGTCCAAATGCTTTTTAGGTGTTTAACGTAACAACACAATGTTTCAGTTTACTCCTTGTTATAGAAAAACATTTTTATTTTTGTTTATTTCCAGTGTGCTCATAGTAATAATAATAATGAAAAGTGTGTGAACTATACGGGAACAAAATAAACTCTGATGCAAGTTTAATTTGAGAACTATTTTATGTCTATTTTTATTGTAGTTTTCATAACAAAAGTTCTTTACCAAAAGCCTAATGTATTTACATTTTCTATCCAAGCAGTCACTAAATAATGAACATCTGGTATTCACTAGATTGGCTTATTTATGTAGATATATGCGAGTGTGTGTCACCCCTGTAGCAATGGGTTTGCATTACATTCAGATTCTGCTGGAAAGATAATGTGCTTTTTATTTTGCAGTGGTTACGAAATTGAAACAGTGCTAAAAGGTTGCTTCATAAGCAGACATTTTATCATTTTTATAAAATAGGCTTGTGGCGTGTACGAATCTTGTGTTTTAAAGTCACCAGGGCCCAATTTCATAAAGCTGTTAAGCAGAAAATTCTGCTTGGCAAATTTCTTTACTTAGCAAGAAATGAGCGGGGACCAGTAGCAGCAAGTTAACTGTCTGGAATGTTGGCTGGTAACCTGTTTCTGCTAAGCAAGTTTTTGTGCTTACAGGCTTTATGAAATTGGGCCCTGTTGATAAAACAAGATCCTAAGTTGAACTCCATCAAGCCATTGCTAGTAACCTCCAAGATTGGTACAGATGGAACGTTTGAGTTGCTGCTGTTACCAGGGCTGCTTAAGCACAAAAAGTACCTAAGCACAAAAAGAAACATGCTTACCAGAATAAGGTTACCAGCCAAACTAGCATACCACAAGTAAAATTTATGACTGGTATCCTGCTCATTTCTGCTTAGCAGAAAATTTTCAAACAATATTTTCTGCTTAAGCAGCTCTATGAAATTGGGCCCTGATGGGTTTGAGCATCTTGCTTAAAGGCAACTTGTCTAAATAAATGAATAACATGCACAACTACTACTAAAAGTACTGAATTCTAGCACACATTATCAATGAAATTGACAAGCCTTAAATGCCATGCACAAAGTGAAACATAAAGTTAATAGTCAAATGGTTGAATTTTAACTGAGCATTATTTGTAATAATGATCACATTTGACCATAATTCAGTCATCTGGCAAGTTCAGTTCATGAAATTCGTAAAAATAAAGCAATGAAAGTCGGGTGCAATTTACTTCAATTTATAAGCAATTCAATATTTAAAGGGTGTACAACATTGGTAAGATTGAAAATATAAACGTTCCCATAACTTGAATGGTTTAACGATTACCATGGTAGAAAACTTCCCTTTAAGTAATTTTGCCTGAAATGCTATAATTTTGTACAACTAGTTTTGATCTTTGAGTCCAGAACCTGATGTTTGAAAACAGTGCAACAATGTATTTTTCCCCGCCATTTTCGATGACCAATTGAGCTTAAACTTTCACAGGTTTGTATTTTGTATGTATGTTGGGTGACTTGGGTCACATAAAGTGTTGATGCTGGTCTTTGACAATTACCAATATTGTTCAGGGGCTTAAATCTTCAAACAACTTAAAGTACATACTACAGCATTTAATAAAAACATATGAAACACTTCCTTTATATAAATGCACACTGCAAAAGCTAAACATTTTTCCATTGGCCAAAAGTCTACCCTGTAGGTCCATTGCATGCAAAGAATAGCAGCCACTATTTAACAAGATTTCTGTAATACTGAAGATGGAAATTCCTTGTATTTATTAGAAATTCTTACTTAACTAATTAAACCAGAATTGACCATACTAAAATGTTCCCTCAAACTGAAACAATTTGTTTTCAGAAACTCCAAATCATTCAAAAGCCGGAATTGTCATGACCAGGATGTGAACCCACATTCTAGTGACTTAGCTAAACCGCTCAGGCAAGACACATTACCCTTATGCTTTGGAAGCAGCAGCCCCTACTGCTGCTCCAGCACCACCAACTGCAGCAGTACCTGCAGCTCCTAACCCTGCAGCTCCTACTGACTGCAGAACAGCCACTGCA
Organism: Pisaster ochraceus; assembly: GCA_010994315.2. Classification (NCBI taxonomy): domain Eukaryota; kingdom Metazoa; phylum Echinodermata; class Asteroidea; order Forcipulatida; family Asteriidae; genus Pisaster; species Pisaster ochraceus. Next base: position 2,452,293 of record CM021535.1, read on the forward strand.
CTTCCCGCTGCAATAGCACCACCATTTGCAACTGCTGCTGTAGACATCATGCCTGCTGCGTAGGATCCTGCTGCTATTCCACCTGCTGTAAATCCCACACCTGCGAGTGCAACTGGAGCTGCAACCACAGCAAGTGCTCCAAACAGGCCCATTACTATGAATTGGCCTAAAGAGTTGCCTGGAATATAAAACACAATTATTTAAGTTTTCAGAGTAAGAATTTACCAGAGCCAAACCATCGATTCAGCACAAGGTTCTCATAAATTACAACTTGTATAAGTTTCATACACTCATCATATTTTAAAGAACCACATGTAGGTAATGTTGACATTAAAGGGAGGGTAGGTACCTTTGGTAATTACTCTAAAAATTAATGGTCATACAAACTCACTTGGTAAGAATCACTATAGCTGTTGATAATGTATAACGTGTTGAGAAACAATTCCTTTCTAAGGAATGTCATTTTTTGAGAGATGGATTCAAAAACATTTCAATCTGAGAAACAATTCTGCATGATACGCTTCTCAGATTGTGTATTCCAATTATGGATTATTCTTCCTGCATTGCAATTTTTTAAAAATTGTTTATGTCTATATTTACATAGGATTAAAACAATAGAACGATTCCAAAAACTAAAGGTATACTTTGCCTTTAAGTGTGATCTTCCCTGAGAGCATTTATTTTTGGTCAAAGAATTTGCTATATGTACAAAATCTCTACTTGAGTAAAAATGATTTCCATCCAAATTATGACATAACAATCATTGCCTG
>CM021535.1:2454062-2472272 GCA_010994315.2 Pisaster ochraceus
TCGCTGATGTCGGACAAGAAAGGTGCTCACATGTATGTATGTGCCGCGCACTACTCTAGCAACAGGCCTTCAATGATGTCATTGAGGGCGCTGTTTGGGTTTATGATGTCATACATTAAATTTGTCTCATGTTTACAGGATAACTTACCCGGTTCAGGGGTCCTATAGTTGGTGTTGTCCACATTACTGTACATGTCCCCATAATTGAAATCTTCCTCAAAACTGACCTGTTAGAAAAATAGACAAAATCTACCAAGAAGGTTTGGTTTGGAATTGAGTAGAAACCTACAAAGTTTTAGTACTGCAACTCGGTACTTTATACTCCAGTACTGTTCAAAGGTTCTTGCATAGGCCTGATAATGCACAGAGGCAACGGAGGCAGTTAACACCATTGCCATGGCGCCCTTGAAATGTACCATTTCCCTCATCGACTCAGATGCCCCCTCACTAAGACAAAACTGCCTTACACCCTTACAAAAGTGACGCATCAGGCATGCTCGAGCTTATACTCAGTGAGCAATTTCTAAAAACCATTTCTAAGGAAGCATAGTTTGGGTGCTTCTTGTTTTCCATTCTCCTATTTTCAATCGGTGCTTATTATTTTTTGTTATTTGTTTTCATTTTTATTCAATCAATTTTATTACTTCAATAATTTATTCTGTCTCCTCTTGCTTTGTTTTCCATGATTTATCTTTTTGCTCTTGGCTAGGTACGTCTGTTTTCTGTATTTCTTTTTCTTTTAGGTGTTTTTTGCTGGTTTTTTTTCTGTAGGGACCCCAATGGAAATAAGTTATTGGCTTGTTTTTGTTGTTGTTGTTTTGTTTTGTTTTTTGTTTTTTTGTGAGGGGCTATCCTTGGATAATTTTGTGTAGTTTTTCTTTCTTGTGTTCTGTTCTGGTTTATTTCATTTCATTGGTTTTTTAACCTGTTGTGTATGTTTTTTGCCACTACTTGCTGGATTTTTATCTGAACAAATTCAATTAATCAACCAATCAGCAAAGTATTACTTTGACTAAATGTCACATACTAAGTAATAAAGTTACTCAACTTTAAATGTACTTCAATAAATAATTTTGATCAAAGTACACTCTTGTTTAATTCCCATTAGTGCGTTATCGCTTTCATCCATGTGTATGGACCATAGGAGTTTAACTGCACATCAACATTCAGGTGCTAAAAATATGTGCATCTTTGGGCCAGACTCTACGAAAATGAAAAAACAGAATCCTCTTGTCAGAGGTTTTTGTAGACTCTTGACATCATCTCAAATATAAATCTACAGGTTTCATCATTTTAAACAGTCATACTTCAAACTGCCTTTAGTACTAATAAACCCCACGTCCTATCATACTTTTTTCTGGCTATTTTTGAGGAAGACCAAATAACTGTGATTCTGCACACTTTAAAAAAAAATGTTGTGTCAAAATGTTATAATAATCGCTCCAGCTACTGGGTCTATTTCTGAGGTAGACTGTTCCATTCATTCATTTATCCATACATCTACTGTATCTTCATTGACAACATTAGCTGGGACAATCACATAAAGGCAGAGATCGGCCTCCAATAGGGCCTAGACCCAGTAACTGGGGTGCTGCACTCCTTTTAACAATTTTTTGACATTTTTCGATCGCACTAGCTAGAGTAGAAGTACGACCGATCGATGCCCCCAAAAAAATAAAATAAAACATTAAAAAGAGTACAGCACCCCAGGTCTAGGCTTGACTCAGTCTATGACTCGAGTCAGCACCAGGAGATCGAAGACGGTTATGATTTATATCACAGCGAACTAGGTCCGAGACCTAGAACTATGGTTCGTTCTGTTATCGTTTGTGGAGACGATAGCGGAACGAACCTTACATAGTTAGATTAGAATTCGAGAGAGTGGGCGGAAGTAAATAATTTCTACTGCCATCTCCCATTACCAAAATTGCACCATTGATTACACTTCCCCAATTAGATCTTTTCTTGTTGAAAATAAATGTCACTTACCGGTCTCTTTCCACAATCTCGTATCTCATGGGTGTTATTACAGGTAGTAATATTCATGAGTAATAATATAATCAAAATGAAATTGGTTTTTGTTGCAAGTTTCGTCATGATGTCCGATTGTATAGCTCTATGGCATGTATGGTAGCGCTCCATAAAACTGCTGCGCTTGGCTTTAAATTTAAAGGGGCTTTGCGTAGTTTATAATTCCTTTTATCGTTGATTTATTATTAACGATAATGTTTGATTAATTGCTTAAAATAAACGATAAAATAATATTGTTACAATAAACAATAGCTACTTATTATCTTAAGGGTTTCTTTGAAGTTGGTATTTGTTGAACAAAGCCAATTATTTGCTTAGTTGCTATCTGTAAATCAGTTTCTCTATCAGATTTCCTTTACTGAAACAACCACACACACAAAACTTGTGTAATCCCCATAAGCCAAATACCATGTAACATGCACCATTTGTGACTGGTTTCCTCCAAATTTCTGCTAAGCAGGAATTTGCTAAGTAATATTTGTTGCGTAAGTAGTTTGGGCTCAATTTCATAGAGCTGCTTAAGTATAAAAAAGTAGCTAAGCACAACAAAATCATGCTTACTAGAATAAGGTTACCAGCCAAAATACAATTTCACACCACTTGTGATTGGTGGTATCCAGGGCCCAATTTCATAAAATTCCGCTTAGCAAATTTCTTTGCTTAGCAAGAAATGAGCAGGGTACCAGTGCGAACAATGTAAACTTTATGGAATGTTGGCTGGTAACTTAATTCTGCTAGGCAATTTTTTTTTTTTGCTTACAGGCTTTATGATATTGGGCCCTGCTCAATTTTACTTAGCAAGAAATTGTTCAGCAATATTTCCTGCTTTAAGCAGCTCTATGAAATTGGGCCAAGGTTGGCATAGTGGTTTCCTCCCTTCCTTTCATCTGTGTGGACAGAAGCCTTGCATATGGATTGGGTTTTCAAGTCCTCTCTTGAGGAGTTTTCCTTCCACATCTTAAACTCATTTCTTCATCCTGTTATTGGCCTAGTGCCTTGGATGTGTGCCACAATAATAATACAAAACTCAAATAACTGTTGGGGCACGAAATAAACTTGTTTTAAATGACGCAAGTTTACATTTGGAAACATTCTATGATTACTTTTTTTTATTGTATTTCAATACAGTAACAGAAACACTTTATTTACATTTTTCATCTCAAAACACTATCTATGTCTGATATGAAATTTGTTTGGACTGTTATTATCCAGTGGTTAAACATTAACAAGATGGGATTATTATCTATGCACACAAAAAAATCCCGAAAATGCCTAAAGCTTGTTCTTTAAAGCCATTCACTAGTAAGCAAATTTGGTTGCTAATTATAGCAGGAAAATGTGCACGCATTGTCTGCATTCAAAACTCTGCTGGAAAGTTAGTGTGCCTTCTGTAATAGTTATGAAATAGAAGCTGGGTTTAAAAGTCACTTGGTAAGCAGACATTATTTGCTTACTGGTTAAGCAGACAGCTGCTTACAGTTGTTATCAAATAGTCTTGTGGGTTTTAGACTGTCCGTGTTGGAACTACCCAACTAATAGCATGAATTTATCAAGTCTTTTGCCAAAGGATCCAAAGCAAAACAAGAGAAATCAAAACAAATGGGTCTTTAAGAGTCTATTAAACTGTTCAAGTGATGAAGCATTCCGGATGGAGATAGATAGAGAATTCCATGTTCTGCGAAAAAAGCTAAGTCCCCTGTACTCAAGGTAGTGCGAGGGACAACCAAATTGGACTTCCAGCAGAGACTTTGTCGTTTGGGTTGGCTGAGGTTGAGAGCATCAGAAATGTAAGATGGAAACTAGTTGCTCATGGTTTTGTGCATGTTGAGTGTTGTCTTATATTCATCCATTGGTTGATTGGGAGCCAGTAAAGTTCAGCAAGTAAAGGTGTGGCGTGGAATACTGCCCTCTGTTGGCGCGTTTGGATGGTCATAGTTCTTGACTGGTAGAAAACCAGGATTCTTAGATCATCTCAGGAGAGTCTGACTAATGGAGTCAACTTTGTGTCTCCTCAATTTCATCAAGGTCTGTCTCTGATCTACACACGTCATTCTTAATAGCATGGATGGCATAGTTACATGCCTTTGGTGTCCCCCATGACCAGCGCATTGTGAATGGATTCAATATCATCCCATGTACTAATCTCATGTTACAGTCATCTGTCGATAAAACAAAAAACTATAATTAAGTATGATAAGAATGTGTAGAAATCTCTTACAAAACAAGAATTGTTTTCACTTCAATGTGACCATCTAATGTGGAAGAATTTCCACAGGTTGATTGTGTGGTGTGTTAATTGAATAGAATTTACTCTTCCAAATATCAGTGATATAGTTTCCCAGTAACCCTTAATACACAAGCACCATAGACTGCCACAAATAACCATATCATCCAGGCTAGAATAGCATTGGGTGCATGGGCTTCTTCGGTATACGGGCACCACAGACTGTACCAAACCTTCCAGGCTAGCATTGGGCGCCAGGCCTGGAATTACACTGAGGCCACAGAGGCCATGGCCTCTGTTGCCCCTGGTCTTGGCCTTGGTGCCCGTTTCCCATACACTTTTAAAAATTTGCAAAATGAAAATGGCCTTGCCCTTCCAAAGATGAAATTCCAGGCCTGGAGTGCATGGGTTTCTCCTGTTTGTACAGCTGGTATTATAGGAAACCCCATGGCTTGTGTACTGTGGACATAACCACCACAGGTCACCACAGGTCTCCACAGTCTCCTGTGGTATTTTGTAGCAAGGAGAGTACACCAATAGTATTTGGGTTTATGAAGAATACTCACTTGCTTCAAGAAACCTCTGCAAATCATCTGGAGGAATAAACTTAGTCCAGTCGTGAGTGCCATGAGGTACAACCCTCGCTATGTCCTCAGCCCCAACTACTGCTAGAGCATAGGACAGCCACGTCTTGTTAATAGTGGTGAAGAATATGGAACCTCCAGGCTGTCAAATAAAAACAAGTACATGAGTTGGTCTTTTAAGCGTTTGATGCATTATACACATCATGACATGTGCAGAGCCGTGTGGTCTTATTACAGTCGTTCACAACCCTCCCACACTTGTTCCAAACTAACACATATCTCTTACCTCACACCCAGTGACTGTGTAATGAACTAACCTTAGTTAACTGTGAACATGTCGATACCAATCCTTCTACATCATTAACATGTTCAAGCACCTCAGATGCAACAACTGCATCAAAGGCACCTCTCTCTGTCTCTAATAGTTCCTCTGCTGTTATACACATATACCTCAGTCCTCTCTGTAGTAGAGGATCATGAGAAGCATGTTGTTGAGCAACTTCAATGTTCTCTAATGCAGCATCAATACCAGTCACTCTTGCTCCTAGCCTGGCCAACGGCTGCAAATATTAGTCAATAGAGTTTTGAATAGTTACACCTTGATTATAAAGTCATTCAATAGAATCATCATTGGGAGACTTTTGAGGGTACAAGATGGCAGGTAAATCTATTGTCCTCAGAGCTACGTACACAATGGACATTTAGCTGGTATGTCTGCTGCCACCTAGCGTTCCACAGTCTGTCATTGAGGCTCAAACGTCAAACCTTATAGTCTGGTCTGGGCCACTTCACAGAGCTTTCCCACTGTATGACCATTACATATGTGCCATGTTTTCTCCCTGTAACCTTTCATTCTTGTATATTCAGCATGTAAGCCAAGCTGGGATCCATGGGAGATCAATGAGCTTTTTTCTCACTGAATGGATTACCCAGGGTAAAAAAAAAAAATTTAAAAAAATAAATAAATATCATCCACTGCTGTTTGGAATGATAGATATATATGCCAGCCTGCAATGTGTTACCATGTGGTGAATGCATCCCCACAGTACACAGTCAACCCTTCTACTGTCTGACCATCTAATATCATTCACTGTGGTTTGGAATGATAGATGCACTGTGCCAGCCTGCAATATGCTTTTATTACATACAACTACATACAACCCATACAATTGAATGGTTGTCAACTCGCTGCTGGGGGGGAGAGTAGGAGGGCGGGTGGGGGGGGGGGAGGGAGGAAGTTTGCCAAATATTACTCAACAAAAGTCACCTCTGAAAGAATTCCTCCTCCACATCCAACATCCAAAATGACTGAGTCAGTGAGTGGTTGTGACCTGGCTAGAGTTTGACCTGACCCTTGACCCTTTCTGACCAGACCATCTCTAATCAGTGGGATACGTAGATCATTAAGGCTGTGCAATGCCTGGAATGCACCATTCTCATCCCACCACGATTCAGACAGCATTCTGAACTTCACTATCTCCTTCTCATCCACTGTTGTGTGAAGGGATCGCTGCTTCCCAAGGGAGGTATGAGATGCTTGATAAAACCTTTTCAAAAAGTCAAATCAAATGTCAACAAGAAATAAAAGAGAAAATCAAGTACAGCTGTAAAATTTGTGAATGAAATTGCAAGGTGATATTGATAGATAAAGAAGACAAGTAGGTGCAGAGGATTGTTTGGCCAATGAGAAATATAGTCCACAAATTGAAAAAAAAATCAATAAATTTGGCTTTAATCAAGTTAACTACTCTGAATATGATGCCATACAAGAAGTTTGATCTTCCCCTAACCATTTTCTCAATGCAGATTTTTTTTAGGGGGTTAACTCTGAAAACCCTCTTTGTTCTCTGTCCTCTTTGTTGAGAAAACAATATGAGCTTAAGAATCTTCAGATCTTTGCCTTTAAAAGTTAATCTTGATAATTAAACGTAAGAAATAATGTGAGGGAATTGACGTCTTCCTCAACTTTCCTGGTTAACTATACAAGTTCTGTTTGGGTGAGCGTGTGCCGGAGCAGAGAGTGAGTGTAGACATCAACGAACAATATAAATGATTGTACAAAAAAAAGAAGCAAACGCTAAGGCCAAACTTAACGATTGCAACTTGCAAGTAGAAGTACACATGTACAACAAACCTAGCTTGTACGTAGATGTGAGAGGCAAGTCTCTGGTGTATGGAGCAAGTCGGACCTCTCAAGAATGAGAGTCCGAATAAGAACACTTTGAAAGGAGAATTCGATTGAGGGATCTTATATAGGGTTTCTGGAGGTGAGGTAGATCTAGATTTAGCAATGATGTCACAGAGAAAATACATAATATCAGTGACATAATTAATTTCCTAGGTTTGGATGAGGTAAATAGTCAGCAGCAGAGTAATGGTCAATGTACTGGAGGACCTTTAGGTCATAGCCTAGGAATGCCGGCTATCGTCTCAACGTGGAGAGGATAGCGGAACAAACCTCATAGTTCTGGGAGGGGTAGTGGGAATGGTGAATTTAGTGCCAGGAAATGAGACTTACACTATTAATGTAGTGTAAGTCTCATTTATCTTACCTTGAAATCATCATAACGTTAGTTGAATGATGCCTTCTTGGTTCCCTACCCACGATACGAAAACATGTCTGATTTCCACGAGTCACAGAGATACAGTGTTTGCAAACACGTTTTAGCATCTTGAAATACGACCAAAGATATGGGTCAATTTATTGCAAAAACTGTATAAAAAAAGGGAAGAATTTGCCAAGAAACCGCAGAACCACTGTGTAACTTAACTTATGTCCAGTCGGTAGTCGTTACCAGACGGTCTTCTTTGTTAACACGTAACTGCTTTTAGTCTGGTGCTGATTATTCATCTTTGTCACTTTGTATAGAGCCCTCTAGAGGGCGAAAATAGTTATTCAAGTTGGAAATAATGTCGTCTGCTACAGCACAGAAAATGTAAAATATTAAAGTGTAGTTGCTGTAAACTTATATTTAGTGTTTGTTTTTTCTTCCAGACGTTTGAAAGATAAACACTTCAAGTCAAACTAGTAAACAAATTGACTAAAGGTAAGGAGGCGTTTTTATGAAAAAAATACTTGACTTCAAATAACTTGTTCGTGTTTCTTTTATTTTGCTTTCTCAACAAAAGTTACAACACAATAGGTGCATTTTAATATTTTCATCACCAGCAACAACAACAACAAAATAATGAATATTGAAGTTCACAACATCCATAAATGAAGCTTGTTTGTTGACTGTGCATCTACTGATTTATTTTTAGTGCACTTATTTGAAACCACAACATGCTGATTTTTTATCATAACAAACAAAAAGAGTTGATTTTATCAATGATTGTGCACACTTAAGCAGCAGTTAATTGAATTTATGTCATCAATTTAGTGATAAAAAACAAATACTGTTTGTCGTAATTCACTTCCTGTTTGGGGTCTTGCAAAAGAAGCAGTTGCACAATCTAAATAAATAAAGAAAACCAAATACTGTTCAAAGCAGGTTTTTTTTTTAAGTAGGCCTAAATTGCTGTATGTTGAAGATCTTCTTTTTAGTCTCATTGTTCTGTAGCTTTTTTTAGGTCATGTATGGGTCACAACTCAATCACGTTTAGCTCACAATTCAATAAGGTTGGGCAGTAAGGGGCTTCCATCAATTATTTAGACGTCTATGCAATTTAATGACATTGACTCTAATTTCCTTAATTTGTTTGTCTTGTACATGTAAATTACAACTGACTTGATGTACGTTTAGATGCAATCTGCTGATTTTAATGTCTTTTTCACTATAAGATTTAAAAACCATTCATGTACAATTTAATTATCATCCTCATCCCAATCCCAGTTATACCCCATCCCTTCCCCATCACTTTCATCATCAGTATCCAGTGTTGGAGGTGTGTCGAGCCAGGTCTCTGTCTATGTCTCTGTCTTGCTCTTGGGGCCCGCACGACCTAAATTAAAGAATAAAATATGAATCTGTGAGAGGAATGACAGAGACAAAGTAAAAAAACAACTAAATGAATAAATTGATGTTTGATTAGGATTCTACCGAGGCAATGGAAGTTAAAGTAGCAATAAAATGTTTTTAAATCATATTTACATGTGGTCTTCATAGAGAAGTTTGCCATTTGTAATGATAATGAAATATGAACCGAGGACTGTTTTTCTGCATCTTGCCTTTGTTTCTTTGGTATTTTACAAAATGATTGTTTTACATGGCAGTCTTCAATTGATTTGATCATTATTAATGCCAAGATAAGGTTGAGCCCATCCAGGAGTTTTCATCTATTCCAAATCATTACTGTCTTGATATGAGGCTATGAGGTACAATCTTGTCTGGTTTTACTCCTGTGGTGTCTGAAAGGAATGGTCAAACTTTGGCAATGGCTCCCAGAAATTGTGTTATTTCTATTTCAAAGCCTCCTTGTTGTAAAGATGGTAATGGTAGTCAGCATCCTGCAAATCATTCATCTGAAATTCCCCTGTTGATTAGAAATGAATAGAAGTATGATGAAACAAATCCAGTCTCCAAAGGTGAGTTTTGGAGATTAAAATTTCGGTGGTGCCCATTTCTGAATGCCACGGCCAGAGATGTGGTTGGTACCCGTTACATCACTTCGAGAAGAGTTTTGACATTCTTGATGAAGTTAGTGCAACAGTCTTTCGCTGTTTTCTAAATAAGTAGACATTGTATTCAGTTGACACTTCCAATGGTGTCTTTTATTGTATCTTTCTTGATCAATTGGCCCTATAAATCAGCATTACATTGACAAAATCCAATCTATGACCCTACCTCTGAAGTAATTCTGAAATGCACCTGCTACACCAGAAGCAGTAGCCCCTACTGTGGCACCAGCACCACCAACTACAGCAACACCTGCAGTTCCTAGTCCCGCAGCTCCTACTGACTGCAAAACAGCCACTGTACTTCCCGCTGCAATAGCACCACCATTTGCAACTGCTGCAGCTGACATCATGCTTGCTGCGTAGGATCCTGCTGCTATTCCACCTGCTGTAAATCCTACACCTGTGAGTACCACTGGAGCTGCAGCCACAGCACATGCTCCGCCAATTAATCCTGCTACAATATGTCGTGTAGTGTAGCCTAAAATATCAAAATTGTATAGCCATGTAGAATTATAGGCTTGCATTTAAAGATAGACTATGTAACCTGTGACATCATATGTTTAAAAAGAGCCACAGAGCCTGGACTTGCTGCAGGCACAATTAGTACACAGCTCAGTTGAAGAAAATAATCAATCTGATATTTTTTTATTTAATGGAAAGTGCACTGTTTGACTCTTGTCAACTTTCGATATGAAGAAAGGGGACACATCTCAAAAATTGTTCAGCTGTTACTTTTACAATTCTTGCATTTATGTTGAAATTATGAGATAAATTTTAAAAATTTCACATATGACCAGTGTGGTACAATGTATCTTGCCTTCTAGAAAAGCCTTGGAATGTACAAGGTCACTCTTTGTGTAGACAAAGGTTACATGTTTTTTAGAAAAAAAGTGTTAACTTATTGTTAGAAGAATGAAAACCTAATCGAACAGGTTTAGAAACTCAAAGTACCTGGTTTAAACCATATATTAGTTTAACTAGCCAATTTGAACTAAAAAAAAAGCTAGTTTATCAGGTTGAACGACACAATTTCAAACACAAAATTTCCAGGTATGAACTTAATGAAGTTAGTACTCGTAAAAATTTGCTCAGTGCATTTGCGACAAAACAGGTTTCACGCAAAATGTGGCATAGCATTCGTTGATTGGGACAATGAAATTTGTCCTATGATAACAGAATAAATGCTTACCGCTTTTAGGTTTTTCTGGTAACTGCTCAGCAAACTGCTCGGCAAACTGCTTGGCAAAGTCTAATGCTTTCAAATCTGCCCTCAAACTTGAGTCTCTTGGACTGAAATCATCCAGGGACAGCAGTAGGCTAGACCCGTTAACAAAACTGACCTGTTAATAAGACAAACAAATTATTGGGACAAATTTAACCATAAAGATTTGGTTTGGAACAAATTGAGTAGTAGCTTAGTACCGTCTTAATTAATGATGGAAATTGGTTGTGTTTGTGTTTGGTCCAAACTCAGAGGTTGGAAGTCAGGGTTGCAGTTATAGTTATCAATGAGATCAAGTCTGAAAACCTTCAAGTTGTTTTGTGAGTACATAGTCATGATAGTACAAGTAACAACTACAACTAGGAGTAGAAGTCACTACAAGACTTTTTTTCCTTCATTTTAAACAAATCAAGTACAACTTTGTCAGTATATGTTCTGTATCCAAGTAGGAGTATATGACAACATATAAACAAGTCTGAGTAAACATTGAATATGATTATGGAAAAAATTACTAGTCTGATTCTATTAGGGCTAATTAATTGCAAGCCAGAGCAGAGAGCAAGGCCGAGAACAAACTAATAATAGTATTAGTAGTAAATGAATATGAGAACATTATTACAAATAAACATTGGCTCGAATATGAGTTGGGACAAAATTAGTTTTCAATGCGAGTAATTCTCTGTAAATAAAAATGGAGCAGTTGCGAACAAGGACTACTGCTAGTAGTAACAACTCTACTGTTCAAGTCTTCTCCGACCTCGCAATTCAGACTTGTTTGAGTGAATTGGAATAGTCACAAGTTTTAACGAAAATGGTATGATAACTCTGTCTGTGTATAACTATAAATCAGATTGAAACTAAATTAATTGATTCATGCAGTTGGTGTGACTGAGCAGCTGGGACCATCATTCTTTCCATTAATAAAACATGTTTTGAAGTTCATTCATTTACCTTTATCTTTCGTCCGGTTTCATCCTCTTGTACTGGACTGACATCCACGATGAAAATTAAAACATCCGTTTCATCTCGGACAGGACGGTCATTTTGAAAAAGAATGAGCTTGTTTGCAGATTCAAGTTTCTCCACCCACCACATGGTCACACATTCGACTGACGTGCTTCAGGTTTCTCAATGGTTAATAATATGACAATTATTTGCCCGGAAAGCTTATAAAAGATCAAAGAGACACAAATATCGATAAGGAAACCGAAGTCGAAAGCGTCCCCGAGCAATGCTCAATCCACAGACTGTTGTAACCAGACTGTTGTAACAAGTTAGTCTGTGGTTGGGTGGGAAAATGCTCAGCCACAATCTGACCAATCTGACCGAGGTTTGTGCACAACCAACCATGCATTGGGAACCCGCGCGCAAGCGCGAACTACGTGTCTGATGCAGGGAATTCCCCAGTTTACGTCACGTGACAAAAATTGTTCCTTATTTTAAAGGGGCTGCACTACGCATACTAGTCTACTGCAGCAGTATCGTGGTGCTACACGTTTAAATTTATAACGACTTTCTGTATCTTTCATTTATTTTTTTTCTTTCTTCAATACGTCTGAAAGACTCACACCCATGCCTTACAGCCGAAACTTGCGTCTCGTTTTTGAAAACAATTGACCTCAGCAAAAGGTAAGGACACCTTTATTTATTCAAACAACTCAACTTTGAACTTCTTTTTCAACATGCTTTTATTTTCTCAAAAACTCTTAAAACAAAAAAAGTAGGAATATATTGTGATTTATTCAACGACAACAACAAAATGAGTTTTTAGGCACTGCATGGTAGATTATAAATGTGTATTCAACAAAAGCAGCAAAAACAAAGCTATTGAATTCTGGATTAAATTATCCATAACTGCTTTAAAAAGTGCTAAAGCTTGATTGTTAACTAAAGAGTTAAGACAAATTTAATCACTTTTATTATTATTGCCAACATGTCATTCCTTACATTTATGACTTGCTATAGCTAACATAACTTTTACTTTCTTGTAAAGCACTTTTTGTTCGGACCTTGCAAATGAAGCAATAATTTGCAATATTTAACATAACAACTTAACCAACATGTAATTGTTTTTCAAGCAGGTCAGTTTTAAAATATACTTTTTACTGTATGTTGGGGATCTCCTTTTTTAGTCTAATTATTCCACATTTCTTTTTCATATGGGCAGGGAGAAATGGACCAAAAGGTGATTGCTTTGTTTGTATAGCTCACAGTATGGAGTAACACTTATAAAGCTCATTACACAAGAGGTCACTGAACAACATGACTTACATAAACTATAAAGAGACAAATAACACACACACAAAAGTCAATAAGCCAGCGAAGGACAAACAAAACTACGTACAATTAAAAGGGTAAAGTTGAGGATCAAAACATAGATGCAAGGAGTATAACAAGTGCAGAATCGGAACCCTGCCCTTCTAATTGAGAATGAGAAATTAATAATAATAATAATGAAGACATTTGTAAAGCGCCTAATGCATAAGCCTCTAAGCGCATAAAGAGAACAATAAAATATTCAAAGAGTGAAAGAAACAATTACAAATAAGCAGATTACAAATAAGCAGCTTCAAAACAAATGTGTGGTTATCTACTTTTTGATGAATTGTTAAAAGAATCTGCATTAATGATAAAAAGTGAGTGGATACATTTTTATACAACAATTTCAATCAAATCTTCAGAATATGCAACGAAACCAGCAATTTCATGTTTTAAAAACATAGTTTCATGTGGACTTCTCGGAAAAGGTTTGTTCATTGTTATAAGTCAACGCAAGTTGACATTTAATTCATGGGGGAAAAAGAAATGAGTTGTTGTAAATTGCTTCAACAATACAAATTGCCTTGTGTTTTAAATTCAATTTTCTTTTACTGGTCTCTTGTTCCAATCCAAGCAGAGTCTTTCTCAAAGGGCAGGGCAAAGAGCCTACCTCAGAGTCTAAATGAGTCCTTGAGAAAGACATGAGACTGTTTTGTTTACATTTAAACTCAATTTTCCTTTTTTATCTATTCTCATTTAATTTCAATCATCCAAGTCTTAAGATTATGAAGTAGAATCTTTTCTGTGTCAATCCCTGGAGGAATTCTTATTCTTAATTGCATCTTTTAGACCAGAAGCAGCAGCCCCTACTGCTGCTCCAGCACCACCAACTACAGCAGTACCTGCAGCTCCTAACCCTGCAGCCCCTACTGACTGCAGAACAGCCACTGCACTTCCCGCTGCAATAGCACCACCATTTGCAACTGCTGCTGAAGACATCATGCTTGCTGCAATGGATCCTGCTGCTATTCCAGCTGATGTAAATCCTACAGCAGTGAGTACAAGTGGAGCTGCAACCACAGCAAGTACTCCACCAACAGCTGCTGCTACGAGATGTTTCTTCTTGAAGCCTAAAACATAAAACAAAATTATAGAATGGTGATTTTAGGCTTGTTGTTGCATGGTGGGCATAACAAATTTCTGTATCTATGTCATTAATGTTTCAGAGAAGTCAGGGCTCTGAACTTAACTCCTTATCTACATTTAATAGATGTAATATTTGCATCAGAATGAAGAATTTTTAATTTGTTTTTTCCCTTACACCGATGTGTAATTAAGCACTGTATGCTCAGTGCTTTCCCAAGCTCTGTGAAAAAAAATCCACAGGCAATCACTCAGATGGG
This sequence comes from Pisaster ochraceus, assembly GCA_010994315.2. Lineage (NCBI taxonomy): Eukaryota > Metazoa > Echinodermata > Asteroidea > Forcipulatida > Asteriidae > Pisaster > Pisaster ochraceus. Next base: position 2,468,404 of record CM021535.1, read on the forward strand.
ATTCGAACCCACGACCTTTGCATTGCTAGATAAAATGTTTTATCTTCAATACAATGTGCTTTCTCTTTTCCACTGATATAAATAGGCTAGGTATTACACGCTTATGGTGGGCCAACTAACTAGATTTTGAGATTAATTTACCAGGATTGGCTTCTTTTACCAGGAAGAATTAATAACTAGGCCTACTCCAGGTATAGAATTAAAGCTCACATACCTGGTTTAACAACTTACTTATAAATAATTGATCAGGTTTAGAGGCTTAGATGTAGATTTCAAAAAATTGTTTTGTTGGCTGGTTCAATGATAAGTTTTCAGACTAAGAAATTATAAATGTCAAATTTTAACTGTTTTGGGGCCCCCTCCCCTAAGCCCTGAAAAACAAACAAGCTGACATTACAATTGATTGTAACAATCTGACAATGGATTGTCACATGCTTAGGCCTACACGATAACTTACTGCGTTTTTGTTTGGTTTTAGGAGCAGCTTGTGATAACTGGCCCGCAAACAGCGCAGCAAACTGGCTGGCAAAGTTTGATGCCCCCAAATTTGCTTTCAAACTGGTGTCTTTAGGACTGAAATCGTCCAGTGACAGCCGTAGGCTGGACCCATCATCAAAACTGACCTGAAAAAAAAAAAAAAATTTGTAAGCCAAATAATTATTGGGATGCCACTCACAAAGATTTGGTTTGGAACAAATTGAGTCGTGATGATTAAGGGTTTTTGATTGTGTTCAGTTTGTGAGCTTTTGTAATTTTCAGTTGACTGATTTGACTCCAGTACGAAAACAGCCACATATTTTTTCTGCAAGTTTAGAAGGACAAGATTTTCTTTCATAATAAATAATACAAGACATTTTATAGCCATAATGCAGGAGCCTCTATTCATGACTTACAACAAGTGTGAGTGACATCGAATACAATGAGTCCCCACACTTCAGTCAAACTGCCAGTATGGACAAATAATACTCAAGTGCGCGTCTATAGCCCCATGTGTACTAACTACTAGTTCTATTGTCTGAATAAGTTAATGCCTTGTAAATTGTATTGTCTGATTGTGCAAGCTACAGGACAGCAGAGAGTGATACAGATCAGAACTAAATTAACTAGCAAAAATTACGACTCATGAGAATTATGAGATGAATATGGAAAAAATGGCTACAGCATGCAGGGATAAATTATCCCAGGGCTCGAATTTAACACTGGACCGCAGGCCCGAGGCCAGTAATTTTAGCCCTGGGCCAGTAAATTCATGGCTGAACAAGTCCAGCGGTCTTGTGTATTTCAATTGAAAAATAAAACCTCAATGTATAATGATGTTCAAATGTTGACTGAGTCTTATAATTATCTTTCAATTCTAATTGGGTATCAAAATATACTAACCTATCAGACAAATGAAACAAATCTTCTCTTAATGCTTGTTTAAATATGAATAGTTTACATGTTTAAAAATTTTGCCAAAAGGGCTTTCTCAGTCATTTAGATTCTGGTCTTGTAAAATAAATTCTGGCCCGATAAAAATTCTGAGCTGCAGGCCCTGAGGTCTTGCGGTACTTCACCCCAAATTCGAGCCTTGATAAAAATAAAAACTTTGTTTGAAGTTTCAAAATAACAATTATATCGTAGGGCGCCCTGTATACGCGACAGCCTTGAAATCGTGGCACATCTTTTCTGTCACTGCGGGCGATGTCAACAACCCCCAGATACGAAGTTACATTTTCTATTGCCAAATTTCGAGTCTCCTCTCCGTTGACCAAAACTTGGAGACAGGTAAGGCTCCACTGTTAAAAGTTGTACTTGGTAATCACAAAAAAAATTGGGTATTTAGGCCTTTTCTACAAGGTACCTATTTGTCATATTGTCTTGCCCATAAATATCTGATTTGGCCGCTTAAAAAGTTTCAACAAACACCATTTCAATTTACAATTCACGGTGATCAAATCACATGACTGGTCTTTCAGCTGAGCATTCTGGGAAACAAATTACAGAAACCTAAAGAAGCTAAGTGCCTATCATTTTCTCACTGTTTAGAAAACTTAGTGTAACCCTCACTTTGGAGGGATGAATAAACAGCAATAAAGTTTATAAACAGTAGGCCTATGGCTGTGAGAAATCTAGGTAGAATTTATACAAATTTGTGTTTGTTTGTGGTTTTTTCTTTAAATCATTTCATTAAAAAAAATGTAATAATCACTCACACCTCCAATCCCGACAACAGCAGATGGGCTTGTTTTTGGTTTGATTTAACAAGAATTTTTTATTGAAAATGAAAATGAATGCAGAACAATTTAATGATTATCCTTTAATGATTCTTAAGGGCATCTCAACACTCAACTTTAAATTGGAAATTTTTGTTTATCAGGGCCTGCAGCTCATGTACGCAACGGATAAAGGCAGCATCTTAAAACTGTTGACACCAATGAGTGCTTTGTTCCACCATAGTTTCACTGATACCAGTCAAATATTACGTTAGATAAACAAAAACACAGAATCAAAGGAGATTCAATTATTAGGGGCCTACAGTTTGTTTGGTGTTTGATCATAAGACAAGAGACTTAAAAAGACAAAAAACAAGAAAAGTTTCTCGGTTGAGGGCAGAACAATATTTGCACGTATATTTTGTTTATTTTTCAGTAGAAATTTATTGCATAATAATACTAAAATGATAATTTTTTAAGGTCAAATTTAAAAAAATAAATAATATAGAGACAACTGCTGGTTGTAAGACCATGTACAGAGGGGTCGTACAGAGTCTACGCTGCGAAGATCGGTGCGTCATGGCGTGGGAAAACGCTGGCAACGTTCATCTAGTTTTAATAGATGTTTACATACTTCTAATAAGCAAAGGAAGCTAATTAGGACATCAGTTGATACATTAGTTTGTGTTTTTCAATTCAAAGAAAAAGCCATGGTGCCTTGAAAACTGGTCACACGAGGATATAAGAACTTTTAATCATTCTTTCATTTAATGATTTACCTGTATTTGTCTGCCAGTTCCATCATGTAATGCACGGACATCCACGATGAAAGTAAAACGAGAAGCATCTGAATTTAGGACTGGACTGCCATTATTTATAACAATGAGTTTGTTTTTAAGTTTCATAACCCACCACATGGTCGAATTTATTATTGGTACTTTTTGTGGAAATTGCCTCACTTCACAGGAGAAGTATATTATGGCGCGTTACCTTCGATCAGTGGGCGTTATTTATTATTATTATCTCATTAGAGCTCAATGGTTAAGGTTCGGTCTCGGGCAGCCTCACTACCATGGGCATGCAGCGCGCCGTCGATACCTCTCGTCACTAACCCCTGGTGGTGGTAGGGATATGTACTGCACTAAAGAACAACGCTGATTGGCTCGAGCCAATCAGCGTTGTTCTTCAGCCGTCGATTTCACCAAACTTCCTAACTTAGGATTAATCTTAGGACTTAGGACGAGTCCCAGCCTTGCACTGTAACATGTAAACCTTAAGATTAATCCTAAGTTAGGACTAGTTACTCGTCCTAACTCGAGATAGGATTAATCCTAGCGTTTCGTGAAATCGGCTGCAGCAGTACATCCCTCACCATAGAGCAAGGACCACAAAGGGTGACTACTTTGCGTCCGTGCACGCTTTTAAAAAGCTTTCGAGCGCTTGTAGGCCTAGGAACTTAGTACACGCGTGTGAAAATGCAAGTATTTTGACGCAATTCCATTTCAAATGAATGGTGTTTTTACACGGTCATCCTAAACTGCATACAGTTAGACATCATAAAATCAAAAAGAATGGCAGAGGACCACCGATCTCAGTATATAGAGATCGGTGCAGAGGACCACCCAGCTAACATGCATACGTTGGGCCAACGTCGGCGAACGTCGGCAAGGTCGG
>CM021535.1:2477301-2498134 GCA_010994315.2 Pisaster ochraceus
GCTCAATGTTACAGTAAGATGATGTGTTACGAATCCTTATAATCACTGATTATATATAAACAATTGCTTTTTGACTTGATACCTGCGCGCGTAGAATGGATCGTCCTGAGGCCTAATTAAAATGTGCTAGATTCTAGCACATTTTAATGAACCAATTCCAGGGGTTATGATCATAGAGATAGACCTTTCCATTGTTGATAAACAAACAGCGCTGGTTGGCATGTACCGCCGAATGTTAGTAAAACATTCAATCGTGTTAACAGATTTTCGGCAAGCTTCTAATTTTATTATTAAATAAAGTACCTCCCATGATCGGCTGCTTTGTTTCCAATAAATTCAACACTATTTGTAGCTATCTGTTTTTGTTTTGCATTTGATAGCTTTCCATAGTTTTCCAACCTGGGTTGGCAAACACCTTGGGATGTGACGTTGCAAAAGAAAGGTCTATATCATTGACAAGTCAGGCAGCCGGTGCAGTAATGCATGATGCTAACCGATGATGATGATGATGATGATATCAGTGATCAATGGGTCTATATGATCAAGCAAGGCATGCTGGGAAAAAATGGCGCGGCGAGATCGATCACCCCTGGGAACGAGAATAGGTCTCGGGTTCTCGACAAGTCCAACGCATGCGCTGTGCGGCTTGAGCGAGCTCTTTGCAAAATACCGCCACCATGCGTTGAATAAAAGACAGTTCACGTGCGGCGCGCGGCTTTGCATGTGCTTTGCCGCGAAATCCCAGCAAGTTCGATTGAAAATATCGAAGAAATCCCATTTAATGGTGTGCAGCGATACCACAAGAAACGGAGACAGTGACTGAGCTATAGTGGAGTGTACTAAGGTAGCAAAAGTATGTTCATTTTGAAAATTGCTTACTTGGTCTTCTTCCTTGAATTTTGGACGTCATTTCATGTACTAAAGAGTAAATACAACTAGCCTATAGTACAAGTAGCCTGCCTGGTGTAGGGGATGTCATCCCCAGTGGACATGGTGGATGTCATGGATGTTGCACTACACTGACGTCTTGGGTATAAAAAGCTTCTGTACCATGCGAACAGAATTTTGACTTATCTTTTTTCATATTTTTACCTGATTTAAGAAGCTGAAAATTCTGTTCATATTTTTTTTTCATGGCCATAACTACACTGTTGGGGCGTCCAAAAATAACAAATAAATCCATGGATGATGATCCAGACACTGCCAGAAAATGAATCGCAGATCCACACTAACGTTTTAAACATCATGTACCGATCGACAAGTGAGCACGTGTGCGCATGTGTGAAATGCATAGCAACTCCATCGACTTCCGGGTCAATGCGCCTTAGCACGAACGAATGTAGTCTAGGTATAACTATAAGACTTCGTTTTGATCTGTCACAATATTATTTCCCAACAAGATGGCACCAGGTTCGCTACCATGGGCAGCCACCGTATCGATACCTCTCATCACTAACCCCTGTTAGGGATGTACTTAAAAACAGTGCTGATCTCAAAAGTTACTACTCTGCGTGCATGCATTTTAAAAACTTTGGAGCACTTGTTGTAGGAGGCTTAGCACACGCGCGTCAAAATGCAAGTATTTTGACACGATTCTGTTTTTAATGCATCATGTTTTTGCACTCTCACCCTTAACTGCATACAGTTAGACATATCACAAAAACAAACAAGAATGACAGAGGACCAGTTGCTTTTTGACTTGATGCCTCTTTTTCGGGTTACCATGTACTTGAGCGCGCGGGTAGAATGGATCGGCCTCAGGCCTAATTAAAATGTGCTAGATTCTAGCACATTTTAATGAACCAATTCTAGGGGTTATGATCGAGCAAGGCATGCTGGGAAAAAATGGCGCGGCGAGATCGATCACCCCTGGGAACGAGGTTGAGATGGCACTATCATTTGCAGGCGGTTCGTGGATGATAGCGCCCTCTCCCGGGGAAAGAGAGGTAGAGAAGCTTTGTACCCAGGACATCAATGTAGTGCAACATACACAGACATCCTACCAATGCTAACAGTACGCATGATTTTATGACGTACGGGCTACGACATGTATTCATTTATGATGTGCCACCTTTCTTCCTTGCACAAACTCAGATGGGCTATACTATTATTATTAATATATTTTAGTAAACTAGCCCTGGTACTACTGTTCCAACTCAACTTGACAGTTGTCACAACTATAGTTGGGACTGGTCCCAACTTGAGTGTTAAAGTTGGGACATCCCAACTATAGTTGGGATCGCCCATAGGACACCGTGATCGATCATGCGTGGATTACCGTGTGTGCCGGCCATGGAGGTAGGACTACTGTAGACTCATTAAGCTTTGTTTCAAACCTGGGTCTCGGCTCTGTACAATCATGGAGGAAGAAAATATTCTTCCTCCATGGTACAATTAAGCTCAAATCAAAACTGATGATGGAGCTACTTAATTAAGAGCCTGTCGCGAACCGGTGCCCATGACGAGGTTTGGAATGATAGTAATATATCGCTCATAATGCACCGCTAACTCGGTGTAAAGAGTGTTTTTTCATGGTTCTGACAGTGGCCTCATACTCGATGCAGGGTGACGCTTTCATTCTCAAAGTAGGCATACGCATTTAGTTTCCCTTCTCTTGGAAAACCAACATTCGAATTAATCTCAAATAGGCTTATTCTCAAGGGAAAGTGGTCTTAAAACTTCATACTATGATACTATTACAGTGTATTATTCATGGGGGTGCTTTGTGTTTACTGCGATCCCAACTATAGTTGGGACCAGTCCCAACTATAGTTGGGACAATTGTCAAGTTGGGACGGAACACTACTACTAGGTAGGACCTCAGTGTCTGTATTGTATAGTCCAACCCACTAGTACTGTTTCAATTGTTAATGATATCTTTTGTCGATTAAACTGACTGTATTCACTTATTATTTTATTATAAACTGTTTGCGGCTAAAATTCTGTATCCGGCCGCCACTTTCTGTTTCTCAACACTTTTGTCCATAATAAAAAATGGGCAGAGCTTATTGGATCAGTCAGGTTTAAGAGGGATGGCACTTCCAATTTCTTTCAGGACAAACTGAAAATATCACCAGCTTTAATATAAGCACCCTAACTAATGGCGCAAACACAGAGCACACATGGAATTGCAACCCACTCTCTCCTGGACAGTCAGCAATGCTTTTTAGGTGGTGTACACTAAAAATGCAAGATTTCTCCTGTCACTGTCAGTGTCAGGGTTACGTTTTAACTGGATCTTCTTCATTTTTTTGTTCATAGTTGAACGTAAAATATTTCCTTTGTTTCATGTAGCTGCAATGGGAGAGAAAGTCCTTGTTCTTGGTAATGGAGGTAGGGAGCATACCTTGGCATGGAAGTTGGCTCAGTCGGCCACAATCGCTCAAGTCTTCGTTGCACCTGGCAATGCTGGCACTCAAGCAGTCCCAAAGGTTTTGAATACAAGTAAGTGTAGATTGATTGATTGATTTTGTTTGGTGACAAATAAGTTGAGTCATGTGCATAAATGTGATCAAACAATTTTATATTTGAGACTAACTAAGCAGTGTGCTAAGATAAGTGAGATACTCCAAAAATGAATCACCAAAATGTAACTCCAAAAATGAATCACCATTTAAACTTACTTGTAAGAAGCACTGCAGCTGTTGATAATGTATGACATTTTGAGAAACGATTCCCTTGTAAGGAATGTGGTTGTAGAGAAAAGGGATTCAAAAAGGTTTCAGTCTGAGAAGCGTTTCTTGCATGAAACATTTCTCAGATTGTGTATTCCATTATTCTTCCTGCGTGCACTCTAGGTTTTTGCCACTATTCCCAAAACGTTACCACCTTTTAGAATGAAATTGTTCAAGGTTAGTTTTATTTAACGGAGGATTAGAACAATGGAAGACTTTGGAACACTAGGTGGCAGCAGACTTACCAGATAAATTTCCATTGTTTACATAGTTCTGAGCATGCGCCCAATTCTCCGAACACTGGATTTACCTGGTAAGTCTGCTGCCACCTAGTGTCCCCATTGAACACTTCCAAAAACCAAGGGTAAACTTTACCTTTAGGTGCATGCTTTAAAAAGTGTTCCACTAAGTAAAGTTTTGTGAATACGGGAAACAGTAACCCTCTCAAGAATAGAGCTTAACTACCCACACAGTGTCTTTCAAACTATATAGATCCACTACCAAACAAAGCTTGAGATTCTATATGAATCTTCTCTTGACCAGGTGATGTATCAGTGAAGGACCCATCACAGCTTGTATCATGGTGTCAAACCAATCACATTAACCTGGTTGTGGTTGGTCCTGAGGCTCCACTGGCTGCAGGAATCTCGGATACACTCACAGCAGCCGGCATTGACTGCTTTGGACCAACGAGGGCAGCAGCACAGATAGAATCCAGTAAAGAGTACGCTAAGGGGTTCATGGACAGACATGGGATTCCTACGGCGAGGTGGAAGGCTTTCTCTGACGCCGAGTCTGCTTGTCATCATATTATGAGGTGCACCAAGTTTGATTTGTCTGGGAATTTGTTTGGGATCCATGAAATCATTCTTATAACAAAAGTTGTAAATGTTCTTTCTTAGATGTTTGTTGAACATTGACGAAATTTTCAAGGTAATGAGTGCTAAGGATGGGATTGGCGAGTTGCACATAATCACTCCATAATCTCCTTTATTAAAACCCTAACCTCTTGCCCATCAAAATCTAACAGGATGTTTCATTTGATTCTGTTGGATTGAGAACTGTACTACTAATCTGATTTGTGCATGGGATCAGGCATGCCACCGTAATCAGAGTCCAACAGTTTGGGTGTTGAGTTATGGTATGGTGTTGCATTTTGTTAGAATGATGAAGGATCCTAGTAAATCATTCTTGGGATCAGGCATACCACCATAATCAGAGTCCAACAGTCTGTAGTGTGGAGGTGGCTAGTGTGTAAAAGCACTTGCCTCTCACTACTGTGCTCTGCCTCTGTGGTCATGATACATATATGTATATGGGTCCCTGTGGCGGGCTACCAAAGGCCTCTTTACACCCCTGCAGCTCGACCACGGTGTAGCCACATCCTTTGCAGTTCAGCTTCTCATAGTTCATCTATCATTCAAAACCAAAATGGGTGATATTGAATGGTCAGTTAGTAGGAGGGTTATAAGATTTCTGATAGTTAGTCTGATTTTGTCTGTCTACTTTTTATTAATGCTATCTTGGCATGGTTCTGTGTGTGATGTCTTATTTAGTGCAGAGTACCAGGCGTTAGTGGTAAAAGCCAGTGGATTAGCAGCAGGTAAAGGTGTGATTGTGGCGAGTACCAAGGAGGAAGCGTGTCAGGCAGTCAGGGACATCATCCAGGTAACGGACAAAGGGAGTCTGATAATTCTCCATTATGGTTGAATTGTGTTTGTTTATCACTGATGTTCAGGACAATGTGTTGATGATAACAGCGCAGTCCTAGACAGTTGAACTAGTCAGCTTATCCCTTCATTAGGAGAAAGTTTGGACAAGTGGTTGACCTTTGGTCAATGGCCAGCATGCTCACTTATATTATCTGGTGCGAGCAAGGCTGGTTCAGTCAATCAAGTTGAGGTCAATTACAGCATCTCCAGCCTGCCCAGTGATCTTGGTCCAGATGACCTGGACCAGCATGTAAGAAAGTAGCTCTTCAGAACTGGCCAATCCTCGAAGGACATGGTTCAAGCCTATTGCTATTGACTAGACTTGTCAGCTAAGGCTAAGTTCACGCACAAACTATTGTTTACTTAGTTCAACTAAGTTAGCCCGAAATTTGTCTCGTCGACAAAAGTCGGACTACGCTAGTTAACTATTTGAAACCAGCCTACCAGGCAAGTTCACATCAATAGCCGTTTTTACAGCACAGTGCTGAGTGGACCAGTTATCAGAAAATGATAGGGTATGTTGAGCCGCTGGTTGCGTTGACATGACATAGAGTCGTTTGCACTTTAACATCTGTGCGCATGCCCTTAAGGTATGTCACTAAACAACCACCAGTTAACCATGAGCAGTGAGCCGGGTTTTCATTTCAACTGTGTTGTAATTTGCTGCATTTAACAGGGTGTCTAGAAAACACCTGGGCCCAATTTCACAGAGCTGCTTAAGCACAAAAATTTGCTAAGCACAACAAAATTACTCTTACCAGAATATGGTTACCAGCCAAACTACCATGTCACATTGACAACTTTTCACTGGTGTCCTGAACATTTCTGCTTAGCAGAAAATTGTTTAGCAAAATTTTCTGCTTAAGCAGCTCTATGAAAATTGGGCCCTGGTGGTGGTTTGGGTTAAGACGATGATTATCTTTTTGACTACAGGATAAGTTGTTTGGAGAAGCTGGGGAGAGGGTCGTCGTTGAGGAGCTTCTAGAAGGCCAAGAAGTCTCTGTAAGTATCTCTCAATCCATTTAGATGTGTTTAACTGTTGTGAAACTACACTGTGGTGTATTGATTATAGATTTATAGGTAATTGATTATCAGCAACATGGTTTGTTGATGTACATGTTTTGTTTGATGTGTTTATCTGTTTATCGTCATGAAGTCTGGTATTATTTCTGTTACACACATATGCTAGAGCTTAAGTTATTAGTCATCACACGGAAAAATACAGAAAAGGTAGCGCTTCTGCGTCTCATATTCATGAGGACAAAAAGTATTGAGCGCGCGTGTGGTATTTTTGAGCAAACTTGACCCGCAGCATATTGCAATATGCAGTGTTGGAACATCCGTTCATTTTGCTTAAAATGGGGTAACGCAGAGTTAGAACAGCGCAATATAGGTTTATATCACACCTCTTGTTGCTGTGGGTTGACCAATTAGAATCGAGGATTCAAGTTTGCTTAAAGATAAATAGAGTAACTCACAAACATGTAAGCCGTTTTGCGAAAATTTCTTATGCGCAAGCTAGGAAAAGAAAATGATTCAGTGCATGTGAACATTCTTTTTAACTGTTCCTTTTTAAAGAAATTTTATGCTTTGAGTTTTAAAGATTATCAACACACTTGAAATGTTGATGGGATATTTTTGATATTTTAGAATGTTAACGCTTTGAGTATTGATGGAAATGTTGCTGTGGTCCTACTCTAATGAAATGCTAACTGAAGTATCCCAAGATTGTATAGTTAGCTCTGGGTCTGAGAGGTTTACGTTTTTGTCATTTCAGGTCTTGGCATTTTGTGATGGGACGCATTTTGCACCGATGCCCCCGGCTCAGGACCATAAGAGAGTTGGGGAAGGGGACACAGGTCCTAATACTGGAGGCATGGGGGCATATTGCCCCTGTCCACAGGTAACAAATGACTTTAGGAACTCATCTTGGCTCATCAGACCTGGGTTCGGTTTCACAAAGAAATCAGATTGTGTACTAATCTTAATTGCTAAGCAAAGTGTGATGTCACAATACAACTCATCTTAAGATGAATCTTAGTGTTTAGTGAAATCGGCCCCTGGGCCCAATCTCATGCCTCTGCATACCACAAAGTTCTGCGCTTACAGTGCCCTGTAAAGTGTGTGATTCTACCGGCAGCTAGCGCAGGTTTTCACGGTAAGCAAGGCCATGAAATTAAGCTCTGATACTTTACAGATGCAGTGGCCCCCTGTCCATTGCCTTGGTGCCCCTTGAAATACTCCAGTAAACATTTAAGGGTGCCCTGTACTTCTTAAAACTGCCTTGCCCTTGCAAGAATGAAGAATTAGGCTGAACTATTGAGAAGTCAAAGATTTGAGATTGATGCATAGATCTTTGACATTGGGATAAATTTACAGCACTGCTTAAACAAACATAAAGCTTACCAGAATCTAGCTTGAAAAAAGGCTACCAACTTAAACATTATTTAGTGTGCAATATAATTACTGTCCAAACACAAATGATGGCTATCGATGCAATATATTTGATAGCATAGGTGGCTAGTGCGTAAAGTGCTCACCTGTCCCACTGTGGCCCTGGTTCGATTCCCGGCTAAGGCCATAATGTGAGTAGAGTTGTGCGTTGGTTCTCTCCTAGGCCACAAGAGTTTTTCTCTTGGCCCTCCTGTTATCCATTCCATCAGAAAAAATCAACACTTTAGATCTCTGGCTTTGGTCATGTATGAGTCGATGTGGCTGGCTGCCCAAAGTGCATTTACATGCCTACAGCTCGACCACGGTGTGGCCGCATCCTTTGCAATTCAGCTTCTCAGCTGCGAGTAAGGATGATCACCCTCCCAAATTATAATTAGTTGGATGATAACATAAAATACGGAAATATACTTCTGGCGATATAACGCGGTGGTAAATGTTGGTATTGGCACAAGCTTACATTGTGTGTTCCTTTGTTTTGTATAATTATCTAGTAAGTTATTTTTGGATTTGTGAAGGTTTCTGGTGATCTACTGAAATGCATCCATGAGGCAATACTACACAAGGCAGTAGCTGGCTTGAAGGCTGAGGGCAGACCCTACAAAGGTAACAACTTTCCTCACGGGGAAAACAAATCATGTTTTGGGTAAAGTAAATTAACTCCAATCCACTAGTTGTTGACAAACACATGTATGCAACTCACATGTGATAGTGTCATCAAGTGTGGCAGTCACACCAAGTGTATTGACTGGGACAAAAACCCACACTCTGACAACGCCAAAACCCGAGTCTGGTGCTCTATATCCTGCTCTGCTCTGCGACACTCCACCTGCCTGCAGGAAGTCCAGGCTCAGTGGCTCTTTCGTATGCATATGGTGTCACAGGTGACGTGATCGATTGAAAACAGATGGAACGGGAGTAGTCAAGATCGAAGTGATTTGAGGCTGGATTTAAAGAAACCAAACATTTTGATTTAATCAGAATTATCCCGTTTTTTCAACTTTTAAATTGTACAAAATCGGAACAATTTGATTTATGAAAGCAAAGACCAAACCAAAAAGAAAAGCAAAGAGGGCACTTAGTTAAGAACATTTGCAGTGACACCATGTAGTTAAATCTCTCTTTTGAGTCATTGTGGCTCCGAACACAGCCAGTGGACTCAACGTTTCAGAGAGTATACTCTGTTCATTATCGGGAGACTTTCACAGGCCTAGTTGGAATCCAGCAGTCTCCTGACGACAGACAGAGTCTACTGTCCGAAATATTGAGTCCACCGGTTCTTCTCGGAAGCCACATTTACTCAAGAGAGAGATAAGCTACATGGTCTCGCTGCAAATTTTCTAAGTCTTATAAAGAGGGCGCTATTTCACCAACCATTGGAGAAAGTTAACCAAAGAGGGCACTATTTACTTCAGGTCGTGTTGCCAGTTTGTAATACAACGGCATGAACGACATGTGAGGTAAAGAATTGTGTCTTCTGAGATAGAGTGTCATCCAATGATAGCGTGTGATGCCAATGTAGGCAAGTTTTATGGGTACCTGTACTATACCTTCTTGCACTATGCATTGTGCCCCATAGGCTACCACATAGGGTGTTCCTCTTTCTGACTTGTTAATGTTGGCAGGTATGTAAACAGCTTATTTTCTTCACTTTCTTACTACAGGGGTTTTATATGCCGGCCTTATGCTAACATCTGAAGGACCTCGTGTCTTGGAGTTCAACTGTCGGTTTGGAGACCCAGAAGTTCAGGTGGTTCTACCACTCCTCAAGAGTGATTTGTATCTCACTTGTAAGGCATGTGTCCATGGTAACCTGCCCACTGCGCTTCCTAGTTTCCATGACAACATGATCGCTGTAGCTGTCGTGAAGGCTAGTGGAGGGTACCCTGGCTCCTACAAGAAGGGAGTTGAAATAACAGGTAAAAATAGTCTGTTTTCAGCAGTCTGAAAGGACCAGATTATCGGTGTTTTCTGTCTACATTTCTAAGCCAGCAGTGTATCATTTCTAGTAACGGGGGATGCTTGTTACTAACTAAAACTTCTACATACTATACAGAGCGTGTGCAGTTGAATTGTCAAAATGAGCTTAAATGATTTACATATTTTCATATTCATTATGTTATCATTTTTATCACTTTAGGTCTGGACAAGGTTCACGACCTAGGCCAGATGGTGTTTCATGCTGGCACAGCTATCAAGGATAATAAGGTCGTGACCTCTGGTGGGCGTGTCTTAGCTAATGTAGCCATGACAACAGATCTCCGATTGGCTGCTAGTCAAGCACAGAGAGGAGCAGAGTCCATTCAGTTTGAGGGGGGATTCCATCGGAAGGACATAGCTCTCAAGGGGTGTCAGTTCCTCCAGAAAACCAAGTAAATAATCTTCTCAATATTTTCATTTAACACGAAAGCTGTGTTCACTATTTTAAGTGTAGCAGACTAAATTGAACAATTGACACAACATATAGAACCTACGGCTTAACGTCCCGTCTGAAGGACGAAGTAATTATGGTCTTGCAGAATTTTACCTTTTTTCCCATCACCAACTGTACGCTTTGTGCATGCTCCTACCTCGCTTCACAGTGGAAAGCACGAGCATCATTTGTTCCGTTCATCCGATGAAACACGCAAATACAAAAACACATGTCCCCCGAATCAAAGCAGGGAATATATTGGCGTGTCAACAAGACATCTGGCATCAACTGGTTAAGGAAGAAATCAACAGCAAACAAAAAGTTGGTCTGAGTTTCTTACACGAAATAGTTGTATCAGGTTGGCTTAGCATTTTCTTTCATTCCTTTCATTTCTGTGGACCCTGGTTGGAATCCCAACTTTCTGCTTGGATTGGGTTTTTAAAATCCCTATCTGGTTGAGTGGGTTTTCATGGGATTTTCCTTTGACATCGGAGACTTAACATGTCATCATCAGCTCCTTTTCATCCCACTATTGGCACTTGTGGTGTTGGTTGTATAATAAAATATAAATACATTTGTTGTGATCATTTTCCCAGCAGGTCATCTAAGTCGTGTGGTTTGACGTACGCTGATTGTGGTGTAGACATCAATGCTGGTAATGCCTTAGTAGAAGCAATCAAACCACTAGCTGTTAGTACATCACGGCCTGGTTGCCATGCTGCTCTTGGAGGCTTCGGTGGGTTGTTTGACCTCAAGGCAGCTGGTTTCAAAGACCCCATCCTCGTGTCCGGTACGGATGGAGTTGGCACTAAATTAAAGGTTTGTTTAAGGGCTTACTACCCACAAGTTGAAATCATAACCCTGGGGCGAGTCTCGGGGAACCTGACCAGAAAACAAGTTTACGACAACAAAAATGTTCTGTTAATTTGTAAAAATCGGACAGCTTGAGACCTAGGCTAAGCGAGCCAACAACTGGGAACAGCAATGTCACTGCAGCTGAACTGGGCCCAATTTCATAACGCTGTTAAGCAGAAAATTCTGCAAACAATGGGAGAACAAACAAGTTTGTGTGTGTGTGTGTTTGTAAACATGTCTTCCTGTTGAAACCATTGAATATTATTTCTACACTGATTGATATGTTTCAGATAGCACAGTCATGCGGTCTTCATAAGACAGTGGGCATAGATCTAGTGGCTATGTGTGTCAATGATATCCTTGCACACGGTGCTGAGGCCCTCTTCTTCCTCGACTACTTTGCTTGTGGCAAGCTGGATGTGGGCGTGGCTAGGGATGTCGTGAGTGGGGTGGCCGAAGGCTGCAGAATGGCTGGATGTGCATTACTAGGTACAATCATTTTAAATCATTTTAAAATGCATGATAACAAAGTTAAATCATCCTGTTAAATCCTTCAGTAAAATATAAATTTGAAAATCAAAGTATCAACAAATTAAGAGTTTCAAGTAATAAACCACAAGGGAAACTGACTGGGTAGACTGTAAATACTGTGGGGTCGAACAAAGAAAAAATGACTAAAGCAGGATTTGAAACGACGACCTCTGGATTAACGTGCTGGACTCTACCAACCTAATTAAATATAGTCAGGCCTGTACGCTGTCAGGAGTTTTCCTGATTTATTTTTTTTCCTAAGGTCCCTTTTTCTTGAATTCTCATGAAAAGGGCAAACTCAACCAGAGATTTAAAAACTCAGCTCTTGTTTTGACCCAACCTGTAGATTTTTATGAACCACTGATTTCCTGTTTCTTCAGAGAGCTTCGTCCCAGGGCCCAATTTTATAGAGCTGCTTAAGCAGAAAATATTGCTTAACAATTGTCTGCTAAGCAGAAATGAGCAGGATACTAGTCATAAATTGTACATGTGACATGGTAGTTTGACTGGTAACCTTATTCTGGTAAGCATAATTTGGTTGTGCTTAGCTACTTTTTGTGCCCTAAACAGCTCTATGAAAATGGGCCCTGACTATAGAGGTATTTGAAAATCTGAAGATTAATTTGAAACTCAACTTGAGCCTTGTGACTGAGCTTTGATTATTTTATGTTGTTTTTTGGTAGGAGGGGAGACTGCCGAGATGCCGGGGATGTATCAAGCAGGTGATTATGACCTGGCTGGGTTTGCCGTCGGCGCCGTAGAGCGTCAACACTCTCTCCCTCGTATGTCTGATATCATAGCAGGCGATGTCATCATAGGGGTCGCATCATCAGGTATCCATAGCAATGGGTTTAGCTTGGTGAGACGCGTCGTGGAAAAGAGCGGCCTTGGCTTTGCATCTCCTTGCCCCTTCCAAGAGAATCGAACATTAGGTAAGCGTGATTCATGAAAATCCTAAACATGGGTTACCAGCTCAAATATCATGCAATGTACATTGGTCATGGTTGGTAACCTGTTATTTGTTGCTTGGGAAATAAACTTGTTAAGCGAGATTTTCTACCTGCTTTGAGCTCTGTACTGATTTGATGTTTTATTCAATAGCTGTTTCAGCAGCTTGTTAGATCAGACATAAATCCACCAAAATCAAAATCAGCATGAGGTGAACATCTGCCCTAACTATCCCCATCTCTTAAAAATCCAACAGCATGTTTTGTTTGATTCTGTTGGACTGAGGACTGCAATAGTAAACTGATTATGCTTTATATGGGATCAGGCATAGCAACAGTTTGTGTGTTGAGTGACGAAATGGTGCTGGATTTTGTTAGAGTGAGGAAGGATTCTAGTAAATCACTCATGGGATCAGATTGCTTTAAATGCAACTTCATCAATTCTTCTCATCCAGTTATTCCTTAACTTCCTTTCAGGTGAAGCCCTCCTCTCTCCAACTAAGATCTACTCCAAGTCCGTCTTGCCAGCAATCCAAACAGGCAAAGTCAAGGCCTTTGCTCACATCACAGGAGGTGGCCTCTTGGAAAACATCCCTCGGGTTCTCCCAAAATCCCTAGGTGTCCAATTGGATGCCAACAATTGGACTGTACCATCGGTTTTTGGGTGGATTGCTTCCACTGGAGGGATTGGTGAGGGTGAGATGGCAAGGACTTTTAACTGTGGGATAGGAGGAGTGATGGTGGTATCAGAAGGGGATGTAGACACGGTGCTAGAGGCAGTGCGGAATGGTTGGGAGACAGTGTGGCATGTTGGCAGAGTTGTTGACTTGGTTCAAGGTAAAATTATAACCATTTTATTTTACAAAGTTGACTTAAAATTAGAATAGTTAGAAAACACGGGTCATACCATACATCCGGCTTTTTGAAACCTTAACTTTGGCTTGAAATTGTTTACTTTCAAAATTTGCCCAAAACAATGGGATTAATTACTCATAAAATAAAATTGACCTTTTGCAGATTTTTAAGAGAAAATCATGGCTCAAACTTGGCCATTAAAAAGAAAATGGCAACAAAAAATGCTCTGAAATCTTTTGAAAACAAAAGAACAGTTGCAGTTTTTTAACCTCAAATCATTGTTCAAATTTGCTAGAAAATGAAAGTCCAGGCCTGATACTTTGTCCTTTATTTAAAAAAAAGGAGGTTTTTTTTAATGAGAAATGGCCTAAAACCACAAGGCCGGACAGCCACTTCAAGGTGAGGGCTTCACTTAATTGATTTAGGCTGTTGACTCAAATCAACTGTTACCAGGGGCACGTTGCCACCTACTCTTGGGGCTATAATAGGGGGACCCCCTTCACAGTCTATAAGGATGTAGGCATGGGTATCATCCGTTATGAGCCTGGCTCGTAGAGCAGAATGCACTACCTTCCCAACTTTTTATGAAGCAATTATGGTTAAGTTCCTCAGGGGCACAAGTGTCACGATCGGGATTTGAACTCACACTCTGCCGCTGACAAACCTAGAGCTTGGGTTTGGTGAACTAGACCGCTCGGCCATGACATGCCACAAATGGCAAGGCTGTTCTTTCCTGGTAAGGGGCGACTTTATGAAGGGACAGTTTTGACTGGAACATTTCAAGAGGCACCAAGGCAATGACCAGGGGGAATGAGGAGGGGCAATTGTCTCCATTACCTCCAGGAAGTATCAGTCTTACCCGGTGTAACTTTTTTGTTTAGTTTTACCCAAATCAATTGAATTTCTGTCTTGCAGGTTCTCCAGCGGTTACCATCGACAATTTATCCTCTTCCCTCATCAACTCTTGTCCCGCTACGGAGGGTTCACAGGCTCAAAGCATTGGCTCAAAGAAAATGAAAGTGGCTGTCCTCATATCTGGAACAGGTAACTTCTGTTCTTTCTTCAATTTTTCACTGAGGATTACGAACATTATTAGACGAACAACTCCATTGGAAATGTTATTGGTGTTTCACCCTTACACTGGTGTGTGGCAAGCACTGTATGCTCGGTGCTTTCCGAGTCGTGTGGAAAAAATTCCCAGGCGTTTTTATTTGGTTAGGATTGGAAATGCAACCATGGAGTGCCCTCTTTGTCAAGAGGCCAGTATGAATTCTGTATCAAGTTCAAAAGTCAAGTGGGCAGTCGGGTTGGTGTAGTGGTTTCTTTCCTCACCTTCCACCTCTAGGACCCCGGTTCGAATCCCGCGGGGGGGGCACTGTGTGGATTGGGTTTCAGTCCCTACCTGATTTCCCTGGACTATTTCTCTAGGGTTGTTCCTCCCACATCTTAAACTGAAACACCCTTCTTTGTCTTCTCTCCATGGGGTTCTTGGCAAGTATAGGGATTAAGTTTGCTTTTTTGAGAATCCTTGGCTTCACAACTAGAATGAATAAATAAACCACAAGGAATTTTAAAATAATTTAGGGTTAGAAAAGAAAAAATTATTGTCGATTTTTCTTTTTTCAACCAAAATTTCACAAGTCTACGTCACTCTACTTACATGTAGAGCAACTACATTTGCATAATCCCCTACCGGCAGGTTATTATCGCTAAGAGTTTCACACAATAGCGCCCTCTGCATTTCTAACCACAGTGCCCTGCGTCATGCATGCCACAAAAGCGTCCTGTTTTCTCTTACCGGGGGGCCAGGTAACACATCTTTTTGACAAGCTCCGATAGTACAATAAGTAATTTGTTTTGTTGAATCTTTGTATTGCGCCCTCTATAGGCACCAACCTACAAGCCTTGATTGACCATACTAAAGACCCAGCAATAAACAGCAGAGCTGAGATTGTTCTGGTCGTATCTAACAAGGATGGTGTGTTGGGATTGGAGAGAGCTAGAGAAGCTGGGATTCCCACCAAGGTAAGAAGGCTACCCTCATGTCAAGGGTCTTGGGAGAGAAAATACAGGATCAGTAATCACATATTAATTGTCCCATAATTCCCTGTACTGTCTGATTTTAGAGTTTAAAAACTCCTAAACTGGGACATACCGATTTTCAGGGGAGGATTATTCTTCAAGTCTAAAATATAAAACAAAAACAAAAACGGCAGTCTGAGTCGGACATAGAGGGTGCTGTAACTGCAGATCTAAATGAGCCCATATCCAGGGCCCCAATATCATACAGCTGCTTAAAGCACAAAAACGAGCTAAACACAACAACATTTTACTGCGTTACCAGCTAAAATACCATTTTACATGTAGCATCTGTGACTGATATCCTGCTTGTTTTTGCTTGGCAACAATTGTTTAAGCGATAGTTTTTATAATAAGCACCGGAATTTTATAGTTCTCTTGTGAGAAAATATGAGAATGCATTCACTGTTAATTGCAAAACCTCAGCCAATAATCTGCCATGGTATGTGTGAAGATAGCCTGTCCATTCTGGTATGCCACATTTGTGTAACAAAAGGACATAGGTCTGGAATCAGGGATGACACAATAACCCCCCGGTAAAAGGGAGATTACAAGCAAAGATCTCTGTACCTTCTGTCCCTCTTTGAACAAGGATACGAAGCTTTACAGGGTAGGTGCATGTCTTTGTGGATGTTCACATCAGACTGCACAAAACTGAGGGTGCTCTGAAGTTGTTCCGGGTAGGGACAAAAATTGTCTGACATTTAGACAAATTTGGCGGTTATACGCATCATCAGATGAGATGTGGTTAAACTTGGGCAGAGCTTGAGGAAAACAATCCAGGGTGTTTACGAAAGGTATTTACTTAAATCTTGAAGAATGTTTGTGATTTATTTCTCACAGGTGATTAACCACAAAGAATTCAAATCCCGTGTAGACTTTGACATGGCTGTCCATGCAGCGTTGGTGGCGTCTGGAGTGGAGTTTGTCTGCCTGGCGGGATTCATGAGGATTCTGAGCGGGGAGTTTGTGCGACGTTGGCACGGCGGTTTGATTAACATTCACCCCTCATTGCTGCCATCATTCAAGGGAATGCATGCTCATGAGATGGTTTTGGAGGCTGGAGTCCGACTGTCTGGATGTACCGTTCATTATGTGGTGGTGAGTGGGATAATGGTCTCTTACGTTTCAAGTCGCCCCAGTAAAAACTAGAATATAAGGGGAATGTCAAAACTTAACATGTATCCATTGTATGTTTAATAACAGAATTTGATTTGCAAAACTTCCAATTTCTTTGAATGAAATTAGGACCTTGAGTTGAGAAAAGAAATCTTACTCTAGCAGTGTTAAACCAAAAATCACTTTAAACCAGTAATCTTGCTATTTTAAATATGTTTACTCTAAAACCACTTTGTGTGTGAAAAAGCATGTCCCAAAAAATCCTTTGCCACAGAAGAAATGGTTTGAAATTACTCCAAAAGACCATTGTTTAGTCCTGTGCAAGTGTTTCTTACTGAAACATTAATAAGAAGTTAAGGGGGTAAATAAAAAAACAAGAAATGTGCTGAAGCACTATTTAAGCAAAAAAACTTTGAACCAAAATATAAAATCTTGTTATTTTGGCAAAAAAGAAATGGTCCAAATTGTTCGGGAAAAAAGTTTTACCCCTTGCACTTGTTTTTAACTAGAAATCCTCATCCCAAGATGACCATTTTCAAAATTTAACCCCAGAAAGTTTTTGGGTTTTTTTTCCTCCAAGAAATCATGGTCTAAATTGTCGCATTTAGAAAATGACCCCAAAATTAATTGTCTGAAATCACACACATAAAAAAACACAAAGTTTTATGCCTTGAAGTTCTGTTAACCAAAAAACATTGCAAAAAAGGGCGAATTCTTGAAATTTCACCCCCTTTCACCCCTAAAATCAAAAATTTTAAATAATTGTTTTCATACTCTGTCAAAAGAACGAGGTTAACAACCCCTTACCTTTACAAAAAAAAATTACCAGATATCCAAACAAATAAAATAAGTACAGAGTACAAGTTTAATCCCTTGCAGCATTTTTTTGACCAAAAATGTGTGCCTAAAAAGTCCCATTTAAAAAATTTGACCTAAAAAGACCGGTCCAAAATTGCTCAATAGTACAATTTAACCCCTTTTTTTTAACAAGAAATGTTGGCCCAAAAAGGAATTTTTTTTTTTAATTTGACAAAATATAAAATGGCCCAAAATTACTCCAAAATTTAAGTCTGACCCCTGGCTGTTTTGTTTGTACAAAAACTCCTGACCCTGAAATGCACATTTAACAATTTTGGCAGAAATATAAAATGGTCTGAAACTGCCTCAAAATACAAATCCGGATTTATACAAAATTCATTTATTTTTTACAAATTTTGCCTTGAAATATAATAAGTCTAAAATCACGCCAAAATACAAGTCAAACAGGAGGCCATTTCTTGACTCCAAAACCTTGTTTCAAAATTGCAAATTCTAAAAAGTTAACAATTAGTTTTCCTGAGAATCTCCCGATTGTTCATTGAGAATGTATTGCGCTTTCCTTCATACAGGAGGAGGTTGATGCAGGAGCCATCCTAGTCCAAGAAGCAGTACCAGTCAAACCTGGAGACACCGTCGACACTCTACAGGAGCGAGTCAAGACAGCTGAACATATCGCATATCCAAGAGCATTAGAACTAGTAGCTTCAGGATCTGCTAGACTGGATCTCAATTCAGGCAAGATGGAATGGACATGCAAATAATACACAAATGATTCATCTCTTTCAACTGGTTAGTTCTACTGATTGCATTAAATGTGATCAAGCCCCCAACATCCCACCATTACTTGTGTATTCATTCAAGATCCAAAGTCTAGTCCCTGACCCAATTTTATAGAGCTTAAGCACAAAAAGTAGCACATCAACATTATGCTTACCACAATATGGTTACCAGCCAAGTTACAGTGGAACACTAATCTTTAACTGGTATCCTGCTCATTTTTGCTTAGCAGAAAATTTGTATGCAAAACTTACTGCTTCAATAGTTCTAAGTAGTTGTGTTTGGACTGTTAATGAACTTATAAAGTTCACGTATTGTTTCAGGCTTTTTTGTATTTGTCTGTAGAAGTTTTTAAAGCTAAAGCACAAAAAGAAGCACATCAACATTATGCTAACCACAATACGGTTACCAGCCAAGGTACAGTGGAACACTAATCTGTATCTGGTATCCTGCTCATTTTTGCTTAGCAGAAAATGTGTATGCATAATGCTTCAATAGTTCTAAGTAATTGGGCTTGGACTGTTAATGAACTTATAAAGTTCAGGTATTGTTTCAGGCGTTTGTATATTTGTCTGTAGAGGTTTTTGAAATGAACAAAGTTCTTTGAAGTCCAACTGAAATACAGTGTTCTTTTTATTTGGAAAATAAGCCAGATTTTTTTTTTTTTTTAAAGTACACAAACAGGGTTTACCCTTAAAAAAGTCACAGTAAATTTGTAACATACCCTATACTTTTGTTTATGGTAATAAACTTTGAGCTTAGTCTTTCTGAGGTATTTCTGAAATGGATTCCAAACTTGAATTGAAACAAAGTTGCTTTATGTCCTTTAACTAGAAATAGTTTTATTTTCATAAGTACTATGCTATATGAACTTCCAAGCAGCTATCTTGTTTTTTGGCCATTTAATATAAAACAATCAAAATGAGGTCAGAATGAAAAAATAGTCTGGTCGCTATATACCAAGCGATAATTTGAACTAGAAATGGCAATGTGTATACAAGGAACAAGACAAGATGGTACATATATTAATAACAGTGTATTTTGTACTTTAGATGCACTTTGATGCAAACATGTTTATTTATATTCAACAAAATTGAAGTGTCCTAGAATTGTTTTCTTTTGATATTTTACACTTTAGGTCATTTATCTTTTTAATGAAATTATTCATCTTGGTAAATTGTGGTATTTTTGGCATATTCCAAAACCAGCTACAGGACCATAAATAAACCAGTCTTTTTCCATATGCCTTGTGTTCATTCAGAAATTTACTAAGTACAAACTTCCCCTTGGAACACACTACCTAGTCCCCACCCAATGTCTAGTCATCTCATCCCATTAGTTACCATGAAATTGACTAAGTACAAACTTCCCCCATAGGCCTTACCTTGTCTTGTCCCAATACCTAGTCATTAAGACTCCTGAGCCTGCCATATACAAATGCACTGAGCTAAATGTGAAAAAATATCTAAGTACAAATATATTCTATATATTATTAGAAGTGAACACATTTTAACGGGGGAATGTTACTTTTGCATAATTTGATGCATGTACCCATTTAGAGAGGTGCTAGTATATGTTTACGTGCATAGAATCTGTCTTATTACTATTTTCTATCTGTCTGAATGACTAAAGGTTGGTTGTGTGATGTGTTTGTTGGAAACCAGAGGATTGAAATAAATGTATTCTTTCAAACATATTCTACTCTTCTGTTGCTTCAGTTATTTCAAACAGTGAATCCATGTTTATGATAGACTGCCGGAAAAACATCTGAAAGTTAGGCCATAGCCGAATTGGTGGCTATGGTAACATCGGCTATAACTGTTGCTAAGCACGTCCTATACTTCCACACAAGATGAGGCAGTGATCAAGCCGTAGCCGCCAACTCGGTCACAGCCTTATAGAGTCATTAAAACCAGTCATGAGAACTCAGAACGTTTTATTTTGGGTCAATATTTTAAAATGGTCCTTTCTAGGCCGGGTGTTGGGTTAAAAAACTCTAAGGGGTTACACTTTAACTTTTCGTTGTTTTCAGACCATTCCATTTGTACAGGTGCTTGGAATAAAGGGTAACGCCAACAAATACATTTTCAGCTTCAATTTCAGGCACCGTTATATCGAGTAAATACCAATAACTTCAAAAGTTGCCAAGATAGACGACTCAAACCAACAAATTTCTGCTCCTCGCACTCCATTTCACCTCTCTATCAAATATCTGGCGATTTGGAAAACAAAACTTTTCGGCCAAATTTGGAAAAAACTGCAAGGGGTATTAGTCTTACCATTTTTCCAGTAATTTATTAAGTTAAGCTAATTACATTTAATTTAACTTAATGACCTAAGCTTTATAGGATCCGACTCTCTTGGACTAAAAGCTAAATATAACCTTTGGGGCCACAAATTCGTGTACAAATCAAATTCGATTTTTGATGGATGGAAAGAATAAGAAGAAGGAAAATAAATATAAATTTTGACGAAAACAACTAATAACCTTGGAGACTTGTAATGCGCCACTAAATTTCACCACCCACATCTAAAAACTAACAACTTCTATATGGTTTTATTAAAGTTACTATAAAAAAAATGACCACATTAAATGGACGC
>CM021535.1:2500289-2529052 GCA_010994315.2 Pisaster ochraceus
GGGCAAAAAAACCGGAATTGTGTGCTTTTTTGTACAGCGCCTTCCCCAGAAATCTGAGATATTTAAGAAAACTTATAAAACAACCATTTCCTTTTGGGGGAAAGGGGAACAAAAAATATCTTCCATTCATGCCGGAAAGCTAACAAAAAACAAAGCCAAATTAAAACAAATTGGCAAAAACGTTTGAAAACATCTTCACTTCGAGGCATCGTGTAAAAAATAACCAATACACTACCTTAAAAAGTTGCCAAGATAGACGACTTTTCGGACCAATCCATTTTTGGGGCAAAATTTTAAAAATGGGCCTTTTTGGGCCAGGATTTTTGGTTAAAAAAACTGCAAGGGGTTAAGCTTGTACTTTTGAGTGTTTTTGGATCATTCCATTTTTTTTGCCAAATTTTAAAAATGGGCCCAGGGGTTAAACTTGTACATTAAATATTTTCAACATTAAGGAAATCTCAAAGCCCATGACATCATATTGTGAAGATCCACTTTCTGTATTTACACTTTATTTCATAGACACTTGTATATAAACCATTTTAAGGACATTTTACAATGGTTAAGCCTAATGCTCTAGAAAAGACTACAATATTAAGAGAAACCTCTCGCCTACTTCAGACAAATTACCTTGTCATGTTACCTTATGTTTCTCTTTAAACCAAGTTTGATGTCTCTTAATAAGCTACACCAAAACGTTCTAAATTGGACTGTACAGTGAACATATACAAGTAATATTCAGTCAAAACAAACCTTTTGGATTTGACTCACAACCATACAAAAAAGCTGGACAAATAAAGATTCTTGCACATGATATAATATCGAGTCATCAAGAAAGAAGACAACATTGCATGCTTAAGACGTGTCCAAAAAGAAAGGAAAAAAATTTGCAAAAATGACTAGTTACAGTCTTAAATATGTTGTATTAATGTGGTCACACACAACATTGGCATTGCAGGGACCCAAGCAATCATCAGTATGGAATTTAATACAAGTTAAGATATACAAAAATTGTGAAAATGTCCTTAAGCATAAATATGTGCGACCATAAACTAGGTCACCAGAGACACTGATACATTTCATATTTTGATAGTCATTTTTTCTTTTTTCTTTTTATTAATTTTTTTAATAGTTTTTTATTAATTTTTTTTTCAAGTTTTCTTTTTTACAAAACTACACATGGGAAGTAATCTGTTTGTATTTTAACCCCCACTTATGCCGATTAGCTGTACATAAAAACATTTGTGCCAAAAATGCGTTCACCATCGGCGTCTACTCTGCTTGCCCCCGACACTTCAAAATATTCTTCTCATTATTTTGAATAAAGCGTCTCAAAATCTGTGTACTAATTTATAAAGGAAGTAAATATTCTATAATAGGCATATCAGTCAGTTATTGCAATACAGCAATACGACTAGGAGTGCAAATCATAAATATTATGTCGTCTAACAAGACATTACTCGATAACAATAACTGAGCACCAATTAGTCCACATAACTTGAGTCAAAATATTCCCTTAAGGGTTTGCCCAACACAACGGAGTGAAAGAACAATACAATGGTTAACTTTCAATTATACCTACAGCAAAAAATAAAACTGCAATGTTATAAAGGACATGACACTACACTCATAATGGCTCGAGGTTCAAGCCACCAAATCAATTTACATTGAATCGCCAAATACCTCAAACAAGTGATGCTAGCGACAACTGCAATGGTCACCTCATAAAAGCAAAACATATCTAACTCAAAGGGTTGACGTTCACCAACTTAATCAACCAAACACACCTGGTTTTTCTCCCCGGCTGAACAAGAGCGATTAAAAGTACTGATTGAATGTAAACCATTCACATGTATCTTGAAGTATCTTGAATCATCTTGGACATAAATTGATCAAACTAAATTTGTTTCTTAGTCCTTCAGCATCAAATGCAATGTTTAGAAACAGCCTGTTTGCTAATTACTTTGGTTTCAACATCTTTCGTATGCCGTGCTTGGACCAGCTCTTTTCCCCATTATTACAAGTTGTAAAATAAATAAGTGTTTACATAGAAAACTATTTCATTTTGTCATATTCATTTATTTTGAGATAATTTACCAGTAAGGGTGTCCTGTTGATGTTACCATGGTAACTGATCTCCACTTGGTTTAGACTGAACCTGATCCTAATGATACCAATCAAACAATAAGTCACAAAATCATACCTACATTATTTGAATCTCTTCCTGTCATTAATCGCTTTAAGTATAAGGCATTTTGCATTACAAGAACTCACTCCTCCGCCAACATAATAGCGCCCTCAAGCTATCACGCATGGACAGTGCGACATCACTGCAGTGAATCTGATTTCTTTACCAACTAAAGTTCTCATCGTTAATACAAAAATCACCATGGTAACATTGATTCAATTTTAATAAGTGGTCTGGTACCTAGAGCCTCATCATTGCAAACTGGTCTGATTTCTCCAGTACAAACTGCAACGTGTTTATTACATACAACTAATAACATGACAAAAAATTGCGATAAAATTACCAACTACAAACCAGCATCAACAGAACAAAGAAACGATTTGGTGAGCTACGAATAACTTATAAATTGTATCAATCAACTACAATCAAAATGTGGTCACCTTAAGATAATTGTTGAAGACAAGTAGCACATCTAACATTTATAAATGAATCAAGTAATTTGGGGACACCAAGGTAAGCAGCAGGCTGTACTTCCTGCATTTATATTACACCAAATTATCATCATGATCTTATTACTTAAAAAAAAAAACACACAGAAAAAATGGCCCAATCTTGAAAAATCTAGTTGTAGTATCCAATGTTTACACAACAACAAAACTAACTTCATAATGTGCCGAATGTGAGAAACCGGTGCGAGTGTACATGTTTGCTAACATGTAGGTAGTGATAAGTTACTAAGAGGTAAAGCAGCACTAAAACTAAAGGTCAAGTTGTGTCAAGGTAAGACGTAAATGACACCCCAGTGGAAATCTAGAATTGTCGTGAAGAAAAGTGACCGAGAAGGGAGAGTTCATACAAGATTAAGTACTAAGTTCACTCCAGCAGCAGTACATGAATGGAGAAGTGATGCAGAAACAATCCAAAACTACACGTAACAACAGTAGCCTCACCATTGCTTCCCACCCACGCCCAACCCACTCAAAGGGTTTGACATTTTAAGATGCACCTGTACGAAAGTCAGCACAAAATAGCATCACACTTTATCAGATAAAAAAGAATCCCCTTAAATTACAATGAACACAACTTGCACAAACAGTCGGTGACTTTGTATATTGAAACAACGGATGTAGAGTGATTATTGAAGGATTGAATCCCAATCTTGTGAAACTGACAGGCACATGGCTTATTCATTTGAATATCTAGGATGAAATGGTTCACGCCCATCTTTAATGAAGTATTGAACGGGGGAATTAAAATGATACATGAGAATGTTTCACAAGGAGAGTCACGCTTCCTTGTACAGATTAAGTGTTGAATCAAACTCAATGGCTGAAGTGATGATACCAGATCGTTCGTCTCTACTAATGAGTTAATCCATGGTAAGATGTTGGTGAACAAGCAACTCAAACTGTCCAAGTCTGAAAGATGAGGACTGAGAAGTCAGAGGTCAGAGGTCAGAGCTCATGACCTGGAGATCTCATACAAGGCATCAGCGATGAGACATTTAACAGGATCTGTCACCATATGAGACATGGACAGGTTTAGCAGTCTGTGTTGGTGTTGAAGGAATAGCGGTCGGTTATCAGGAACTTTAGCTAGTGATGCCAAGAGAATCGCTGTCCTTCGCATCATGTCGGGACTCACTGATTGAATGTCTGGGTTCTGGCTCAGCTGCTTAGCGTTACTGCCATTCTCCAATGACTTGGCATATTCTGAATCCTCCAGGTAACAAAGTAGGAAAGAGATGGTGGAGTTCTGGGTTGCAATGGCGCGGCTCGCCACACTTTCACCCTGGGAAATGCTGGATAGAAGTACTATTGCAAACTCCCTCATGACTGGCTCTTTGCGATCGCTCAGGTACTGCGTCAAGGTGGAAAAAAGCTTTTCTAATCGATGGAATGGCGGAGTGGCCAGAATCATGTCCACATTGCTTTCTTGAATGCTGAGTTTGGATAGGGCTTCAATGGCAATGCGTTTAGGCGTGAGAGGAGAGGTTGCAGGCAGTGTAGGAAATGGATCCATTGCACAGGCTGATAGACACACTGCCCAATGAAGCAACCCATCCAAGATGGGCAGGCTAACACTCTCAGCATACAGGGATAAATCCAACTGTCCCGATACATTAGTCAAGGTCACCAGGGCGTTCTCACGTAAGCAATTTAAACAATGCCACCACCATGTGTCCTTATCTGTAATGGGACATTCAGTGTCTAGATCATCATGGTCCTCTCGGTCATACGTTTGGGGTAGCTGCTTCCGCTCTGCGTGTTTATGATGCAATAGGAGTATTCTACCCAGCACAACCAGGACACCAGCATGCCTTGATAACTCCACATCATTCCCAGGGATAAAAGACAGACTGCGAATGATGTTAGAAATAGTGATACAGCGTTGAGCTAACGAATGCTGTGCGTCCGTTGACGTAACAAGAGCTGTGTGGTCATTACATGTCCCTTCATCTTCAAGAAGTGACATAGGAGAGGGCAGGGAGAGTTGTCTTTCATACAGCGTGATCACGTTTTTCTTTTCTTTAGCAGCGCGGAGTTCCTCACTGCATGCCTCCAGCCACATATCATCCAAGCCTACGTCTTTCTTCTCTATCGGCTCTTCATCTCCACTTTCCTCCTCTCCTTCCTCAGACTCAGACTCAGACTCGTCTTCTGAATCTGCTTCCACTTTGATTCTCAATTCCTCTTCCTGTTCACATTCCTCCATGCCATCCTGATTAACATCACCTTCCTCCTCCTTTATTATGCATTCATTCTCTTCTTTAATCTTCTTGGCTCTCTTGGTCTTTTTGACAAGCTTTTCTCTCTCTACCTTCCTTCTCTTAGCTTGGCGTTTCATGATGTCTGCGAGGATTCCATCGCTCTCAAACACATGTACAATATGTTTGGTCATATCTCCCCCACCGAGCTG
Organism: Pisaster ochraceus; assembly: GCA_010994315.2. Taxonomy (NCBI): domain Eukaryota; kingdom Metazoa; phylum Echinodermata; class Asteroidea; order Forcipulatida; family Asteriidae; genus Pisaster; species Pisaster ochraceus. The sequence goes on from CM021535.1 coordinate 2,505,394, forward strand.
CCAATGTTGATGATTGCTCTTGAAGCCTTGATGACAATCCCATTCCTTCACACTAGAATAAAATCCATCCATACCTGGTTCTATCCGAATGGGTTTCTCCCTATCGGTTCCTTTCAGTTTCTCAATGTCAAATAATCCCAATGCTTCTTGGATCAACTCTACTTCCGATTTCATATAGTTCTGACTACTGTCTAAATGTTTCCTGCACACACAATCAGAGTCTTTCTGTGAGGCTCTGCTTTCATTAGGAACATCTTTCCTGCGAGTTCTTACATGTACTTCCATATCCATCAAGGTTCCAAATACTCGGATAAGACTTGCCCGGAAATGGTCCACCAGGATCTCCAGAAGGCCTTTCAACTGACTTAGGTCAAAGTAGACGATGGTATTGTTGTCATAGAGTAGAATATTGAGCACTTCTAGAGCCCAAGTGCTTTCGGCTAAGAGACCCGACTTCAGCGCCATCATCAGTTTCCACGCCTCCACAGTGCCTGGTTTACAAAGACAAAGCACAACCAGAATGTAAGTTTGGTATCAATCTGCAAGCATGGATTACATTGCAGTGTTGAAACCATAAATCACGAGCTAATCCAAGGACAAGATCAAAGTTTAACACGCATCAAGACCATGCATACTTCTTTACAATCCATAACCTGGTCTACCTACGAGATTGCGAAATGAGCCCACTTTGACATCTTTCACTTCTATGTACTGGCGTTTACGGAGTCATTGATTCGTTTTACGTTTCAATCTTGCTAACTGTTTGCTTTGTTTTCTCTGCTTTTGTTCCTAGTGGTTTAGATTGCTGTTGTTGCTTTACATGGGGTTTGTTCGTTCATGTTTTTTCCTTGTTCTGTGTATTGCTTTTTCTACAGGGCCCCCAGGGAGAACAGTGTTTCCACACTGATGAGGCTACCCTGTATTAATACTTAATAATAATAATAATAATAATAATTTTAATAATAATAATCACCAGTACAAATCGTGCAGGTTAAAATCAAATCAGCTTGGCTTATGAATAAGATCGAGCAAGAAAGGTTATTGAGACACAATTGGTACCAGTGTGTAGAAACTTTATTTCTTGAATAACAGTGCAACCCCAGCAGGTTTGACAGTACTTCTCTGGTATCTATTGAGACCCAGCAGTCTAACCGTGTTACATGAATCCAGCAGGTCTACCGTGTCACTTGATACTACTCACCGATATCTCGACTGGTTTTCTTCTTTGGTTTGGTTAGAGCCGGCTGGGAAGCCTCCACAGAGTCAGGTGGAAAGACAATCTCCTTCTTCTGTGGTGAGGTAGTGTGGATCTGAGGAGGGGATGCTTTCATCATCTTACTAGGAGGGTGGCGGTCACGATGAGCTGCCATCAGGGCCTGCTGTAGAGTCCTTGGCGGACCAGCTTGACTCACAAAGGTATGAGGTCCTATGGAAGAGTTGGAATAGGGCGGGGCAGGCTGACGTTGCTGCATGGTTCCCCAAGAAGGGGAAGGTCCTCCCCCTGAGTGAGCTCGATCCCTCATCCCAAAAGGTTCTGCCATGAATCCACCTCCACTACCAGGTAGATCATGCTTGGCACCTACAAAGACAACCACACAAACACTACAAATCAATCTTCAACCCAAGAAAAACAAGGCATTCATAAATCCAGACCACCATTAAGCTTGGGTACGATATCTGATCAATGCCGAAAACAGCTGGCTGAAAATAATGAGACCTGCCTAAGAAATAACAAAATACTGACGTGCTTGGTTTTCCATTTCAATAGATGATGTCACATGTTATGTTAAATGCATAAGATCTATTGAGATCTATAAGATCTATTGAGAAGAAATGATTGAGAAGAAATCTGTCTTACTTGGCTGCGGCACAGGTGTAGGCCCTTGGTGTGGAGGTCTACCTTCCCTGTAGCCAGGGGGATACGCTCCTTGATTCCCCATGGGTCTATCACCTCCTGGGTAAGCATTCTGTGGATATGGACCCTGTTGACCAAAAGGCGGCATCCCCCTGAACGCTGCTTCATCGGGTCTGGCCATTGGTGGAGTTGGAGTCATGATGTCTGGTCGCTTAGCGGGTGGCCCTGGACCGTACATCTCACCCTACGATGTAAAATAATGACCGTCACAACTCTGTACAAACTCAATTAGATCCGTTCTTGGTACAAATGGAACACTAGGTGGCAGCAGACAGACCAGGTAAATTTCCATTGTGTACATAATTCTGATCATGCCCACATTTCTGAGAACGAGGGATTTACCTTCAAGTCTGCTGCCCCCTAGTCTCTCTAAAGAACCAATATAAACATAGGTAAGCTTCTGCAGTTACATTTCAGCTTTAGAAATCCATTGACGCCAATGACTGCTTCAATTTCCAGACATCATGTAAACAATTTAGTGAGCAGTATTAAAGGACCACTATCAATGATTCTTAATTCTGCAACATGATGAAGACGATCAAAGCATGCTGATCAAAACTTTGAGTTGTTAACCTCTGGGTTTTTTTCAGAACCACCACAACTCACAAGAGAGATTCATGTACTTGGGATTAACCAAAGCCACGACAAGGGCAACAAGGGCCATGGCCTCCATGTATTTCCAGGCCTGACATGTAGCAATTTACTGAAGCAGATGTGAAAAACGTGGACTTAGTCTGCACAGTCTCCTGCGGAACTTTGTGGAAAGTGCCAGTTGAGCAGGAGAGTGCATTGATCAATAGTAAGAGGGTTAAGGCTGTGAATGAGCAGCAAAACAGCTGGTGCAGCCAAAGGTTCGGTTACATGGAACAACCAGTGAGGTACTTACAGGTCTCTTCTGAGGAAACTGTTGTCTCAGTTGATCATTTGGTAGTCCAGTCCCAAGAGCTGGAGGTTTCGGCTGATTAGGTAAAGGGGTCTGGCCGAAGGAGTCATTAGGAGTAGCTGGTCTTGACCCGGCATGCTGTTGACTGAACCGAGAGGAATACATGTTTTGGTCCATGGAATTGTTGGGATACGGTGGGATGATACCGGGGGTGCCTTGTTGACTGGGCTGACCGGGGCTGGCTGATACCCGCGATCTCTGCTGGTCAAATCTGAACATCAAAACAAAACCATCATTAAACGTGGAAAGCTTTGAATTGTGGAAACTACAATGGAGTTATCAATTTTAATGAAGTAGCAAATAACAGACAGTGCTTTGCATTTCACTTGTTATGCCATAATTTTTTCTAAGATGGCAAGGGAAGACGCCAAAGCACTTTTGTTTCTTTCAGCAAATATAAAAATTAATTTATTTACTTATTTGAATGCATTCCACATGTTCAAGTGCGCATCACATAAACTATACATGCTCTGCGAGGGCACATTATGCGGCCGATCCAGAAACACTGAGGCAAGCCCCCTTCTCTTTCACAATAAGTGCCCGGGCGTTTTCAAAACATACAGTGCACAGAATCTATAGTTGTAAGTCACATCCAAAAGATGCAGTCTTGATTTTAAGGAGCCCCATCTTGTCCAAGACAAGCCACCAATCATGAAAGTACATGGAAACCAACCACAGTCCATGGTTTGCCCATAACAATTTTAGTGACCGGCCGGCAGTCATTTTACTAGTACATCAGCTTTTTCACTACTCAATCTTTCAAATGAATCAGAGATGCTTTTCAACACTGCACTAGTCAGCCGGACCACTTGGAGAGAATTCTGACAGGTCCTCATGTGTTTTAACTGGCAATTGGCCAGAGGTCCACTGTTGAGGGAGAGCACTGCAGTCAATGGTGGTTAACTTGGCAGTTGTACCACCATTGCCACAACAAGCAAACATTCTACATGATTAGACAGCCTAACAAAACTGTACAAACTCCTTATCAAAAACCACATCACAGGAATGTCTGGACGTTTCTCCAAGTAGAAGTAATGTATGCAGCTTTCCTTCAGAGTCAACAACTGATTTATGTTGACTCCGAAGAAGTATACGCGAGTTTCTTTTAGCACCAGTGTGCCCAACAAGTCTACTACACAGGCATGTTGGTTATTAGGATAGTGCTGTATGCTGTGAGAAAAACAAACTCCTTACTTAGCCACAGCAAGAGAAATAGATAATTTAGTTTAACTTTTCTACAAAATGAAGCTAAACAACTTTTCTGTTGAAGACTGATCCAAATCTGAGTTGTTACACCACCAGTTCTTTTGGGAATCTCCTCAACTCATTAACAATAATAATAAGAAAAAGCGCTTAATCTATTTAAGGCAGGTCTGCCAGGTTTCTGAATTATGAGACCCGTTTAACAGCACTTTGTAAGGGTTGACAAGGTGGTGTGGTGCAATCTGCAGCCAACCGTGCCAGAAACACCAGGGGTAACCACTTCTCTTTACTGATGTGTACCGAGTTCTTTTACATGCATTACACAGCACACCGGACCAATGGCTTTACATCCCATCCGAAGGACAAAGCAATTATGGTTAAATGTCTTGCTCAAGGAACAAGTGTCGAGACCGGGAGCTGAACCAAGACTGATAGTAGAGATAAGAATGAACAATGGTTACCTTTCTCTGTCAAAAGGCGCTCCATAAGGAAACTGTCCGGCAGCAGCAGCAGCAGCAGCAACAGCAGAGCCTCCTTGATTCATTGGCAAGCCAGCAGGTCGATTATTGACTGGGAAAGGCTCACTACCGGGTAGGTTAGTCCTTCTATTGAATCCATCAGGCATTCCTATTGCATCCCGTCGAGTTGCTGTAAACGGATCACTCCCAGGGATGGCATTGTTCCTCATCCCGCTGGGGAAAGGTTCCCCAGGAGGGTGGCCTGACGAGGGCGGCATGTTACCCATGGCATTGAACCCGTCCCCTCCGCCTCCCATTGAGTTGTTACGGAACTGATTCATACCGGGTCCATACGCGCCGTCCATGGAGTTCTGTGCCATACCAGGAGGAAACGGACCCTGAACTGGTCGCGGTCCTTGGGTGTTACCAGACGACTGGAAATCAGCATCAGAGAAGGGATCTCGTACGGTCACACTATTGCTAGCAGTATGGTTGGGCATGGGCATCATATTGTTAGGCATAGGTGACATTCCTCTACCCATGTTGTTATGCATGGCTTGAGGGTAGGTATGCATCTGGTTCATGGGTTTACCTCCTGGGTGGGGGCGCTGTTGATACATATCCCTAGGTCCACCAGGATAGTCTTGTGGATTGGGACCTGGTGAAACAAACACAAGTACACATTCAAACTTGATAATAAGACTAACCCTTTTCCTGTCAGCGTGCACTCGTAATAATGATAACACTAATTGTACTGCATATATCCTAGTGGCTAGGTCAAGGCACTTTACAACATTTGATCTCTGTTAATCAGGCGTACTTAGACCATTCCTCAAACTTTCTCATCTCCCTGGGGAGCATACAACCCCAAGCTGCTTAAGTTAGCACTTAGGGGTTGCTACAGCACAATACTGTCTCAACCCTCCCAGGTTCCCATTTATACAACTGGGTTAAGAGAAGCAACTATGATTATAGCCCGAACATCTGACGTCACACTTTGAGGCTTGTGAATAACGCCAGATACCAGCCAGACCGGATGTTGCCAAACGTACCTTTGACCTAGCATTCATTTCACACGGACACTCGCAGAACAAAACAACGCTATGTGATGTATCCAATGAAATCATTAGGCCTTAAGACCAGTACCTGTCTTTATCCGCAAGGATAACGACAAGTCTACTATGATTAGGTTTCTCGCATAAGGACATCAGTCTCATGACCAGGAATCAGAACTTGAGTTTGATGCATTAGATCGCTCAACCACGACACGCCATGCAGCAGACGTAAAAACACTTGAGTTTGAATAATCAGACTCAAGTCATGACAAGACAGTGAGAGAAAAAGAGGGTTGTTTACAATACCTTTACCTGCCATGTTATCCATCATGGGGTTTTGTGCTGGGTGGTGATGCGTGGCATCGCTGGTGCTGCTGCTGCTGCTACTGCTACTCTTCTTCTTGCTGGTGTCTATCTCGGCCATGATGACCTGCGGGTCAATGCCCCCACGATCATGGAAGCACTCAAACGGCAGAAGGTAACGGATGTAGTTCTTCTTGAGGGTGAATGCGGCGCTGTTGGAGCTGCCAACGGTCAGGTGGATGGCAATCTGCTTCCATTGTTTGTTCTTAGAAACCTACAAACAAACAGACAATGGTTTGAAAGATAAACTCTTCACACTTACCAAACCAACAATGTACATTGTCACATATCTGTGCAGCCACAACAAATGAAAAAGGAGGGAAAATTTGTTTCCCTTTTACTAAAAACAGTCATCAAACTCTACACCACAATTTTAGAAAAAAGCTTTTGTCTAATTCAAGTATTAAGACCGGACAATTCTTAGCGAGCAGTTAACCCAATCAAATCATGTTGGTAATATTACAACCAGCACCATGACCAACACTATCCATTAACTCTACTACTTTCAGTATACTCTCCTGCCCCACTGGCGGTTGTCACAAAATTCCACAGCAGACTGTGGAGACTATGTCCACAGTACACAAGCCACGAGCCCCTACCTAATACCAGCTGTACAAACAGAAGAAACCCATGCACCCAGTGCTAGCCTACAAGGTGTGGTGCTGTGTGGCAGTCTGTGGTACCAGTGTATAGGAAAGGTTATAACTCCAGTAAAAGTTAAGTCCATTAGACCTTAGCCCAAGGCTGAAACCTGTAATTTTATTTGCAAAATGTATGCTTTGCGTTGCCGTTTCTAAATGCTTTAACGCTGTTTAGAAATGCAGCTGCATGCAGTGGCGCATTATAGTGTACTGGAGTAGGTCAATGTATTTGTACACACACAATTGGTGTGACTCATGTGTACAGTCACAGTGGTCAGAAACTAGGATCCACTTTTCGAGTGGAGTGTTGAAATGATGGCATTTTCCACCTTTTAGTTACCTCAGCACTAGAGAAGTAGATCAGAAAGAATCTTTACTTTGGGGTGATTGAGGCAGCATGGTTTTTCAATCATTCCAAAACTTTGAGTAACACTACCAACAGTAATCACTAATCAGGATTACTTGATTAACCCTCCTACTATCAGCCTGTTTCTTTAGGCAACCAACCCATACCTCACTATGCCACAACAGTGCCATAGTGAGGCACACCCATGCTGATGTAGAGAGAAGAACCATTGCCCAAAGTGCTTCAATGAGAGTGGTAAACTGGGGAGGCCACCAGCTGTGCTCAATGGGAGAATTTGTAATGCTAGGTGGCAGCAGACTTACAAGGTAGTAAGTCTGCTGCCACCTATTGTCCCAAAAGTCCCTCATTACAATGAAACTTGGCCCTTTGTTCAATTTGGACCATATCCCTGATTGACCATATACAAACACAATGACAGAAAAGTGTGGCATGGGTTGCTTCACCATTATGCGCATTTTGAGGCATCTTAGAGTACACATCTAATCGCACTCCTTAGACTTGTTTGAAATTTACCTTGACTACACCTCCACGCTCCTTCACTGCATGGTACAGCTTGAACAAATCCAAGGTATGTGTACTGATCTGTGGCATGGTACGTATAGGCTGGCCACGGTCCTCCATCAGTCTAAACACAGCATCTAAGAAAGGCTTGCGCTCCGGATGGTCACATAAGTCATACAGCTTCATCAGCTGGAGGAGGGAGGAAGGAGGCAGCATCGCCATGACAACAATCATTAGTCATATCAGAGGCCGTCAATACTAAACTCACAGCATTACAATCAAACATGAGCAAGCAAACACAAAGATGCATCTAACAGAATCATGTGTGGTGTTTGTTAGTAGTAACTCATCTTGGTTATTTTCGCATGACATGCATTAGTAAAGAATTGCCAGTGTCTCGATGACGATCCATTTTAAATCACTTCAAAACATAAAAAGTCATCAGGCCGTTAATATGCAATATATATCAACCAATATTTCCCACTCTTTAGAACTATTACTACATAATCTACAAAGGAAGAAGACAGCAGACAGTTTGGATGAAAACATTACTTCAACTTGGCAAACATCTGTCAGGCATGCTACTGCAAGACTTTGTTATGCTTTTTTTTCAATTTTCAATGGCACAGCTGAGGAAACCCACAAGGAATTCAGCTGGTCAGCTGACAAGCTGCAGCATGTCTGAGTTGCAGTGTGGTTGATACTCAATGAAGTGTTACTGGCCACACTTTCAAGCTAAGAGTTCCATATTTCAATATCTGGTAAATGCATGGTATGGAAAAGCCTCCGTTTCAGGTTGGTATCAAGTTGACGTTTTGAAATCGAAAGCAGAACGGACCAATATCCAACTCCACACTGGGTTCAGTTTCACCTGACCTATTAATAGCCTTAAATTGGCATACAGACTACCCCCCCCGCCCCGCCCCGCCCACCACAAATTAGAATCCACACAAATGTGACTAGAAAAATACATGGACAAATCACACAATGCAGAAAGGGCACACGTTAAGGAAAACCTGTGTTGATCCATTAGTGAGCTACACAGTACAGAGGTCATATAAAATGAGTGCATGGTCGTACCTGTTCATGCACCGAAGGCTTGGTGGAAGTGGACTGAAGAAGAAAAGAGAGACAGAGAGTCAGTGCAAGAGCCCCCTCCCATAGTGCCATGCAAGCCATACCACCATGTGCTTCAACACATTGTCACAACATTCATAACTCACTCAAAAGCTTCCCCCCCCCCCAAACAAAAAAATAATCAGATAAATCATTCTGATCATCAAAATCAATCTACGCTCTGATGACACAATCCCTCATATTTGCCACGAGAAACACCACTCAGCATTAATTTGGTACTCAACTCCAAGAGCTGACCAGTGACAGTAAACACTGCCCTCTGTTGACACAATTTGTGAAACAAAATGGCGGCCAGATTTCTTTTGATAAATATGTTCTTCACAAAAGATCACTTGTGAACTTGTCAATAATTTTTACTAAAATTGACTCAACTGTTCCAATATTACCCCCTGATAATTATTGTAGTTTTCCATGTATTGGATTTACATTACAATTTGAATCATTTGAAGTGAATTACCAATATTGTACCTCATCCAGCTAATCCTTGCTTTACTGTGTCCTAAAGGGTGCCCCAATCAAAGTGTCAGGTCAAAGTAAAGGCAGTCAGGAGGAGACCCCATAGGACCTCCACGACTCAAATTAATAACTTCCTTTTAAAAATGACTTGGGACTCAGCGGAGCAATCGTCGCTTCTTTTGTCAAAAATTCTGCGGGAATTGTTTTGAGAATTAGGCATGAAATTTGATCTTGGAGTAAAAACAAAATTTCATTGAGTACGATGGCTGAACTACAAAGGATTTGATTGGATTTTGTAAGTCTATATAAAACAGATATACCATTTAGAAACTGAAAAACAAAATGGCCGAGCTAACCAAACACTGTACAGTGTTTTGTCAGTTTTCTGCAACACTTTTTAAAAATTTTAAGTGAGAGGAAATAAGCTGATGAGCTAATCAGCTAATAACAATGCATGCCTAAAAATAATGCTAATTTTCTTGGGGCAAACATATTGGAAACTAGATGATTTTATGGGAAGAATCTGATGTCTGAAAATCGGGGTAGTTGAACAACTTTCTGGATAAAATATGCCTTTTTTTAAAGACTGGAATAATAAAAAAAGTACTAGATGATGATCAATTTATCATTTCATGAGATCTACCTGGCTACCTTTCTAATTATTGACATACTTCAATGTATAAAATGAATAACCGCTTGGGATGACATTTAAACACTGTCAATTTCAGTTCACCAAATTGAGACATAGAGCAAAAGAAGGTTGTTTGTGTTTGCCAGAAATTATGGAAGAAGCAGCATTGTTTGGACAGCCAAATTGAAACGTTTTTTAGTTGTGACAAAATGTTGATTCTTTGTTTGAGACACCCTAGATGTAATAAAACACTAACGATCATAATACGTCATTTGGATTTCTTGATATCAAAGATTAGCATCTGCAAGGGTTGAGTGTACATGCAACGGACCCAAGTTTCATCAACTTTTGATTTGAAATTAGTTCCCAAATGAGCGTTAGCATCTTGTCCTTTCTTGTAACACAACAAACAAAATCAATGATTGGTTGAGTGTAAAAGTTCAATTCTGTAACAGGATGTTTCCAGAAAATACAAAATAAACATCAAAATATACAACTTAAATGATAAAAAACAAAACAAGATTTGCAAAAATGTCAGAACAAAACAGTTTATGCACTTGAGTTAATAGAACAAAAACAGCAACAAAATGTTAACATCGTGTGACATTTTTAAACGTACTTGGTACTATACGTTGCCCAAATATCTTGCATGCTATTGAGGGCTTGAACGTAATCACTGCCCATGATCCATAGAAAGAAGTGCAAAGGAGTCAAATGCAAGAGATTTGTGGCTGGAACCAACAATCATGAATACAGTTTGAGAAATTCTGTGCACCCAGTGTTAACATAGCAGCATGCAAAAATATACAACCACCCATTGTATTGATGAAGTAATTCCGCCAATAAATTGTTACATTGATAGCGGCTCCGACCATGTGACACTATGCTAATCCTACAGGCGCCAGTCTTGCCTTTTTTCTTTGACGATGGTCACATGTGCAGAAACGGGAGGGGGGTGTGATCTTGTAGACATGACATGCCAAATGTCAAAGTAAATATGCAAATTGACTTTCCACGAAATCAGGTACATGTGTTGTACAATTTCACTGCTTAGGTCTGGAGCCCTTTTCCAATTTGTGTTCGTACTCGGGGGGTATTTGTCATGGCACCTGGCCGCTTTCAGCAGTTGTGTATCTTGTGTGTACTGCGAGGGGAGATTTGATCTGTATGGAATGGGTTCACAATTGGTATACTTCGGGGTTGGAGTAGGTGTTGATCTGGGTGGGTATGGGTTCTAGATTAGATTTTGGTGTAGGATAAGGCACATATGGGAAGATTGGATTCAGTGTAAATCTGGGTGGATATGGGTATAAAATTATATTTGGGTGTAGGATAAGGTACACATGGGAAGATTGGAGTGTAGGATAAGGTTCACATGTACGTGGGGACATATGGGCTCTGTACAGTTTAGTACACAGGTGTGGGAAGGGTTAAGGTGAGGTATAATGGGATAGGGTGATTATATCATTGGATGCCTTGGGCTTGATTTGGGGTACAACCGAAGCACACTTTACCGGAGTTACTAAGACCACAATGTGCAGTGCCTCTATGACTACAGCAGTATTTATAAAAACCATTGTAGTAATTGCATGACACTAGTTATTCTTGCACAGAGTAAATCCCACACTCTACTAATAAGAGAGTAGTGGTAGCATTGAATGCCCATACATGTGCAGATGGTGTTACAGATAATCCATTGTGTAACAATGTACAATCTTCTTTATGATAGTGTGGATAACAGCGCTGAAAACCGAGCCAGTTACATTACTGTACACCAGTGCATAAACCATCACCGAATAAAAGAAAACCATCAACGCCTCGTCACTTCACCATTGCTCTGAGACTCACCCTTTTTGGAGGTTTGTTTGCGGGACTAGCAGGGAGTTTGTTGATGAGACTTGGAGACGGGCTTGGAGCGCTCTCTTCTTGAGATGATTTGCTGATGGCTCCTGGTGATCCTAGCGGGGAGGCTCCAAGAAGTCCGAGAGGAGGTGATGAAGGACGAGAGGCTGTCTCCGACTGCTTCATTCAAACAACAACACCGTCATTACTTAACAGTTTCATGGCTAAATGCTTCCACTCCATCAGCCAAACACTTGTTCTCAAATTGTCTACATAGACATGGCTTGAATCAATCGTACATGTAAGAAGGTGACTGACGCTCATACCACTGGGTATCGGTAGAAGCGCTAATTTTCCTTCTCTGAATGTAGCACAGACAATGGGTACCGCTTCAATGTTGAAGTTGAGCGCAGTAAACAAAGTGTCTGTGCAACTTCAATCTTTGTGATGTCGACAAATGTGTTCCCTTGACTTAAGAACACAAATAACTATCATGTTAACCTCAGCAGTGCCCCGTGTAGAAAACATCTGTAATGCCATTCATTTTAATCTGTACATTACTACTTTTTTTTATTTTAGAAATTGTAGACACAAATTCTGGACACAATAACTGCAGTCAAGGCAAATACAACTTCAAAGCTGAGTCCTTAAACTTCCTTGTGGTTGTGAATTTCACAAAGGTCATGTGAAGGTCACATATTGTATTTCATTCAAAAAGAATTCAATATAAAGATGGCCGATTCCTGCCAATTCGGTACGAAAATTGGGCCGATTCAAACAGCCCTTGGGACACTGCTTGGGTTAACAACCAACCCCCATGAATAAATTTCCATGGATAAGTTGTTTTCTCCTACCGATTTAAATAAACGGTGCTGTACAAATTGTAAATGGATTAATACCTTGACTGTCTTCTGTGACTGGGGAGTGTCTGCTCTGTTGTCATCCTTGGACATCGCTGGGCTGTTTTTAGGCGTGTCCAGCATATTAGGCATGCCCCCTCCGCCACTGGTTGTTACTGAAGGCATACACACTGGGGCTGTTATACTCGGAGTTACTGTAGTTCCCATCATACCTAGGTAGATACAAATATCAAAAACCATTGCAACTCTTGCACTACTCTCAACTTACGCTAACAGCATTGAAAACATGAATTCTACGCAACTAGAGAAATTGTGGCACCTAAAACTTTATCAAGTTTGCTTTTTTTTTCTAAATAGAGGCAAGACAGGGAATGTTTTCAAGAAGCCTCAAGACAAGAAGAACCAAATCTTCATTGCCCTGTGAAGTTCAAGGATTTCAAAATCGGTAAAAATGTATTCAAGACACTCTAGTTGTGGTAGAAGTGGACTCACCAGGTAAACTATTAGCCATTGTGGTCGTGACTTGTCCCGATGGATCCGTGGATATGAAGGAGTTATTCCGCTGTGAATTGTTTCCATGAGGAAATGGTGGCATGGAGCCTGGAACGTTAGCACTGGACATGGAGATTGGTATGGAACCAGGCATTGAACCGTACCCAGAGTTGGGTATGGAGTTAGGCATGGAATTCATGATAGAGCTAGGAGGCATGGGACTACCCATAGAGTTTGGCATGGAAGCTGGCATAGAACTGGATGAAGAGTAGGGTACAGGACCAGCTGTGTTTGGATTTCCCTGATTTGGTGGTACATGAGGCCACTGCTGCTGCTGTTGTTGTTGTTGCTGTTGATAGGGTGGTGGATAAGGAGGTTGGGGTTGAGGTTGCTGCTGTTGCCGTGCATGTTGTGGTTGAGCACCAAGTGTTCTATGATAAGATGATTTAGCCGATGCCATGTTGGCAGCAGCGATAACAGCTGCCTCTGCAGCAGCTTGAGCTCCTTTATTTCCAGGACCTAGAAGCCCCGGCGTCGGGTTGGGCATACCCGGTGATGTAGTTCCACCAGTCAAACTTGTTTCACTGGTTGCACCAGGGATCCCAGAAGCACCTGTGATCATTCCTGGACTGCCTATCCCACTGCTGCCACTACTTGTGTTACTGCTTCCCTGGACCATACCAGGCATCTCTGTTCTATGGGGTTGGTTATAACCATAACCATGCCCTCCTAGGCCTGGACTTTTCATACCAGTTGAGTTCACTCCTGGAGTACCATGCGAGGGACTCATTCCAGGCCCGCAAGTATTAGGCATGCTTCCTGAGTTGTATCCTGGGTATTGTGAGTTGCCAAATCCCTCCATGCTAGACACACTGCTACTACTACTTGTACTGCGCATTCGACCATCTATGTACATTCCACTGCCACCATTACCCGAGGAATGGGACGGGAAGTTACTATGAGGTCCACCACCAAAACCCTGCATACCAGCCTGCCTTGGGAAGTTCCCTAATGAGGAAAATCCAAATAAAATACTTGCATCAGAACAAGTTAGCATCAAATTACTGCCGCCCTACTGGAAGTTGACGTACAAGAAACAGTCAAGTCAAAGTGTGGATTGGTCGACGTAAAGCAGAGCTTTCCAGCACCTTGTCAGTCAAAACTACACATATTGAGCTGACAAGTGCTTTTCCTGAACCATTTGATTCATTTTGTTTGAAACCCAGCCCGTTGGAGAGGAGGAATTACAGGTCTTGAACTTCACTAAGGCAAGGAAAACCACTTTCTCTTTGCTACTTGTCATTGCCTTTGACTCCCTAGAAATGTTCCCATACAAAATTACATTCGATTAGTACTTTCCCTTCACCAAATTAGTATTGCCTTGCCTCTTCCAGAATGAAGTTCAAAGCCTGGCATTCAGAATGGACGTCATCGCACAAATATTGTCTTTATTGTTAATGTGCAAAACAAATTTCAACAAAATAAGTCTGCTGGAGTGTTGACATGGATTGCTTCAATGATAAATAAAAACAATATCTGAATACTTTAGGTTCATCTCCATCATTTAAATCAATAAGCAATTGTGTACTTTAGCTTTTCCGCAAGAACATGATCGGACATTTTTCTGAGTAATATAGTTCTGGAAGATTGATGGATTTGAAGTTGGCAACGTTACCTTGCTGGTTGAATTGGGGGCCCATGTTAGGCCCAAACCCAGTTGCTCCTCCTGGGTAATTCCCAACCATACCAGGGTACATCTGAGGTCCTCCTGGTGTGTTCTGTGGGTGGGTTGATTGTGGTTGTCCATGGTGCATCTTAGGTGTACCTTGTTGGGAACCATATGGAGGGGGCATCTGGTTGGCTCCCATCTGGGCTGCACCAGGCATAATTGGTTGATTAAAACCTACAGGAGCAGAACATTGATAGATCATTGAATACATTCATCACCCAGAATGAGCTTTTAGTTTCTCAAGGAGCACTGTGAAACTATTTCACAGAAACTAACAAACGTCAAAAAGACACAAGATTGTTTTTCAGTAACCAAGGAAGCAACACCTCAACATTTCAAAAGGTACTATTTATGTCTCAAATGACATAGATGACTTTGCCTCAGGCAATTAGACAGAGGCATGATGTCAATTATGCATTTAGTTTGTTTCTTGCTAAGTCGGCACGCAATGCACAAACAGAAGCACCATAATTCTTGGACTTAAAGCCACTTGGAGTATAACAGCATTGGAAAATCTCTGATTTTTTTTAGAGGTCAGTGTATCAGCTGTCTGGACTGTAAGCCGCATCAAGAAGTGCCCTATTTTCATATCACACACCCACACGCAGATGACAGGGTTTGAAAACCCTTCCCTCTGTAGTCAGCTGGGAAAGGCACAAAATGTTCCTTAGTTGTCACAACAAATAAGGGGTTCAGTGGTAAAATCTGACAATAGCAAGATTATTATCAAGACAAATTGTTCAAAATAGAGAGAAGGGGAGACAGAAATATCACCACCTTGTACTGCATGGATTCTTATTTTCCTAAATACGCAGCAAGCCAACATACGGATGGAAGTTCCGACCCAATACAGGAAAGTGTGGTGCCCTTTTCTATACTTGAATGAGTAAGGAACCAGGCCAATGAGTTGAGTACACAATTGTAATCATTTGTTGTTGCAGGAGCAACATTGACGTGTTTCACAGGCAAGTGCAGAACTGAAATGAGAATCTGCGATAATTTTGTGTGTTTTTCCTAATTATTCTTTTAATTTTGTTTAAAATGTTGAGGTCGGAGAGCTTGCCTTTTTAATTTTAGTCAAGCTTTCTTTACCCGTCAGTGTTTAAGCCACCTGGCAAATAAAGCCTAAGGACCAATTGATAAGCCGCGGCTTATGGTCTGAAAAATATGGTACTATAAATGTAGAAACACGTAAAAAGCAGTAGATTATAGAGGTAGTGCAATGTGAAGCTTTCTTATAATTTATGCCAGAGTTATAACAACCACCAACAAATAAAAAACTAAACCCAAGACCAGTTGGCCTCATTTTGATTGAGATTGCGATCCTTTCCTGCCTAAAAAAAAAAAAAAAAAATCAATCTTATCTTATCTAGTTCAAGCTGCATGTGGGAGAATTTGGCTGCAAGAAATCTGACCCCGATTGCATATTGAGTTGTTATTTTCAAAAAGATAGCAGGATTTCTTGTGGAAATATTTACACGAAAGCTGCGACAAATTTAACACAACCACTGTGTGCCCTGAACTGCCATTACATCACTAGATCCAATCTTACACAGTCAAGTACCATTTGTTTCCAATCATTTATGTTCTCATCAAAACCAAGGATCAAGTGCCTGTTAGGAACAATTTACAGATAAATTTGTCAAACGTTCAGTTTGTGAGAAATGAACTTCCACTTGTTTCCATTCCCCCAAGAGAGACATAAAAATCAGGTTGCATCAAGTGGACAAATTTGAGACAATCCAGTATGCACTCAAACATGGATTTGCTGATAAGCCAAATGTTATATGTGGAGGACAGTTTGTCAGTTCTGATTTGTAAAAGATACAATGTAACATAAATAAGAAGAGAAACACACACTGTAATGGATTGATAAACAGCGTAATTGATTATGCATCATGTTCCTTGTGATATTACAGATTGGAATAACTCCATTGTTGAATGAGGCAATTTATATCAAAACAATATCCAATCAATGTAGTGTCTGACCTCTATCCGGCTGTCCCATTGGTGAGTGAGTCATCTGATTATGAGAGCTGGACTCTGATTGGCTGGAAGGTGGCGGCATGGAAGTGGGTTGGGGAGTTAGCGATCCTCCTAATGTGTACAAATGAATACATTTTTACATCAGAAAAAATAACTTTACAATCCTAAACATTGGAAGTCAGCAGTTGGTCTGAGATAAAAACAAACACCAGCAATGTTTATGTATAGAGCAGGAAGTCTTAAATTCTCTACATGACTATTAATTGATGTTGACTCAACTCTAATTGACATTGACCAAACGTCAATTGTCACTATCCTTCTTAACAAGTTGTTTACATTTGAAGAAAATATCGAGATGTCGATTGAAAATTTTATCAGGGTTGAAAACAAAATTGGAAAAACATTTTCTAGCAAAGTTGTATAATCTGATCAAATCATATCTGAAGATTGGTCTTATGGAGGAGATGAAGAAAACTTGAATTGATGATATATTTTTGAATGGAGAGGTTGATATTTGGAGTGTTCGTTGATACCTGGTACACTGGCTGGAGACAGAGATGAGCGTGACATGTGACTTGCGGGTGAGCCAACTGGTGATGGAGATGGTCTGAGCGCGGACACAGAGGGATGCATGTGAGGCGACTGTGAGGACTGTGAGTAAGAATCCGCACTCTGAGAGCTGGTCGGCACATTATTCTGAGAGAAATCGGCTCCAGTTGGCAAGTCATCTAAAGAACCAGAGAGATCCTGCAAAGGGGGAAAAAGGAGGAGATAATAACGGAGGAAATGAAGGAAATCTGGTGACTTAGCACGTTCCTATCACAGCAAATGGGAATTGGAGAGTCCAGATAGATTGAATACGGCTGCTTGGGTGGAAGGAATCAAGCCAAGCCTTGAGCTGGCTGAGAGCTCCATATGAACAAGCACTCACAACCCGCACACAGAAATAAAAAAAACCAACGCGGCAAAATTGGTATGTTCCTGTGTGGAAGGGTGACTCACAAGGCTTGATGAAGCTATAAATTGCTCACGTATTTGCTGCGTCCGCTGTGAGGCCTATCTACTCATGCCGAGTCAGCCTGCCTTCCATGCACATACTGTCAACCCGCCCTCCGTAGTCGCCTACCCCCACTTCTCTTTTCGGACCACCAATGTGTGTTTCTGGGAAACACTGGGTTTCTTCCTCCCTTACGGTTATGTTGACAAGTTGTCAGAATGGGGGTTTTACAATGACGCTTGATGCCCCAGGGGAAAGCACATCATGAATGGAGAAATGAATAAGAGGCTCTAAGACGCTGCATTGGACCCAGACCACTGGCATCATTAGATACACACTGGTGCTACACTGACAGCTCTTATTAAGCCAGTATATATAGCAGTCATTAGAAAAAATACAATCACCAAATTGATCACTGAATTATGACTGATTAGAAAGTACATGTATACGGTTATAATGATTCACAAACAAGGAATGATCTGTTAGTGATTTTAATAATCTTGATGTGCCCATCTTTTTCATTTAGTAATCAGGTTGTTTTTTTTATGACAAGGTCAACAGGTTAATATGATGTATGAAAAACAGGTGTGGAAGTAATTAAGATTAAAGTATTGTTCTGGATTTTCAAATATATGTCACAGTTTCTTATTGGATGAGAAGAATTGGCTTCCGATAAAGTTATTCCACAATTGAATATTGATTAATGCTAAATATGGCATTAAAATCATACAGCAGGGTTGATTTGAAACGAACGTTTCCATTTCGATCATTCAAAAAATTGTCATGACATGAAATGTCTACAAGTGGTCAGTTTTTGATGAACAGTTAATACAACAATTAATACAAAGTAAGAGTCTAGTGAGGTTTGCGGTAACACAATGTACATGAACTATCTTCTGATGAGTTGCAGTGGTTCTGAAGCGACCTGGTGGAGTAACAACTCGATGTTTCGATCAGTATGCCCCGATCGTCTTCATGAGAAAGTTGATAATAGGCCTTTGAATAACTCAGTGGTTGGAATCCAGCGACTTTAGTGAACAGGAAAGCTAACTCACAAAATCATTAACAACTCCTACACTCTAGCCAGGGCCTGATACTTTCCGGAGGTAACAGAGGCAACTGCCTTCATGCCCCCTCATTTAGAGGTGCCCTTTTCGGAGGAATAACTGCCACACGACACCCCTACAAGAACTGACAGCCGACTTCTTTAATAAGCACACAGCATAAGCCGATTACTAATCTCCAATATAGTAAGTCCTGATTAAAACAGCACAGTTTTTACTTCATTATTGTTATGAAAGTTATGATTTGATTTCCTCTAATTTATGTCACAGTCATAATTCAGCAGTTTGCAATCAGCTAATTATACTTTCTCAGTAATAATTTATGAGAGAACATTAGGTTGTTTTATTCATATTTCAGAGAATCTGAGGTCTGATACTTCACGGAGGCAATGAGGAAAATTGCCTCCCTGCCCCTGGTCATTGCCTTGGTGCTCCTTGATAAGTTCTAGTAGAAATGAACTTTTCCCTCATACATGTTGAAGTGCCCCTTACTAAGGAAAAACTGCCTTGCCCTTAATATTACAAGAGTGTTCAGTACCAAGCCTGGCTCTGTTTGAAACAGAATACGTCTAACCAAAGCATCAAAACGAAAGCTCCTACAACTTGATCAAAAATGTCAGATTTGGTGATTTCTTTAGTCTAATTTAGGATTTTCATTATCTGGATGTAATTGAGAGAAAGATGTCCATATCTTAAATGAAATAAGGACTTAAGGACTTGGATTGTTTTTTTTTAACAAATTTTACAGTGGAACAAGGACAAAGAAGCTGATGGGCTAGCAAGGTTACTCGTGGTTATTGCAAGCATTCTTTACGTAACTTAAGATTCACTGTCCACTGATTAGCCACTGCAGAAATTGTGCACTAGTCCAACAAGCAGAGAATTATACTCTTTACTACAATGCGCAATGTATGCCAGGGCCAAATTTCATAGAGCTTCTTAAAGAGTAACTAAGCACATAGTTGTGCTAACCAGAAAAGGGTTACCAGCTTGAATACCACATCACACATACCATTAGTGACTGGTGTCCTGCTTACTTTTGCTCAGCAGAAATTTTATGAAATTGAACCCCTGTCCTTATGCCAAAAAGCTGATAAGCTGAAAATTCTCGGTCTCAGGGTACCAGTCGCAACAAGCTAAACTCAATGACACTTTGGCTGGTAACATATTTCTGTTAAGCAATACTTTCCTGCACTTAACACTAACAGGCATCATGACATCGGGCCCAGGTCAGAATGAAATCCCATTTTCAAATAAGCAATAGTTTTGATTTAGACAGGTGTTCATGTGGCAAAGGACTGCATCTGGCAAGCGAACTACCAAGGATGTAGCAAATTAGAGCGTTACGAGCTACAACCCATGCTGTGTGTATACAGCCATACACTAAAGTGGTTTTTACGACTTGCTGTTTTCTTGTCAAATTGTGCATACATCAGTTTCAGTATCAGTGTGTTTTTTTGTTTATCAAGAAACCGCCTATTTGATTAATTCTACCACGAGAGCAACACCTTTCCAATTAAAAATTGAAAAAAAAAAAACACTAACAAATCCGAAAGTATACTTATGAAAACCTTAATGTAGGAATACATTAAAGATATCTACAATGGCTTCTCAGTGATACTTCAACCTTCTATATGGGAATGAAATATCAAATCTGTTTTAGAAACTGTTAATAAATTATACACGTCTCATTTCAGCACATGGTAGCAAGTTCATCTGACCCCACTAAAACAAAATAATCATAAATAATAATAAAAAGTAAACAAGCCAAATAAATCAAACAGAAGCTACTTTAATGTAAAACTTCACATAATATTTGAAATATATTAGTTATCCAAGCCTTGATGTAGTGCATTAATCAAGTATACAAAAAACCCATTACCTCTAACAAAGGGATATTTGTATCAAAAGTATGACAATTATATTAATGGTACATTTCAGGAGTCTTGAAATAAATAAAGGCCTAGAATTTCAGAGTGGATGCCAAACGTGATGGCTTCGATCTACCTTGCTCAACAATCTTCAAGCTCTAAATAAAATTTGGTGGTTTTTTTCCAGACACCAATCAAGAACAGATCAACACAAAGACAACTGTACAAGAACCGCAGCATAGAGCCAACTGGCATTATTCTTTGACTGCAGATGTAGCAATTTAGTGATGGTGCTAACAACTAGCCTTGAGCCAGTGGAGCGACATGATAAGGTAGCACTGTCGGTCAGTCACCTTTTGGCCTACATGTATAAACTTCAAGTCCTCTTGATTTAATTTGAATGAGGACATCTTAAGTAGTCTCAAGAGTACTTGGCCATACCAAACGCTACAATTACCTTTCATTGATTCATGAACACTTCAATTGCCTACGTGGCTACAACAAAATTGAAAATTCTCACAAAAACAAAACAACTCTCCAATCAATGACGTGGGAATTCCATGAAATCTTAAATGACACAGTGAATTAAATTCTGAATTTACATAGTTAAACATTGTTTTCAATTACTTGTTAATAACATTTGCAAGACCTCCAAACTCTACAAGACCAAGAAGATTGAGACGAAAAGAAATTTGGGGCCCTCGACATAAACCCATGAATACTGGATCCAACCTACACTTCTTGTTGCCTTCAGCCGGGTTTTAGACCATATTTAAAAAGATATAAAATGTATAGATGCAGTGGTAAATGTGCATGCTGTGTGGGTGGTTGAAGAAATTGAAGATAAAAACCAGAAAATTCCACTACCAGAGGGCAAGGTCCTAAAATGTTTACAAATTTCTTGGAAGGCCTCACCAACCAAAACAAGAAGGCCATGGTGAAACCCTAGCACTAGAAATAAATGGAAGAAAGTATTGAATAAACATTGAAAAATCATCCAAACACTGCCTGAACTATACCTCGGAATCTCGGTATTTCATTCTTTCGACGGGAAGAGTAAATATTCAACCATATTAATTTTCCATAAATACATCATCCAAACAACCTGTGAATGTTTCATCGAATTTGATTGTCACATTTTAAGGAAATAGAGCAAAACTGTTAATGTTTTGTCAGACATTTTGTGCACACTCACATCCGGTTATTTTAATTGCTGCAAACTAAATTAGAAACGATGATTTTTAGGTCGTCCAATGCTATTTCCTCAAACAGACAGTATTTTAGATCAAAATATTTTTCTCAAGAATTGCTACTAAAAAAATAACAGACTGCTGATATGAAAATTATAATGAGTGGGCTTTCAGATTTGTTTATAACGACCAATCCTGTACTGTCTCTTTAATCAAGCTGTTTTAATAAAACAGACCTTCAACGGCCGAGAGCATGACAAATTAACTTTCCATTGTCCCAGCTGCAATAGTTTTTTTCCTTTCATTTAATTCTTACTTTTACATTTGCGCAACAACATCCAACTAGGATCTACCACTAAAAAAGTAGATTTAGTGTTGAAACGACACCAACCACCCACCCGGTACCCACCCACCCACCACCTACGTCTTCTAGAAAGTCAAATCTACACTAAATTCCCAGCATAAGCCCAAACAGTGGGCCTCAGTTCCCAGACTTTGCGCCTGTCACATTCTGTGCTGAAAAATGGCCAGGTCCAACTTGAGTCACGCTCAGCCATCCAGGAAATCAGGGAGCTGCATTAGCATAACAGGGGTTGCCAACCCTAGAGAGTCCAGGTGAATACAAGTCAAGCATTGGCTTATTCTCTTCTCCTACCCAGGTACTACAAGAATACCCCCAAGGAAATAATAGACATGGCCCAATGTTTTTTCGCATGCCAAACTGAGTTTATTGTGCCATCTGAAATATTGGAGAAAATTATAAAATATTCATGCAGAGAGCTAGCGGTAATAATAACAGTGAGGACGATTTTCAGCCCGTCCCTTAAGGTCCAATTAAAAGGCTGGTTTCTGCCTGTATGCATGCACAGTGCATGTGAGCATGTGTGTGTGTGTGTAGGTTTCTCCCGGGAGGTTGTACTACATGCATGAACTGCACTCAGTGCACATTATGCAGCGCCATTGTGCTGACTAGCCCTGTGTACAGTGTATGCCTGCTGAATGACTAATGGCTTATTTATGAGCACGCACACTCATTTGCATCTGAAAGTAGTTCCGTCCTTGCTGGCAGGTTGTGGCAAGAGATCTGTAGTGCCATCTCTATGCATGGATTGTTTGTGGACTTTTTTCTCTCCGGATTTTACTGCATATGGATTCAGGGTGTAAGGATTCTACAGTAAGTGCTAAAGCAATAAAAGAGTACAGGCTGGTTCTGCTTGTATATAATGGTGGGTACACAAGACGACCTTTGGCTACACATGCAAATGAAATAAGGGGGCAACTTCGGGCTTTGTTAACTTACCAGTCTCAACAGGGATCTGTGTATAACTAGAATATTCCTTCCCAATACGAAAAATAATCCTTATGAAATATACAAATAAATTACGCCAGACTTGGAAATAAAAGAAAACATGTTATTTAATAAAACTAAATCCTCAGACACAACAAAGACAAAGTTAGACTTTTCAATTTCTCACACATTTTTGTTTTTAGAAGTTGATGTTTCATTCCAATGGTTCAATCCTTCACTTTACCCGCAATTTCTTCTTTTGTGTTGAGTGAATTCACAATTAAATTTTACCTTTTCCAAATAAAAAAATATGCCATCTTCACAAAACATTTCCTCCAAACTGTTCTATAGAAGATATTAAACCCCCCAAAAGGGTATCATTGCCAATACACCTTTTATACAACACTCTGTTTCTGTTAGCTCTTGTTTTGTAACACTTTGGAATTTTTTGTACAGAGTTGAAAATCTATAGATATTAAAAAGCAAATTCAAAAAGCCCTTTTTTTGGAGAACAAAGAATTTGTTGGGTCATGAGAAGTCCCAACATTTTCCACCCCTCCTAAATAATGAAAACACCTTGCAAATCTATTTTAAATATAGATATATTTCTAATACATTTATTTTAAGATTACTTTTGTTTTATATATCAGAAAACAGGCAGGAATGTTTT
>CM021535.1:2539821-2553503 GCA_010994315.2 Pisaster ochraceus
TTTCCACTTTTGTCTTTTTGCAAAATGGTTCGCAATATCATCAATTCAGCCTTATTTGCTGTTATTTTAAAACAAACAATACACTTTACACACAGATATCAAATACCATGTATGCTTTTGACAATACGTTTTTAAATGTATTTTCAATGTGTAACATTTCAAGTGATAGATAACCGTAGACAGTGAAAATTGTAGTGAAAGTTTCACACTGTAGTCTGGCTATAGTCACATCGAAAAATTCTCTGACAAATCAATTAATTCCACTGTGAAAGACTTGGAAAATATTTGAATACTGTCAGTAGGGATTGGCCAACCTCTAACGTAGATTGGTTTGAAAAGTAACAATGGCCTTGGTTTAAAATGTATCAGTTGCTGCTGAAAAAATCCACCATTTGCTGCTCAATGTTAGCATTTTGTGTGCATCGAATGGCTTCAGTTAAAATACTACAACAATTACACTGAGTATCTCTTTCATTCAATCAACCATGAGACAGAGATAACAATCAAATCAATACAAACAGTCTAACTTAACATCGTATCCATTTTTGTGTGTGACTACAGCCAGAAATAAGTGTGAAAGTTTCACAGAAAATTTCACTTTCTGTGATAATTAATCACATGAATGTTACATACCATTGACGAAAATACTAACACACGTCAAAGCACACACTCCACTTCTCCTTACAGTAAAAAAAACACAGCAAATGGGAAATAATTATCCAGGAACAACAGGTAAAATCCCCCCATACAAACAACCATATATCTCGTCAACCTAGTTCTCATGGGTATTTTACTCCTTTATTATTGTTAATACTATACACAATGCACATCAAGCTCCCCCTATTGCTTTGTTGGCAGCTAAAAGTTTTCCCCCTAGTCATTTAGGGCTTATCACCAAAACCTGTTAACAATCGGAAGATATTCATCTTCCACATTTTATTTCAGGATCTAGATGTCATGGTGCAGTATGATTCACTGAGAGTTGGGCAGGTCAGAGTGATGCTATCATCAACTCAAAGACAACCAATTAACACAATTTGAACTCTTCCTTTGCATGCTTTTTTAAAGGATTTGAAAAAACTTGCTTAGATTGAAGAACGGATACAGACGGCAAAAACCCTGGTGCTGGTTTTGTTCAATGAACGATGCATTACCAAATAAGTACATGCAATAAAAGTGTTGTACAGCCAGTCGGCCCCATAATCATTGTTCTACTTGAAGCACTGAGGTCATGCAGTGTGTTGAAACTTTCATGATGTGACTTTTTAAAACTTGTCTGTGTGTAATCTGCCCTACAGAGTTTCATCTGATTTGACCGTTATTCAAGTGTGAAACACATGTACATTGTACATTAGATTAAATATGATAGAGTTGTATTCAGCCCAAACCATTAGCTTGAAATATAATTAGTGTCAACACACAGTTCCACAACAGTACCACGAGATATTAGTCTGTCAGAAGAAAGCAAAGTGATTGGCACCCCAGAACCAGACTATATAGCAAGTCGCATGTTAGCATGTGTAGTATGTAGTCTACCTAGGAGGAGGCCAATGTTAGTGCATGTGATGTACGTGTTTCTCGTAAAGCACTGCTGCTATACCTGATGTGATGACGCTACATGTGAAGATGCTGAGTCTTTCCACGTGTGATAATGCTGCTGCTGGCTGTTGCTGTAGGGTGGCATGCCTTGCTGCTGTTGCTGTTGCCATGTCGGTGCATGCTGATATGACTGTTGATGATTGTACTCCATGCCCTGGCCTTGCTGACCATATTGTGAGGGCATCTGTTCATACTGAAGTGATAGTCACACCCATATTAATCTTATACTACATGTACCTATATGTACTTCTTAGAGGTCGTTCAGACACAGTACTAAGGTCAGCTTTAAGAAATGTTTAACTCATTCGGGCTCAACTTTGTGTGTCCAGGCCTCGAAATAACCCAAGGCACCCACGGCAATTGCCGTGGTGCCCTATGCATTGCTGTGGTGCCCTCAGTTGAAAATTGCCATGCCCCTTCAAGAGCGAAGTTCAAGGCCTGTGTGTCTGAACACTCTTAAAACTTAACCAAAATGGGTTAAACCAAAATGAGTTAAATCGGTCAGCAAGGGTGGTTTAACGATAAACAACTTTGGGTTTATCTTTTAGCTTGGTGTGTGGACAGGATAAAGTTAAGCACATCCGGTTTAAGTCCTCACCGGTGACCAAAACCGTGTTGCGTAACACGCTATAAATTGAGAAAGCGCATGTCTTAACTTCGAACTGTCTGAACGCAAGGTATTTTTATGCCCGCCCCCACTGCTCGTAAAGATAAACAGGTTTGGGTCTAACTTTAGTACCCTGTCTGAACATAGCCTGTAAGTCCTCCCCACAAGATTTCAATGCAGCAGTTGTTTCCTTCGGCATCATGGTATGTAAGGTGCATGCCCTGCATTTTGTTTACCGGTACATCTTATTTTGCCATTTTAGTGCCTTGCCAATACAACAACTTTGATTTTATTCTTATTATATCAAAGGGGTTAAGTCATACCCAATTTACATTCATTCATTATTCCAACACCCAACAAAGTCTTTATAAATGATTAACATCATTTGGAAGGTTAACATCGAAGGCGTCATTCCAAAACAACAGCGGCTCCATGGAGCCGACATCAACAATAATGGCACTTTGCACACCCACTACTTGCATACTCCTTAGCCACTCCTGCCAAAGGTAACCCTAGTGCAGTGTTGTCAACAACGCACCACAAACTTTGATCAGCATTTTCAGTTGTCCCATGAGTTTGTCTAACATGAACAAATTTAGCCTGTTCTGGGCCACGTTAGCCATGTAGTACGTGGTTGATTGGCACATGGCATGGGGACAGAGCTGTGCGATATTTCTGTGTTCCGGGAAAGTGTACAAGTCAGCCTCATTGATAACCAAGCTATCCCTCCACCCCCAGCAGACTCAATTATTCTTGAGCAAACTTATTTTTGTCTTTTTCTGAATAGCATACAGGTCAAAGCCTTGCAAAAAAAAAGCAAACCTGTTTATATTTCAAAATGGCTTCTGTTTGTAAGACTTGCAATAGTTTTGACGCTAGAAAGAAAAAAAACTTATCTTAAAAAATGTGAATGGTGCATGACAAATAAATACACGCCTCATTCCTTTTACAGAGAACAAAACGCGCTAAAATTACAAGTTATGCAAATGTTTCAAGACTGTGGGCCAATCAATAATCAAATTTGCTGGAGGATAACTAGCTTTTTAATGTAAATCACACACAAATCTTTGTCATTTGGTGGGTGGTACATGAAACACATCATGTGTCACCTACAGGATTCTCACTATGTTTTGCAACTGTACTCACTGCTCACGCATCAAAAGCTTTATGACTGCCTTGTTCTCAAGGTTGTTGATCATTATCACCATGTTTTAAGTGCGCGCACAACAAAAGAGATAAGACTTGGGGACAAGGTTATGAATCAACAATTTTGTTTTTCACATTTATATTGGCTGGGAATGTATCACACCACACCGGCAAACCGGCAACAAACAATTGAGTGCAGTTTTACTCAGATTTTGCAGTCACAAACCAAATTACACCAAATGACAAAGGTATGTTGTGGCGCTAAATGCAAAAACAAATTTCACTCTATCCACTTGGAATATTATCAACCTTCTGATACATACCGTAACTGGTCTAATCTATCAGCTTTTCCATGGAAAATGGACTAGTCACGGAGACAAATGTGAAATATTTGTTTCCTTTGTCACTCTTAGGCACTATGTTGAGCAGTACATTAACATATTAAAACTTAACCAAGTCTAATGTCATTGTTATGACCATTGATAATTCTTATCATTGATTTTAAAAAAACAATTGCTGCAGCTAAATCACTATTCAGTTGAATTTATATCAGCAGTCTGGTTTGGCTAATTTAGTTTGAGAATAACATGCAATTTAACCCATACAGACAGAAAATGAAGGTCTTACCGGTTGTCCGAACTGACCGCTGTTCCCAATCATATTCCCGACCATTCCCCCTTGTCCCTGCGCATTATGGGTGGCTCTAGATGCTGTCATGTGACTACCTGGATACATCGGTTGTGACATAACCGGGTACTGCCGACTGCCAGGCTGCTGGTAACCCCCTGGGTATGGGCGCTTCAGGACAGAGTTTTGTACACTCTCTGGCACACCCTACATCAAACAAAGAAACACTCATAGTCATACATTACTCAATAAAAAAACAACCACCACAATTCTCCATAAAGTACCAAAACATCCCAGTATCTGATTTCAACAGATCCAACTGCACACTGAATTGGAAAGCTGAAAAACGCATGATGCTTATCGTTTCACAGAACGCATCAGGATCTTTGTTTTTGCCAGGAATCAGCTAAGTGCACAATGCCATACGTACATTGTACATGTGTAACTGCAAACTAAACAAGGAAGTGGTTGCACAAAAAATACTGACTGGTGCTTTCATGTGTTCACAGAGTTAATCTACATAATGTATGTACTGTACATGAGATCAACTCTCTATATAACGTACACATTACTAGTAGTGGATGGTGATGCTACACTGCAGTGAATGCAGTCTGATGTTCAGTTATGAGACAATGGGTTCTACATAACGCTAATAATATCAGACGAATAAAAATACAACCAGTAGTAACAACCAGGTAAACAACTTGCTGATTAATCAAACTAGATTAGTTCATTCATAAACATTTAAGGAGTTGTTTATCCATGCATTATAATCAGAATTCCTTATTAAAGCCTGCATTTCCTGTTATCTTGAGGATTCAGTCAATGTCTACACCACCCAGAATGCATCTCTACATTCAAACACTAGACTTGAAGTATGGGGGTATGTGTTGGTATTTTGAGGTTGACGGGCATCGGATTATGCAGTTATGGGGAAAAAACAAGTGGTTGTAATATGAAGAAACTCAACACATGTAAAGAGATATAACTATTTCTTATCTTGACCATTATCTAAGTATTTTTTCAAACGCACTTTTGGCAAAGATAAAAAAAAAACAGCTCTTACAGAAGCCTTGTCCAAGTATAAAATAATTGAATACAAGTCAGTATGCACCAAACTCCCCCCTGACCAACACACGTGTAAACGACAACAACAAAGTTGTACATGAACCTTGACAACCCAGACAAATCAATAATGAGTGTTGAATAACATATGATAGCCTCTTGTGTCAACCGCACAGGTAATTATCTCCTCTCAGTAACAACAGCCACTCCAAGGGGATATTCCATTTCAACACTGACAAAGGGAAACCCCTACATTAGCATAATAATGATAAGCAGAATGTAATGACAGGGGCTATCCCAGCATCATGCAGCAGCAGTCTGTGTTTACTCAAGCAGTCACATTGCCAGTTAGCAACTCAAAACCCAAGCACTGTAAATTCATCTGGGGCACTATTCTATAAATAGCATCACTATTATCTCCCAGCACAGCCTGCTTGACAATGGGGGGAAAGCCTGAATTATTTAATGCCCGAGTGTAAACATCCAATGTATGGAAGTGTAGGTCATGTGACTGAGTTAGGTTGTGGGGCAATCCCCTTGTGGCTGACCTCTGTTGTGACTCAGACCAGGTGGCATTCACATTCCATAAATTCCAATCAACCACATGGCCTTCATTCATAGATTTCCCCCTCAAAATATATATCCTCAACATCATATTCATCATTCAACTTTGTACAATCACTGGTGTCAGAAGTGGTGTAATGTTGTTTGGCACATAAACACTGCCTGGAACATGAAGCGGTAGTCATTCACATGTAATCAGATTTGAGTAGCAACTAATTAGTAACACTCATTAAGATAACAGAGAGATTAACAACATCCAAGTCCGACACTAATGTTATTGAATACTACATTGTACATTGATTTCAGTTGATCTTTATTGCTGCTTGTGTTTAAATTTATTTGCCGTTGCACTTCCACAAATGATGAATCCCACTGTATCTTCCTATTCTCTACTCTTACATTTTACATCAGAAGGTCACTAAGAACTAAGCATAGAACGCCAGAACTTGAACACTGGTGCAGAGTCTAACATTACCAAAGAATAAAAAGAGCTCATAATGACTCAAAATCTTTAACAATTAAACTAGACCTAATATTAGTGCAATGCAATTTTCCGCAATTAAGCACAATGTCCCTGCCAAAAATCTGTACTTCAGTCCTTATGCCAGCCTCTATGCCCTACGTTTCTAGGACTATGTATTTAACTTTGCAACATTTTATGTACAATATCTTTTTCTTTTCTTTTTTAAGTTGCTGGAACAGATTAGCATGGTCGTTAACCATCCTCGTAAGTCTTAACACAGAACCTCAGCTGTACCCACACATAATGGGCAAAACCTTACAGTCCTTGCCTGGCATTGTTAGTTCCTAATTAGGGAGTACATTCAACAAGTCCCTTATTACTTCTTGTTTCATAAATACAACAAAACAGATATCCCAACCTAAAGCTGCACTTGTTATTTGAGATAACACTTGTAAGCTACCACAAGAGAAACCCTCTGTGCCAGTATGAAGATGATACTATCTTTAGTAGCGTTGATCTAGTTATTGCTGCGTCGTACAACAGTAGAATATTACTACATGGTAAGTAGTATATAAATGCAATATTCAGAAAGCCCATCAACCTACAACATTTATGAGCAACTGGCGACCATACTTCATAAAAATGCACTAGAGATTGATCCTATGCCGCCAATACTGCAGAGCTGATTGTGTGTGCAGCTGCTGGTTTCAGACGCCAGCGTGCCATACGGATTGTCAGAGGATTTCGTCAAGCATGATTCAAAGGGGATGGAATATACTTCAAGAGGCTCCCAACAAAATGTATTTTTTTTCATAGGGAAAAATCCATCTCCACTCAATGAACAAATTGCTGCCGAAGTTTAACAACTACCACATGATTGACTGCATTAGGATTTGTTGTTGTTGCAGCGAAATTGAGACCAGATCTATGAGCTGGTATGCGGAAACTTCTAAAACCCTATTCACTTTTTTTGATCACTATTACTTTCAAGTAGAATCTTGAATGTGAAGTTATATATTTTTGTTGCTCCACTCTCCACTCTACATACATTCAAAAGAAGTTCAAAGTACTTTACGTGTGATTTTATTTTGAGACTTTGTAAGGAGAGACTGGGCAGCATTTCCATCCGTCTGACATTTAGCTATACTTGTTGAGGCAGTGCGTGTCTGTTTTTTTGCAATAAAGCAACAACATTGTAGTCATAGGCTTTTACAGTTAAAGCAAATCAAAACAATCTCATTGGACTGCTCACCAACTACTGTACGTTTCCATTTTCACTTCCCAAATTGCAACACTAAACTGTAGTTGGCTCTTTATGGAGTTTGTGAATATAAAAAAAATTGAACAAACTGTACATGTAAATATATTGCCGCCATGATGCCTGAGCTGCTCACACAGAACTGACCAATCATAGCATAGCTCACTAGACTTGGTCACTAGTCTGTGCATGTGAATTCAACCCTCATACATACACAATGCATGGTAGTGCGTAGAAGGGCCAAACTTCAATAATTTTGACTAGCATAAAACTCTAGTTTTTGCAACACATCATAAATGTATGAAGCAGTAAGGAGATAATTATTTATTAAAAAGGACAACTGCCAGGGATGGGCTTATTAAATTAAAAGAATAAATTGTCACATTCCCCTTTCAGTTTTTCCACTTTATTGACATGAACTACAGCAAGCCTAAGACATACAAGGTGCAGGCTGGTGTAAGAACATGAATACATCTGTACAAAGGAAAAACACACAACAGAAAGCAAACAACATGTCTTTTTTCCTGATTTCTTCACCAGCTTAACATCCATTTGCAAAACAGTCGGAAGTTTTGAGCAGGGCTTGCAATACACAGAAACTTTTAAAGCTTCAGACCATTTCCCTCGACAACAAACATTACCCACAAACAATTTTTTTTCCCAGTCATGACAGCAAGGATTCCCCACAATGCCTCAGGTACTAAAACTCAACGTCTTGCCTGGAGAGAAAACAATTAAATCACTTCTAATTTTAACTAATGGGGGAGAAACACCCCCGGTTATTTTTACCTAAAGCCAAAATAAAACGCCATGTACTTGTGTAAGTTATAAACACTTAATCGATAGCTGGACAGTAATGGGATTTGAACCATTGTGACTGAGGTAAAGGCAAGAAAAATACCATTGAACCACATGGGAACATGTAGCCGGACCTCATGGTAAACTAATACCCAAACATGTTGAAGGTTTACATGTTATTGCGCCAACAACCTCCCATGATACGACCCTTGAAATGTTCCTGGATTAGGGCTAGGTATTCCTGGATTTTATGAAATTAAACATCTAGTTTTGTACAATTTCATGAGGGGTAAGTCTATTCTTTCAAAGTGTTGGGGTTTCTATAAAAGAAAGAAAGATTGTTTACTAATCTAAAATTTGAACAACTTTCTCTTTCCTCATTTTATAGTGACAAAGGCAACGAACATTCTTTTTGACATTTATCCTATTCTAAGGATTTTTAAAAAGCCATGGCTTGACCACATTGTGAGAGATTTACTTACATTCTTTTACAACTTGATTTGAAAAGTGCACTATTATTTCAAAGTCAATTCAATTGAGTCAATGAAGGACAAGTAAACAAAATCTTGGACAGATTTATCTTTCATCTTTCAAAAAGGGATATTAACATTGTTTAACTTTTTAAGACTAATTTTTATGATATGGGTTTCTTTTGATGCTATAAAAACTTGTTTATCAATTTTAATCTATCATTTATCATATACATGAATGTGTGAACACTTTGGATGAGTTGTTTTTAAAATTTTAAGCCCCAAGTCCAGATCCTGACCAAAATCTTGTTTCCTGTCCAGATGCAACCACTTAATTAGAGATGAAAAACTGAAGAAATTCATTTTAGAATTACTAGAGGTTCAGAATGAATACACATTTCCAAACTGAAATGATTGAACATCGTGATGAGGCCATGCTGATTTGCAGAAGACTGCGTACAAGAAAGCGTATAAAAAGTGCAGCGTCGCTAAACTAAATAATGAGCAAATGAGTTCTTGACGTCACTACGTTGTTGTTAACTCAATAACATCCATGTTGCGGTTGTTAGGACCGAACATTTGGCAATAACTTGAGACACATGGAGCAGTTAGTTAAACTGTAAGACGCTTCAAACGGAAATGACAAAACAACAAGTAAATGCTGAAAATGGATTCAAATTGCAGTATTTCATTTAAAATTTATGTATTTCAATGATGTTAAAATGTAGAAATTGTAAGCATTTCTTTTTATATATAAAGCTTTAAACAAAACTGACCATTTCAGTAAATACATGTTTCTCCCAAAAATACAAAAATTGAATAAATTTAAAATTCACATTTATGTGTATTGCAATTTGCTTTGTGTAATCTAACCCATACAACAATCACCATCTTCAAATAAGAAAATCAAAACTTTCAATGCATTAACAGATGCACCAGGAGAAGAAAAAAAATCAACAAACACAAGTTCTGATTTTAACAAACACAAAGGCAGACAGGTCTCTGTGACTGAAATGTATACCATGCCATTCAATAAGTGGATTATGAATGTGTGTATGTACTCAAATGTTATTATTAACTTGACATTCAGTCAACCAATATCTTAATGAATGGTTGGACAAGTCATAGATGTTGACCAATCATCGCACGAACGTGCAACAAAATGCACAGCTGTCACCCAGCTCCAAGATTTACCTCCAAATTCAAAACAACTCGCAGAGGCACACACGCCGGCGAACTTGCACTTGACACCCGCTGACCACAGTCAAACACACGGCTCAAAAATGTCTACTGCTACACAAAAAAAGTACAACTTCTAGTTCAGGTTTTCACCGAACTTAAAAACTTCTGAGGAGCTCATTGTTACCGTGTTACAATTCGGCAACAACTTTGTTAGTTTGTTGTCCAAATTACATGAAAAGGAAAATGTTCATTATCGGGCAGTTATTTATCAATTTATACTTGACAAAATAAAGTCATAAACGTAAACATTTGGTGATGTTTTACAGGGCGGGTAACGTTGGGAAAGTTTACGTACCTGATTTCTGACCATGTTTGGACCAGCGTAGCCACTGCCATGGCTGCCACTTGCTGACTGAGGATGGACTTGCGAATGCGACATGCCAGCGCTTCTTTGTCCCCAGTTTTGAGGCGACTGGTGAAAACCTGTGCCTTGGTTTGTCATCATTCCTAGCGAGCCTCCACCATCGGAACCCTTCACCATGTTATCACCTGGACTAGGATAACTACTAGAATAGTTTGGCATGTGTTTTTGGCCTTGGAGAAGTTGGGACAGGGTTGGAGCAGAGTTTGAGATTCGGTCTCCGACGTAAGGTTTGGCTTGTTGCTGATGCGACGAACCGTAACTCGGCGGCATTGGTGGGACGTTTGGACCCGCCCTGGAACCCATAACCATGGGGGAATATCCCTGTCTAGAGGCCATATGACCATCGAATTGGTTATACGGATTATTTGACATATTTTGGTTCTGGTTTGGGCCTATATTCATGTTTAATGAAGAGTTCGGCGGTGCGTTTCCTGTCTGGTGTCCGCCATGTTGGTTTGTCATGCCGTATCCAGCACTTCGATTCCCATAATATCCGCCATTGTAGCCTTCACTGCCGGTCATATTTGGGGCAATTTTCTGTCCAGAACTGTCTAGTAGTTGGTTGTGCATACTGCTGTTACTTTGATAGGTTCCTCCTGGTCCAGCATAAGGATCTAAACTTTGACTCTGTGAGTGTGAAGGATGGTGGCCTGCGCCCAATCCACTTTGTCCACCATGACCATCTTGTTGTAGCATTACAGAATTTGAACCAGGCATGCCAGGACCAACATTGCTTGCCGTCTTTGTCCCCATATCAGTTCCACTATTTCCCGGTGGTTGGCCTGCCGAAGTCATGGCGTTATTCATAACAGTTCCTTGGTTCTCTGTGGGCCCGTTTGCCCCCTCCCCACCGGTGTTGTTGCGGGATGAGGGCCTAAAATCCTGGCCCGTGCTGTCCATTGTGTTGTTTGCTGCTTGCTGGCCCTGCGGACGAGAGCTAATTTCTTGATCGCAATTGACATTTCCAGCGACTTTGGCTGCCATACTGGGAACAATTTACCCCCAGTATTCTGCTCTCCTATAAAGAGGCAGCGCGGCTGGTGTAAGTCCACAAGGTATCATAGATAAACGACTAGCGATTCTTCGGTCGGACACACGTGTTTTTCGAGGAGTGATTTGGAGAATAACATCGAATCTTAGCAGACCATCGGAAAGACTTGCTCACACGTAATTCATATGGCGCACATTCTGCATGGCTGAAATGCTAGCAAAGGCGACATTACAAATATTTAGAGTGTGAAATCCATGCGCCAGGCAGGGAAAAAAACAACGCAAAAAAGTCCAACCGACAGTTTTTTGCCATCCCCATAATTTTTTGATCAAATTTCAAAACTAACCCAAGTTTCCCAGGTGATAATGGGCGCGTAGGAATTACCTATTCTTCATTTATTTGAGAACTAATTCATGCTGGCTCGGTAGGACACTACATTCCTGGGCGGTGGACTGTCCCCAGCATTCTTTTCATGCTGCTTTCGATTAGGATTTCGAGCCACCCCTCCGGAGTACACTAAAGTAATCCCCTAAATTTCCCGTTATAAACCTTTAAATACTATAAAAACTCACTTTTCTGATTAAAGTTGATTAAGATATATTTAAAGTATTTAAATATTTACACTTTATTCCCTTTTTCGTAAAAGCAGTCAAGTTGTGAGAATATTATTTCAAGGTTCCGGAGGGAGTAAGCACAGTGCCCTCAGTTCTCAAATTACCGGGCCGTAATTGAAGAGTGACGTCAGGCGAGGCTGTATTTCCATGCGATCTTTTGTTTGCAATCTCTTCGCAGCTAGCACACGTTTCACGGCTCAATTGAAGAAGTTATTTTCATTTTCGCGGGCAAATCCGTCGCAACGACTGCGTTATCTCTGCCCTCCTGCGACGGGCGCTTCTCCCGGTGGCGTCGCTTTGTCACAACTCCAGAAAAAAGCAGTACAGCAGGAAGACAAAAATTGCTTGTTTATTAAAGTGATTTATTTTAGTGTAAACATAACACCACATTGCAAGACCTACCGAGCGAGCATCAATTTTACTCTATTAAAAAAATTTATATAAATAAAATCCATTAGTTGAAAGGAAAGTGTGTTTTAACAAGACAAACAAAAACAAACCAAATGTTTTCAGTTGTGGTTAAATGCTATTCCTCTAGAGCGAAGGTCATACTGTCTTTATGCGTGTAAAGTGAATTGAATACCTGATTATTTTTGTGCCGTTCTTTGCAATAGTGATTGTACTAGTCTAAGAACTAAGCACGAAGTCGCGTCCGTAAATTGCATGGCCGTACGGTGGAGCTAGCCAGCCGGCGACCAGCAACCGCAGACGGGCAGAGGTGGCGCGCTTTAATATAATCAGTTAGACAGACGACGGCAAGGATGTTACTAGACGTGAATAAATAACAAGAAATATTTAAGTCCTCAAAAAATAAACCATTGCAACTAATTTTTACAAATAATTTAGGCTAATGGTTAAGCACTAGAAAGGAAAGGCAAAAATTAAAGGAGGTTTTTTATTGTGTAAACATTTGCGTATTTAAGTTAAGTATTTCTTTAGATTCTAAAAGAATAGGCATACAGCATCATTGACTAAAGTAAAATAATCATCAGTAAATAACAGTGTTTTAATTTAATTAGCATCAACTAGGTATGAAGTATTTTACTGTTTTATAATCAAATATATTTGTTTTGTCATCATTTTAATGTATTTTACAAACATTGTTTTTAAATATTTTAAAATCATTTACTGGAGTTTAACAGACATAATTTTTTAGCAGCAACTAATACAGCAGAGTCAATCGAATAATTCTTATAACAAAGAACAACTTTTAAAATAATAATCTTGTCTTGTTCGACCGGCTTTGAGTGTCCAAAGACTTGTTAAATTGTGTTTGTGTGACAAATGTGTTTTCTTGTTCATTATAATTTTTTGCATTGCCTGTCGAATAATTACTTTCTCACCTAAATAATTTACAATAATATTCGAGCAAACTGCATAACTGCATCTAAAACGCACCATCAGTCGTGTGGCGATACGAGGCGCTCCGATGGCGCCCTCATTGTCAGTATTTTTAGGAAGTACATTTCACCGAAGTGGTGACATTATTATAGAAACAAAAAGGATGGCGGCGGATTTGGGGGGGGGGGGGTTCAATGCCAAATGATTTTCGGGTCTGATGTAAAATGAACGAAAGCATGACATAATGTTTAATTGATTACAAAATCACTGATACTTTTATTAAGAATAATTTGAAGACGTAAATGTTGTGCGTCAGTATAGGTAATTTGCAAATTCCTCTCATTCCATGCATCACGTTTTATAGGCCTAAAGTTACAGGATTTGGTGCTCGGGTATGAGGCATGGTGTATCGCTATAGTGTCTCCATTAGTGTGCTTTGAATGTAAGAAACTCTTTAGAAAATGATAAGGGGTACTTCTGTACAAGAGAAAAATAGTGTGCTAAAGTATTGGAACATTGGTTGGGGGGGGGGG
>CM021535.1:2576699-2589165 GCA_010994315.2 Pisaster ochraceus
CAGCATGTTTTCCGTCAGCCAGCAATTTCTTTGATCTTTCCTGATATCTAAATTTATTCAGCAATGTCGAAAGACCCCCCGAACTCATATTTTCAACTTTGGATTCTTCACAAAGCAGAGGATAACGTGTTAGAAATTTATTTTTTGATAATAAACAGAAAATAAAACCTTTTTTCACGAACCACCGGTCAACAAAACAGCACTGCTGAACAAGAAGTTAATAAAATTCGCGCGACAACAGATTTCAGTCAGCACACTCTAAAAGGTAACTAGCAAACGCGACCTCGTTTGACTCCCCTCCATAGTTAATAAACCAAGCGGCTGCTGCTACTGCTAGTTACCCTTTAGGTCAATATTTTCAGCGAGATCAGTGGCTAGAGTTTTACGCAAACACTGTGCACATGCGCATTAACAATGCCCTAACACAATAGTCTGTGATTTTAGTACGGTACCCAGGCTTAAAAACATAAAAAATTGTTTACACTAAAAAAATACGAATGCCCATACAACTATTTACATATTTTCTTGAACAAAATTCAATACATATTCAATTTTTTTACTTTCTGTCATATTTTGTGCAGTTTGCAAAATGTATCACCATATTTCAAAACCAACAACAAACTTTACTTGGCGGGGGGGGGGGGGGGCAAGCGTTTGGTGCCCATCCATGCACACAAAGTCATAACGTTTTAACCGTTTGGGTCAGGGTGCCGTTCAACAATAGTACCGTTTTCTGGCCGGATGAGGGCGCTGCGTGCACACCGTCACTTTACTTTTAGAAAACTCCGCGGTAAACATGACATGCATGAGGACGACCGTGAAACGTCAGTCAAGTTAAAACGCTGGTAAATACTGTCACTTCATCTAAATATGCAATGGTCAGCTATATTTGATAGATTTTGTTGTTTTGGTTGTGAATTTGCTGATGTTAAAACGACTCATTGTCTTATTGTTTGTGTGTTTCGTGCAAGTATTTCTGCAAACGACTGTCGGACTGGCTGTGCACAAGCCAACAAACAAGAAGGGGAAGAATGGTGGGTGGTGAGAGGGGCTTCCCCGTGGTTCTTGCCATTTGTGAGAAATTACAGAGTCGCGGTGGTGCACGGTGTTGGCCATTTAAAATTTTTTTTACTATTTAGTTTTCATTAACTTTACAAGCTTTACTGAGAATATAATTATTTGTAAGCTGTAATTTTTAAACAGAAACTGCTATAAATTCAATACAATTGCAAATCGAAGGTAGTCTCATTTTCCCCTAGTCTTTGTGGTCTCTCATCTTCTTCTTAATAATAATCCCCTTTCCTGCTTTCTTTTCTTTTCCTTTTAGTTTTGATTTATTGAGCAAATTTAGATTTTTGTCCGGCAAATTTTCCGCATGGAGCCACCAATTTACTTTATCTCCCTTAATTTAGGTCAAATTACACTAAATTATATTCTTACCTATCAAGAAGGGTTAACTGAATATATACCATACAGCCAGAAAACAGGCAGAATTGAACAATTCTAAAGGCTTTAAATAAATGGTGTCCCAAAATCCCAAGGCTTCGCCTTGCAGTGAGATGAAAAAAAATGCCATGTTGTTTGGTTTTCCTGCTATATGTGTGCGTCTGTGTAAGTTGTGCAATACTCCAATCAGTTGGTCATCGTTCATGCGCATTGGAAATTTTTTTTGAAAACGTCATTAATATTTAATAATAATTATAATAATAACACTTTCCTCCTGGAACCATTGATTTCTTTTCCTTTCATCTTAATTTTCTTTTAATTTTTTTTTTCTTAAACCAAATAAAAAGTTTAGTGTCACTCTGTTTAGGGTCGGTCGGGCAACCAGAAACAGAAACCCAAACTTTGTTACATGGCATGATCACGAATGACCTGAAATAGAAGTATTTATGTGTTTTTTTAGCAAAAAACAGCAGCCACGATGTCTGAGAGTCTCCGATCACTACAGCAGCACTGTGATCAACTTGACTCAGACAAAGTTACAGAGAGAAAGGTAAGACTTTTAAGACAAGATGTGATAATCGCTGCTCTTTGTCACATCCCTTAGACCTGTAGGCTAAGAGCTATGACAGACAACATCTTAAAATGTGGCAACTTTTTGAAGCGTTTTTTTTCCCCCCAACATATTAAATGCAAAAAGTGCATTGGAGATCGCTGGACTTTTTCGTCTAACGCAGTGTATGCGTGCAAAGCAAGCTGGTGCCGTTATGCGGTGCAAAGCTGTGGTCTCGTAGCTGCATTTATCGCAGGGTTTCTGGCACACACAAGGAGAGGACCTTGACGACCTCAAGCTCTAGTTAGTTGAACAACATGATACAGTGGAGCAGTCTTTCAGTTGCTCAAATAAAGGAGCCTGGGCTGCACAGAATTAGAATCAGAAACTTGAAACACAGCCATTTTGTAGTAAGTGAGCACCTTTGAGCCAGTCTGCAGCTCTTGGCATTGTTTTGATGATTTCAAAAAGAAAAACAAATCTAAGACGCATCCAGATTTCTGAGTATTTAAACATGTTGTCTGAGCGTATTGTCTGCAACAATCCTGTGAGTAGTTATGATCTGCAATGAAAGAGGCCTAGGGCCTATGGAGCATGGGTGCCAAGGGGCCTACAGAACACTGGTACTTGGGGGCCTACAGAACACTGGTACTTGGGAGCCTACAGAACACTGGTACTTGGGGGCCTACAGAACACTGGTACTTGGGAGCCTAAGGAAAACACTGGTACTTGGGGCCTACAGAACACTGGTACTTGGGGCCTACCGAACACTGGTACTTGGGGGCTACAGAACACTGGTACTTGGGAGCTTACAGAACACTGGTGCTTAGGGGTCTACAGAACACTTGTGCCTTGGGCCTATTGAACCCTGGTACCTAGGGCCTATAGAACATAGGTGCCAAGAGGCCTATATAGCACTGGTGCCTATTGGCTCACTAGATACTGGTGCCTAGAGGCCTATAGAACACTGGTGCCTAGGGCCTATGGAGCATTGGTGCCAGGGGCCTATAGAAATCGGGTTCTGAGGGCCTACAAAACACTGATGCCAAAGGTCTACGGATATTCCAACCCTCTATCAACAATAATGTCAACTTGAGAAAGATATTTAATCTATTTTTTTAATATAATCATATTGATACACTCTAGAAACATATTGAGTCTCTCAAGACAGAGCTGAATCGTCCCTTGATCTGTCAAAAATTGGATCACAACAGCAACACTAAACATGGCTTGACATGGAATGCTGTCTTCAATGCCGTAATCTCTTACATGCAGAAAGAAATTGATCATCTCAAGAAGCAGAAGGGTGGTATGTATACGGATACAGGAATGGCAAGTTGTTCTGCTGCCCTCTAGTGGTGGATGTATTCATTTGATGAGTATAATCAAAGACAATGAAGTGATGTTAGAAATAATATTGTCGTTTTAGTCGTATACAGGGCCAACAAATGAAATAAATAAAAACTAAAATACAAGTGTACCTCTGTGTAGTCAAGCAGAAGCAGCCCTTCCAAGTGAAAATGTTTGTTCATTTGTTTACAAAAAAATAAAACCAACTTCAGGCCTTTTCACACTATCAAGATTTGATCAACAAAAAAATTAACACGGTTCAAATGCACTTTGATTTTACACTGTCCAACATGAAATCAGTTCTTTGGGTTGGCTCAGTGGTTTCTTTACCTGCCTTTCACTTCTGTGGACCCCCGGTTCGAACCCCACTTCAGACCTGGAGCCTTGCATGTGGATAGGGTTTTTCAGTCCCTACACGATCATTGGTTTTCCCCAATTGGGGTTTTCCTCCAACACCTAAAACTGAACATTTCTTCTTGTTTCATAATCATAATCGACATCCTGCTATTGGTGCTTGGGCTGTTGGGTATGTAATGAAATAAATAATTAAATGATACATGAGTAATTCTCCACATGGGTCAAAATTCCTCAAACCACCAACCCAGAGCAGGGTTGGTTTGGACATGGATCGAGTGCATATACGGATCAAGGCTGTGTTGAAATGTTGTGTGAAAAGTTCAGTCAAATCTTTCAGGTCCGACCTGTGCTCCACATGGAGATTTTTAATTCTGTGTATTTCGATGTGTAATTCTTCATAACAGTAGTTTTGATGTCTAGCAATTGTAATTCCTGCTTTGTAATTCCTACTAACAAAGCACAAGGGAAACTGACGGGGTAATTTTAAATATTTTGGGGTTGAACAAAGAAAAATTGAGCGGAACTTGAAGCTTTGACTTCCACACTAACGTGCCGTCGCTCTACCAACTGAGCCTAGCCCTAATGCTGGCAGTCTCTCTATTTTTTGGCAATATCTTTGTTCGGAGGTACCAGACAGTTCTGGCAACTCCATTACTTCAGCCCTTGATTGTAGACAAACTATAACTTTGTAAAACACTAATTTTGAGAATATTTTTTTTCAAGAATCAAGCACAAGTTTGAGCACCAAGGACCGTAAGAAGCAAACAGTCGGGGAAGTTTTCAAGTGGTTTGTCCGCAAAGCAAATCAAAGTAAGCAGCCATAAATAGTGCTATGCAGGCTGGGGCCCAATTTCATAAAAACCTGTAAGCACAAAAACTTGCTAAGCACAGACAAGTATTACTTAACAGAAACTGGTTACCAGCCAAAATTCCATAAATTTTACATTGTTGTGATTGGTGCCCCACTCATTTTTTGCTTAGCATAGACATTTGCCAAGCAGTATTCTCTGCTTAACAGTTTTATGAAATTGGGCCCTGGTACTTTATTGTGTAAGGGCAAGTCAGTCTTTGCTTATTAAATAATAACTTGACATTTTGATCAGTATGCTCGGATCGTCTTTATGAGAGTGTTGGATGATGCATGCTGCTTAAGTACTCATTAGATTGATGATGAAGACGACCAGAGCACACTGATTGAAACGTCGAGTTGTTAAACCACCAGTTCTTTTCAGAACCACCACAACTCACAAGATTGTATTCCCACCATGCAAAGTTTCAAATCCTACTCATGTACATGGTGTTACTGCAAATCTTACTAGATTGTATCTCCACCATACGAAGTTTCAAACCCTTCTTATGTTCGTGGTGTTACTGCCAACCTTACTAGATTGTATCTCCACCATGCAAAGAAAACATTCTATTACCCTACGTTTCAGAGCAGTATTCTTTGTTGCTTTTATTCTTGAGTGGTGTAATTCATTTGTGGTCATTATTTGTTTCTAATGACAGGAGGTGAAAAGCTGAACTGCTCTAAAATTCTTAGTCATGTCCTAATGCTGATGAAAGATGACTTCACTGGTATTGCTTTTGGTGAAGTATGTTGCAGTGTTATACAGAAGGATATACTCAGAAGCCGTCAATACTTTTGTCAGATTCCTTCAAATAATTGGCAAGGTACGAATTAGGGCCCAATTTCATAGAGCTGCTTAAGCAGACAATAGTGCTTACCAATTAAAGAGGCAGGACACCAGTCACAGATGGTACATGTGACATTGTCACGTGGCTGGTAACCTTAATCTGGGAAGCAAAATGTTTTTATGCTTAGCTACTTTTTGTGCTTAAGCAGCTGCATGAAACTGGGTCCTGGGTTTGCATACATTATATCAGATTATTGTTTATCAAGGCGTTACCTCCTTGCTTATCATGTATTTGCTTCAATAAGGATGTATCTTGTGAAGTAAATGTTTTGCTAAGTAAATGACATGATGTATACACACAAGGTGTACTGATGCATAGTATATGTACATGACCGCAATACTCTGATACTCCAGTATACAATACCCTGTACAATACCGTAATACTG
Organism: Pisaster ochraceus; assembly: GCA_010994315.2. Classification (NCBI taxonomy): domain Eukaryota; kingdom Metazoa; phylum Echinodermata; class Asteroidea; order Forcipulatida; family Asteriidae; genus Pisaster; species Pisaster ochraceus. Next base: position 2,582,486 of record CM021535.1, read on the forward strand.
CTCATGCATATCTCACTGGTCTCATCAAGGGTTACCATCCAGGACGACCTGGCCTTCGCTCTGGTTCAGACAGTACACTCCTGGCGGTTTTGAAGGTGCATTCTACTGCTGGGGGTCGTGCATTTTGCTCACATGCCCCAGGCTTTTGGAACCGTCTCCCTCGTCAAATCCATTTTGCAGAGTCGCTGGAAGTTTTCAAGAAACATCTCAAGTTCAAGGGTTGATTGCTAAGGACCAACTGTCTTTCCCATTATTAGTGCCTTTATTTATTTGCTTATTGTATAGTTTTCTTGTAAAGCCCTGTGGTAGCCAGTGTAAGAGCGCTCTATAAATGCCCATTATTATTATTATTATTGGTGGTTTATTTCAGAGCTATTGAAGTACTTTTGTAAGGCACTACGTGATCCTGTGCAGGGTATGAGCCATGATGTACTCGCTCGTATGGTCAGATCCATCTTAGCAGGAGCTCTCACACAAAGCAATGTCCCCACATCATTCATGCTGACTTTCTTGAACTCAATCGTTAACAAGTTGAGGTAAGGTGATAACATGGCTGCTCTATATGCTTCAAAATGCTATTTCAAAGTTACTTAAAGGGAGGTCAACAAAATTTGACCCTAGCCCACCACCAGATGCTAGTGCAAACAGTGCTGGCTCAGTCAAATTTCTTCCTTTTGTTTTTCTCTGGGGCCAGTCCAAATGTTGTTACTTGTCAAAATAAATGTGTGAACGACTGGAACTAAATTGAGTTTCTCTAACAAAAGCTTCTAAATCAGGAAGCTCAAGTTCTGAGTTATGACTTGGAAAATGATGAGTAAGTTTACAAGAACCTAGATTTTCTTGCAACATTGGTGCTTTGCTTTGCTTTTCGTTTTTCCATGATGTTATTTTACACTCCAAATATTTTGACAGCAACCTGCACCAGCTTGGTTAAATAAAAAAGTTCATTTGTTGAAAGAGCAAGAAAGGAAGCTTGGTTGAAAATTAAAGAGTTGATTAAAACAGTTTTGCATGCACTTCTAGATGAGTGAAAAATCTAAAAAGTTGAGTTTACTAGGCTGGCCAGCGAGTGAAAAAAAGTCAAGTGAAGCCCCAGTGGACAACTTAAAAAAAACTGACACTGTACCAGGCTGCTCAGCATGTCATGGCTTTGGGTAAAGAGCAACAAATTCAAGTTCTAATCGCTGAGTCATCAGAGTGTGGGTTCGAATCCCAGTTGTGATACTTGTGTTATTGGGCGAGACTCTTTACTATAATTATGTCTTGTATGTAAAGCGCATTGAGTGTTCTCCAAGTACTGAAATGCGCTCTATAAGAACGTAATATTATTATTAATTGCTTCCCATCACCCGGGAGTATATTGGTACCTGTGAGGGTAGAGATTGTTGATGTGAATGATTAGCAACATAGGTGCCCATTCAGCTGCTGGTGCAGCTTACTCCAAAGGAGTTGGAATGGTTTCAGGAATGCTTTTAAGTATTTATTTATTTGCTGTCTTTAAGAACTGGTGAGAGGAGTGCAACGGTGGTGGAGAACATCTTGGGTTCACTGAACATGTTCACTCTGACTTGTGCCAGTGATTTAAGGACCCAGCTTTGTAAGCTTGGTGAAGACTGTCTGGATAACTTACTACATGTATGGAAGAAACACTCCACACCTGCTGTCAAGGTAAGAAGTACAGGGAGCAGGTTGGCTTTAGGGTATCTTGACGTGCCTTTCACCTCTCTGGACCCTGGTTCGAATCCCTAATCGCAATAGCGCCCCCATTTGGATTGGGTTTCGGGTCCCTACTTGACGTGTCGTGGCCGAGCAGACAATCACTCTGGACTCAAGCGCTGGTGGTTCTGATCAGCAGAAAACGAGTTTGAGTCCTAATCTTGACACCTGTGTCCTTGACACCTGTGTCCTTGACACCTGTGTCCTTGACACTTAACCGTGATTGCTTCGTCCTTGGGATTGACGTAATGGGATGGGATGCTTACTAGAATAAAGTTACCAGACAAAATACCATGTCATATGTAACAATTTGGACTGGTTTCCTGGTCATTTGTGCTTAGCATAAAAATTGTTAAGCAATAGTTTTTGCTCAAGTAGCTCCATGAACTTGAGCATGGCATTTGTGGGCGAGTGGTCAAGCGCACTGGACTCAAGTGCTGATGTTTCTGATAAGCAAAATGTGGGTTCGAGTCCTTGTTTTGACAATTGTGTCCTTGGGCAAGACCAGTATTGCTTTGTCCTTCGTTGTAAGGTCAAACCCATGTGTTGTGTAATGCACATAAAAGAACCCAGTTACTTTATCGCTAAGAAAAAGGGCTTTGCCCTAATGTTTCTGGAAGTGGCTGCTGAATGCATCTTAGCACCTTGTTAACACTTACAAGGTTACATAAATGGTTCTCATAAATCATAAACTTCAAAAATCTTTCTGGAAATAAATAGTGATAATCACTTTAAGACGCCTGTAGATAAAGCACTATATAAAACTAGTTACTATTATTATGAACTACGTGGGATTTCCCTATTTGGTGTTTTCCTGCTCCCATCTAAAACAGACTGAACATTTCAGTAGATATTAAAAATCGAGTATCATTCAAAGAGCTTTAAAAAGTTAAATTTGTGATGCTTTGGATGTTGATGTTGTAGGAGGAGGTAGTTGAATTCTTGAGGATGCAGATGAGATTGCATCACCCTAAGGGAGTTGTTACCGAGGAGCAAGGAGCATATGCTGAGGACTTCACAGTCTGGAGGGTTAGTACTCTAATCTTTGTCTATTGCTGATCATGGACTTCATGAATTCCATGTCGTAGTGTCATGGCCGAGCGGTCTGGTGCACTGGACTCGAGTTGTGGTGTTGTCAGAATGTGGGGTTGGGTCCTGGTCATGACGCTTTTGTCATTCTGCAAGACACTTAACCATTGTTGCTCCATCCTGCAGATGGGATGTTAAGCTGTAGGTCGTGTGTGTTGTGTAATGCACGTAAAAGAACCCAGTACACGTATCGTTAAGGAGAAAGGGTTCACCCTGGTGTGTCTGGCATGGTTGGCTGCAGATTGCACTGCATCACCTTGTCAACCCTTACAAGGTGCTACACAAATGAATCTCATAATTTAAACAGCACGCCTGTCATCAAACTAATGAACACTTTGACATGCCATTGGGTGTGATGATGTGCAATACCAAGAGCACGAGGCTGCTGATTGTGTATTATTATGAAAAGCCCAGGAAAACTTGTGCCATCTTGTCTGTGTGGTTGCAATTTGACTGACTTCCTTGTCTTGTGTGTTACTATTGTACGTCAGGGTCATTTGAGGTATCTATACAATGAGTTAGTTTACAATGAATGGACAAAAGTCAACGCCAGATGGAAACTCAAAGGTGTCATGTGAGTAGAAACTAAACTATAACTGCTCCACCTGTGTGTATCCACTGCCCAGCACCAAGTTGATTCCTATCAAGTTGGTACTGATAGAAACTAAACTATAACTGCTCCACCTGTGTGCATCCACTGCCCAATACCACACCAACTTGATTCCTATCGTAAACTGCTGTGAGCGTTGATGTCATGGTAATTGTGGTTCACTCAATGTTAGATCAGAACATTTATCACAGGTTTGTGGCAAGAACAAAAACTCAGAGAAGAAAATCGTTTCTCTTAATAACTGGGTGTTACTCTTAAAGAAGGGCTGCAAGGTCAGATTTAGTTTTGTGATGCACTCATTTTTATTAGAGTCCCTATGAAAGTTGAAACAATTACAGTTCTCTAACCTCGTATTGAAACCCATCAGTTTTACTCTTGATAATATATCAATTAGTGAGTGCCTTGGAATCTCTTGACTGCAAGTTTGAGTCCGATTGGCAATTATTTTCAAGTTGTAATGGGGACTCGGTGTTTGTAATGTCTGCTATTGTCTGGTGTGGTAACCAATCAAATTTGAATCCTTTCTATGTTTATTGTCAGTGGTCGAGAGGTCATCTTCAAGGAAGCTGATGTTGACCTTGCAGCAGATATCTGCCATCAGGTAAAGAACAAACCTAGATTGATGATTGTCATTTATGTCCTACCCTTCTACTGATATGTTTTAAGCACTGTATACTCAGATATTTTCCAGAGTCCTGCGCAAAAAATCCATATTACTCGGGTGGGATTCGAACTCACCTTTGCCATTCTAGAGCAGATGTCTTACCACTAGACCACCGAATTACCCAGTAGCTAGAGGCAGTTCAAATCCTATATATCAGCAGCGGGTATCGCACTGATTTAATAGATGTAACATTTGCCTCAGGATATAGAATATTATTTGTGTTTAACCCTTACACCAATGTTTGGTAAGCACTGTAGACTCAGTACTTCCCCCAAGTCCTTAACTGCATGTTTAGTACTATATATTTGGACAGTGTCAGTAGACATAAACAAATTGAAGCTAAATATAAATTACAATGGTGACACTTACTATTGCAAACAAATATGTCATGAACAAATGTGTATTTCATAAATCAAGATTGTTCAAGATGAATGCACTTTCACACTTGATTCATACTGTTTACTTTTAGGTGTGCCTTTTACTTTGCTTAATTTGAAATTCTACCAAATTAGTTGAAAAGCATCTGCTTACAGGCTTTGAGATATCTATTTGGGTATTGATTAATTGACAGTGTATTTGTACTTGATAATCAGATACTAAGCAGGAGTGACTCTGCAGCAGGTGAGATAACCCAAAGCATCAATCCTGACATCACACAATCACCAAACTGCTCTCGTTACATCAGCCAGGGTGGTGGTGCATCTAAACGACGCAAGGTCGATTCCCCAGGATGTAGTTGGAAGATTCTACAAGACATGATCTCTATCCAGACCCTCAATCTCATCCCATGGTGAGTTCTGTACCGGTTTGGATTTACATGATTCTCACATACGGGAACACGTGATGTTTGAAGCTTTGCATGGTATATGTGACTTGGTATTTTGGCTGGTAACGTTATTCTGGTAAGCATAACCTGGTTGTGCTTACCTGCTTTTTGTGCTTAAGCAGCTCTATGAAATTGATGTTTGAAGCTTTGCATTGTGTGGATAATTGGAATTAATTATTACTAGTAAAGTTGTGGGTACAACCATGTATGAATCTCCCCACTCAGGGATAAATGGGTACCTGTGAGGGCAGAGATGGTTCTTGTGATTGATGAATTCGGTGTGCTACATACTTGGCAGCACAGGCTGTACACTCCCAGAGAGCTGCTAGTACATGTAAATCACTCACGATTTTTATCAATTACAATTCATGAACTTCCTAATTCCTTGGGTAAATTCTTCTATGTTAAAACTTGTCAGTGTGTTTTGTATCTAGTACTCTTTGGAGCATATCAGTTAGAAAGAGAAAGGTTTATTGTAGTTGCGATAGTCGTATACCAGGTACTCAGCGTTCGTAGACTGGAGGGTTACACAGTTGTTTGACACGTTATTGGCACCTGTGCAATTTCAACCCATTTCCCGCCATTTTTGTCAGCCTAATGACCAGATTTGCCAAATTTGTACCATTTTCAAAAATCAAAACACACATTTAAAGCACACAGATATGATCTCCATTGTGTAACTAATCAGTCTGGATGGTCTTTTAAACCATCAGCAGTGTCAATTTGGAACACTGTCCAGTCCACGTTAATCAGGAGGATTGATGTCTCAACTAGGGTAAGGGTGGAGTAAAGATAGCAACATGGACATTATTATATTGCCATCATCTTGACCTTGTGTGCTGTGAAATACTATTAATGATGATTATTCATTCTTTACATTCTACGAAGACACGACTGTTTTTTACTCATGGCATCTGTGTGGTCAAGTCATGCACAGTTATGCCAGTTTTGTTTTACTTGGTTAAATTTTTTTAAACTTGCAGTTTGTGATAATTGGTTGGCATCATTCAGTCATTGGCTTCAACTGTCAGTTACATATTGCATTTTAAGTTTTAGTGGGCTTTGGTGGCAAGTCAAACTTTTCAAGGGATATTTAGACCAATAGGGTCTAATCTGTGCAACCGTTGATCTGTAGAACTTCAAGTTTGTTGGCTTTTGTAGCTTAAAACAATGCCCATATTTACACTGAGTATGCTGACATGGTTCAATTGCTAAACATGTAGCTTGTGTTAATTGCACGGTGTATTTCTGTCATTGGATTCAACTGTCTGTTGCATATTGCTGTTGAGTTGTGGTAGAATACTGAGCCAGAGTTATACATCATTAACCAACAGTACCTTAATGTTAGGGAATGGCTGTATTGTACACAACATACATAAAACTTTCAAAAAGAACTTCTTATTAAATCTAGTTATAGACTTGCAAATTAACAAGTTTCTTTTTCCAAGGCAGGAGTTTTTATCTGCTGATGATTTAGATTGATTTTGTTGAATCGTCTTCAGGTTGCAATTGATCCAGTTGATATTACACAAGTACCCAACCTGTCTTCCAGTAGACCAACTACTGCCGTTAATATCAAAGGTTCACCAAGTACAGACTGAAAGCAAAAGGTGTGTGTAGATCAAGGTTACTCCATAAACAAAATCATTTTCCTTTTAGCAAGAGGTATTTTCCAGGGCCCAATTGTAAAGAGCTGCTTCAGCAATTTCCGCTAAGCAGAAATGAGCTGAATACCAGTCACTGATGGTATATGTGACTTGGTATTTTGGCTGGTA
>CM021535.1:2669311-2679995 GCA_010994315.2 Pisaster ochraceus
CTGAGTGCAGCTGACTGATTTTATAGCGTTCACAGTAAAAGGCAAAGGATTTAGAACAAACAAAATGTACAACCTTACACTGTGAAACATTGGCACAATCTGGCCCTTGGGAAAACATCAGTAGAAGAACACAACATTATCACTGAAGATGTGCAATGAATATCAGAACGAGCCATTAGTGAGTTAGATTTTGAATGTCTGGTACAATGACTTATTTGAAGAGAACACTCAAATTGGATTCCCAGACCAGACTAAAGACAGTGGTGCTACATCACATGGCTCCAGGAAAGATTTTGTAGAGAGAGCAACCTCCAGATGGACAAAGCCTTATTGTGCCAAACACATTCATTCCAAATTGTGTGTTACTGTTGTATTGGATATATCTTACAAAATGTACAACGCAAAAAGCTTGCCCAATCCACATGATGACAGCACACCTGTCTCTAGTCTGAGGAATTCAAGTTAAAGTGGTCTCCTAAGACTAGCAAGTCCTTGTACCAAACCTTATTCAAATCTAACTCGCTAAATTACTACCATGATACAGCATGGGTTCAGTTAAAGTTGTCACTTGTGCATAAATTTTCATTTCGCAATTACATGTACGTAGATACTCAGCTTTGTTGAAAGCAACTCTACATAACTACAAACCACTGCACGCAAGTCCAGCTGATGACATTTGTCATCAGGTGGTTCAATTTACTCTGGTGGTTTCCAATTCCTACATGAAACCGTACCCGGGTGAACTCAAAGGCTTGTACTTCAACAGAAATACAGATAAATATGTACACATTAACAAGGTTACATATAGCTTTTAGTTTATTGAATTTTTAGAAAACCTTTCTGAAGCAATGTGTGAATACAGATACAGGCACAGGTCAAGTGATGCAGGTCAAAACCCAACCTCTAACCCATAAAAGATATTAACAAGCAAGCAACAATGCAAAGAAATAAAGCACAACTTTAGTTAGCGATTTTGCCCACTTTCCCAAATCTTCTTGCTTTTCCTGAAACAGTTACCTAACCCTATCAAATATTTCAGACAAATTATTTTGGGGGCAGTTTTAAGAAGTAGCATGAGGGAAAATTCAACCAAGTGTATTTAATATTCAACCAATATTATGTTACCAACAGACTTTCCACTCCATTCCCAACAGCCGATTCGCCTAGCCACCGTTACAAGTACGGCTGTGTGAAGCATGACCGCTTCGCTTCTTAAACACTCATGATACTATTATAGAGCATCCTCTCTTATAAGCAAGAGAGGTTTAGAATGGGTTATTTAAAACGGTATCATGAGTGTTCTATTAAGTGATGCAGTGGTGCTTGACAGCCTTACTTATAAGTGACAGTGGCTCGTCGAATCGGGTATCCCCAACATTGATAAGCATTGGTATACAATACAGCGTCTGGCGACATACATTTTTCAGAAAAGTTTTGTACTGTGCAAGTTACAGCATGCATGGATTACCTTATAAAGCAGTAGGTCTTCAAATAAAGCTGTGATAGAGTACACAAAATAATGCATTTTCACACACACCCTGATCAAACAATTATAATACACTAATTTCAACTTGTTTTCCTATTTACATTATGGATGAATTTAGCATCTTGTAATTTTGTATTTCAAGGGCGTCTCATTTTTCTTTGGTGTAATGTTTGCCATGGAATTAAGAGTCTTTTCCACCAGGCTTGAATTGTGCAGAAAATCCACAAGACCACAAGCTTGTAGCTCAGAATGTTTACTGGACCAAAATTATTTTTACAAGGCCAGACTCAGAATGAGAAAAATCTAAATGACAAAACAATTTTTATAAGCAGTTTTGATTTGAACAAGCTGTGAGAGAAGATTGCTCTCATTTGTCTCATTGATAAGAAAATGCTGCTGCTCAACAGAACTGAAAGATATTACCAGACTCAAAGTCAACATTTAAACATCAACTTTTGAATTTAAATATTACACTGAATTATTATTGTCCTATTGATGGAAACGCTGGTGTGAAGCTAAAATCACTGGCTTGGGCTCGTCGGTGGTCCAGTTTAAATCCAAGCCCTGTCCTATTATTTTTGGCCAAATTTTGTTGAGAGGTTTGTTACAAAAACACATTTAGCAGAATCCTAGTGTATAAACCACTTTGAAAAGGGTTGCTAAAGTTTCGCTTTGCAATAATATTAGAATTTGCTTAATGTTGTTATCATTCAGCTTTAAGAAAATAAGGTTGGTGGTGGGGGTGCTGCCATACTTAAATTAGAAATAGCATCACAAGATCGACCCTTTCTAGATACCAAGGGCTAGGGAACGAGGGTGATGTGTGATCCTCTTTTTGGCTCAAATGCAAATTTAGTCACTGCAACTGGAACCCTATTCGCTGGCAACATACTTCAGGTTAGTTTCAAAGTTATTCTGAGGTATTTTTAGAACTCGGAGCAGTTTTCTGTGAGTGTGTTCCCTCTTTTTGTCCTTTTGTCCCCTCTTTTTTTAGGGCAGGTTGATAATAATAATAATCACCTACTGATGGGCCTTAACTAATAACTAGACTAGTCTTTACCCGGACCCTACATTCTCCCAAATGTTAAACAAGTGATGTGAAGAATCCCACTTAGTGGTTACTATGAACTTGCCCAGGTTGGACTCCTGTACATGTTGTGCATACCCCCCCCCTGTTTGCAATGGAGGAATCCAAACTAAGCTGCTCAGGAACTAACAGTAACATTAGTTACACATTAAGTACACAAGATTCAAAGTTTGTGAAAAATACCAAGTAAAATTTAAAAGTAAAAATATGAGTTACCTGAAAATATAAGTTTCAAAGTAACTTTATAGCGTGGTTACCTCATCACAAAAGTCAAGTCAAATAAAAAACATGCATACAACATATAAAAAGCATGAATATTTTCGTTGTTTCTCGCAATTAAACAACAGGACTATCCTTTTTGACATTACGTTTTCATCAAAATCGACACAGTGAATGATGATGTAAATTACCATGATAAAACAAGTTTCAATGTACAAAGCAGTCAATGTAATTGCAGGAAGTAACGACCGTAGTACAAAATACAACACAATGCCACTGGTTAGTATACACAGACATGACAGAAGAAAGTTTTGAACCAAAATGTCAAAAATTGTCGTTGAAAATGTCTGCATTCTACTTAGATTTATTTCATTGTTTTCTCAACTTAAAGCGTCTTAAGAAATTACTCACTTTTCGGCGATTCTCTGTTTGGAAGAAATTTGTCTTCAAAAGCGAAAACGCAAAAGTTTGTAAAAGTTTTTCACACAACTTGTCGAGAAATTCTCTGCACACCACACTGGAATGTAACAACCACTTGAGGGCGCTATGCTAGTCACAATTGTTCGCTTTTTTACCACTTGCGCAGATTATCGTCGGCTATTTTTTTTTAGTAATGACATGAATAGGCATATCAGTCGTGCTGTAGCAATCTTAGGGACTGACTCTTTTCTACTTGCAAACAAATTATTTGAATACAATTTATATAAATATGAACATTCTAATTCTGTCTCAATTCGGGTTCTCAAAAATTAAAACAAAATGAATACGAAGCTAAATCATCATTACTTTATGTAAAAAATATGCCTTCTTAAATTTGGAGAATGAATAATCACAGTTCCAAACTCCAACACAATAGTGCTTACATTACCTTTGGTTGACCTACTACTTCCTCACGTGGTTCAATTTTAGATCGCTACACTTTTCTGTTTAATGTCGAACATCCTTTTAAGTTCAGGTAAAAATTATGCTTTTGTTATAAAATAAAGTGACACATAATTTCATATAATGTCCTTTTTTAGAATACCGTTTGGGACAGTTTGTTTGTGAACAGATTTTGTGTAATCCGCCAACAAATCGGTTTAAAATCTCAACAAATCCACGCTTTCTAGTGAAACCTAGCAAAACAGACCGTGGATTGATTCTTACATTTGTTTAATTTTGAAGAAAAAAACCCCCCAAACACCAAAAACAACAACAGCACATTATTGACCATCCAGAAGAATTTCCAAATGCATTTTGTTTGCTCCTTGGTGGCTTTACAGCTTGGAACTTGTTTTACTGAGTCTAAAAGTTCTTTTTATCTGATGGTTTAAACTATTTGAAAAGGATTGTGTTCACACACAAAAAGAATTAAAGCACGCGATTATAAAACGTAGGCCCTACTGTTGGAAACAGTACGATAGCGTGTGCGTAGATTCGGAAGGTGTCCTCAAATTAAAGACATTTTCCAAATTCGGCATAGTTCGCCTGCACTGTTTGAAGTCCCGAACCGAAAATGCACGGGTTGTCAAAATCGGAGCCCAAGCCGTATAGCTTAAAGCCAGCTTGGTTTCAAAAAGAGCCTCAGACTCGGCCCTCAATGGAAACGCCCTCACGCGACAACCTACTGCAAGGCATTTTGAGGGTTCCATCTTCATAACTCTTGATGATTGAGACAATAGCAAATAAAATCAAGGACACTAGAAGCATTGCGCCAGCGACCAGGAAAGAAGCCACGTAGTCCCCTGTAGCGTCGAAGATTTTACCTGAAAGAAAAAATCATTGTAGAGATTTAGTAACCAACAATATGACTTTTTAAAATCACCAACAAGAAAGTAATAGTAAAGAAATAAATCTAACAAAACACGACAACAGCAAAAACTAAAACAACAGCGTAACAGAACTGAAACGAAATTAAGTATTTAAAAAAAAGGAGGCAAACTTGAGAGAAAAAGGGCCCTGGGGTATTATTGTTTGAAACAATATACTTTAGTCGTTTTTGAGATTTGGAAGCACTTTCTTAAAAGAGCTTGCAAAGGTCCTTGATAAAGACATAATAACAAAACTATTTCGTAGATTATAAAAAATATATATAGTGTTGGTATTGACCCAATTAATCTGACGTCATCAACTACTCGGTAGCGCCATAATGGGAGTCAGATTTCCCGAGTCAGATTTCCCGAGTGTTTATTATAGAGTGCATTCGATTAGGTTCTACGGGTCGACCGTCAGGGCGTGCTTATCCAATTGAACCCCTGATAAGAAACATTTCAACGACAATCTTCCCAAGCATTCGTTACCAATATTGCTACTTGGGACAGCCAACTGGAACTACTTTCATTATTTGCATATTATGTCTGAAACTTTTCACGGATTAACAAAAAGAAGATCGCATTGCACAATAATTATTCTCTTCAATGGCACTACTGTACTTTTGCAAGCTTAATAAATACAAAAGGACACGTCTTCCGAAAAAAAATATTTAAAGCTCACAAAGCTGGGTGAAAATGTGCGTCTAACTTTCTGAAAATGTCCCGCTGAATAACAAAAAAATGGCGGAGAAAGTTGTTTTAGTCGTGACGTCACGCACCCAGGCTAGTCTCAAGCAAGTTACCTGCTCCATGAGCAAGTTACTTGGGTCTGACCTGGGTCACGGCATTGACGTCAAAGCTACTCGAACACACCGAGGTCAGACCTGGGTCGACTCGGGGAAGCTTATCGAACGCAGCAACTATGCAGTGCACATATTTTTAGGTAAAACGCGCAGTCAGCCGTGCGCTGTGGCTCTTTCCAAAACCACAAGCTTTGACTTGGTTTAGACTCCGAGGGCCTGTTTACACACGATTAATGAATACCAAACGAAGCCAAAGTCGGAGGCAAAGCCCTAAAAGACCGGATTAGGCCTGAAATTGGGGACTTTTGGGACGCTTGGTGGCAGCAGACTTACCAGGTATATCCATTGTTTTCGATAGTGTGCACATGCTCAAAATACGTAAACAGTGGACATATACCTGGTAAATCTGCTGCCACCTAGCGTTTCAAAGTCACCAATTATCTTTGGAGTCGAGAACTCCCAAAAAGGCACACTGGTCGGCCAATGTCAAGGGCAGACAGAAAACCGTGTGTGACGTCAGTGGAAGGGGTCTATACATAAGAAGATGGGTGTAGGGTGCTACCTGCAATGACAGAGCCGGTTCCGTTGAAGAGAAAGAACGTTGCCATGATTACGCTAACAGTTGCTGGCACTTGCTCAGGGCGGACGAATGTCTTCATATTGTATATGAACAACGGTGTCCCAATACCGAAGAAACATCCTAAGACAGCAGCATATGCAACTAAGAAGACGTAACTGTCAGTTACTGGATTGAGGCACGTTAATGTAGCACTGCCCATAAGTACAATCAACTGTAGTTTTTCAGCTCCAATGTATTTCCTATCTACAAACCAACCATGGGATGGTCTAGTGATCATTGCTGTGATGGCATAGACAGTAAGTAACATGGCACTCTGGTTATCAGACCAACCTGCCTCCTTGGCTCTAGATGGGAGATGGGTTAAATTAGTTGTGACTGCCATTGAGTATAAACTAGATGCAATGATTGTCATCATGACTAGTTTATGTGTGAAAACGGAAAGAATTGCTAAATACCGCGGACGTTTTGATGGGTTATCAGCGAGTTCTCCTTCTTTTTCTGCCTCTGCAGTATCAGTCGATGTGACATTAGTGCCTTCCAGATGTTGATCCGCATCCTCTGTATTTTTATCTGCTACCCCTGCAGAGGAATCTTCTCGCAGTGAACAGTCGTCAGCGTTGCTACTTGAGAGGTTGCTAATTTCGTCACCAGTGATTCCCGTAGTTGTATTCAGTTCCTGTGATTCGTTAGAAGATGTAATTTGTCCACTGACGGCCTGTGAAGGATCCCTGCTCTCCAATTCGAGATTTGAATCCGGAACTTTTTCTCTACTGGTTCTTAGTGGACGAAAGAGGGCGCACGCAGCCAACCCGTTCATCTGAACTGCTCCAACGATAAACATAGTTCCTCTCCATCCATAATTTTCAATGAGGAGACGAAACAAAGGCGGGAAGATTATTTGACCCATGTTGGTTCCAACAACAACAATCCCGTTCGCGAGAGCGTATCTCTTATCGAAGTATTGCGTCACCATTATCATTGCTGGGGGTACCATCATTACCATTCCCAAACCTGAAAGCAGAATAAGGATTCAATCAATCAAACGTCATTTATAAAGCGCCAAAAATCAAAAGTTTACTCTAAGGCACCGAGGCACAGTTGAATGGTTAGTGAGCCAGCTGCAACAGGTGAGCTTTAAGGAGTGTCTTGAATGAGGTGAGTGGGCTGGCGTTTCTAATTTGTACAGGAACCTTATTCCACATTTTGTGGCCATATACAGAGAATGATCTCTCTGCAAAAGTTGAATAGCAAGTTCTTGGCAAAACAAAAAGGGAACAAGAGCTAGACGAACGAAGATGTCTTTGCTGAGATCTCAATTTGAGCATGTCCGTGAAATACCCAGGGACTTGTTTATGGTACTCTTTATACATCCAGGACCATAGCTTTGAAGATGTGTCTTTGAGAGATAGAAAGCCAATGTAAGTTGATTATATAGCCATGGGGACTGATGGAATCATAATGCGTTTATTGAGAATCAATCTTGCAGCAGTCGTTTGAACATTGTGAAGCCCTTTTCCCAGGTTCTTGTTGATACTAAAACCTCCCTCAATGATAGGCCGTGTCCAAATAGGTAGCTACGGCTACGACTGTTGCTATGTACATCATTATGCTCCAATGCTTCAAACCATACCGAACCATAGCCACAGCCGCTATTTCGGACACAGCTTACATTAAAAGTGTATACAGAAAAAGGCTCTAATAAAAATTTAAAAAAAAGTGAAATTTGAAATGTACCTTTGCAATTCAAACATGACTTTTAACTTGTCCACAATCTACGATGTGACTTTTCTTTAAAACAGGCTTAGGTATGTCTCATTTTGCAAAGAATAATACATCAATTATTGAACTGTTTATTTCAAAACAAACATCAACCAAAACACATCCCATCAGGTGATAACATTTCCAAACATAGCCCTATCCTTGAAAAGGGGTTTGGAATGAATGAATAAATACGAAGGATATTTACCCGGTAAGAACTCAGAAGTACGTGTATAGTCTTAAGCATGGTTGTGAAATGAATTGGTTTTGAAAAGGGTAAGCGGTGAAATAACTCGACGTTTCGACCAGTTCCTTGTGACTGCCTTCAAGAAAATAGATTAGACCAAAGTGCAGTTTTGAAGAACTTACCGAACATTGCACCGCATAGGTAGAGTTGCCAGACATCCGTAACGAACGAGCCTAATACATTAGCTGCTGACGTTATAACTGCACCGACCATTGCCACTTGTCGTATACCCAGCTTAGCTGAAATCTCTCCAATGAACAAACCTGTAAATAGCCATCAAGCAGCACAAGGTGGTTATAAAAGTTACTTCATTCACCTAACACTTATATCCCATCTTCATCAGTGATGCATCCTATATCTTTAATGGGGAGTGGGCTGGCTAAGAAACAGAAGATTCCTTCGGGTAAGGGATGGAGCTATCAAGTTAAATTTAAAATAAAATGGCAAGTGCAGAACAGCGGATGTTGTGCCAACCTCCACGACCTCTTTTAGTATGTGAAACGCTCCCTCTGGTAACAATTTGCTCTTACTTTATTTCTCTTTTTTAACGAACCTTTTCAGTATAAACATCAGCAGAGCACTCGCACTCGATGACATGATGGAAAGATTTTTTTCTTTCTTTCATTACAGAAAATGATTATTTTTGAAAACTCAGCCAGCCAGCAACAGACACACAATCGGTTCTTAATATTAATTATGTTGTGCATACACCACGGAAAGCAGTGAACAAACAACTAGAGTCTTGAATCAAGGCTATGAAGTTCCCACTAACCCACTCTGACCTTCACTGTGTTCGATACACGAATCTTATCTCCAGTAAACATTTAAAGATAAATAACTAAGCCTGATAAAACCAGATCTGAAGTTCAAAGTCTGTACAGGCAGATCACAATGGGCCTTTGCAAAACGAGGACTTTCGGCTCTCTCAACTGCCATTTATTGTATAAGCCATGTCAATCATTAGTGCTGTTAGTGTGAGCCGAAAGCTTCAGCCAGACAAAGTCAGTATCAGAGCTGCATTCTCCCACACCTAAGTTTTACAAAGGCCGTGTTTATTTCATATTTGCAATGATGACGCACATGTAAGGCCACACACGAGGGCAAACTTTTGGTAAGAGCAATCTTCATTGAAGAAATAATGCAAGCATTAGGGTGTGTTCACTTGATATTAAGGGACATAACATCATGATGACGTACGTAGCATCCATCAACCAATCACGTACGGTAAAGTTTTATACACGTTTGCATCAATCGTCCAGTGTTATGTAGAACACTTTCAAATTGAGTACCAGTTTTTGACTGGTACTCAACTAATTCGAATTCATAATCACTTACTAAAAAATGTCAAAAGAATTTCTTTTTTAGTACTAAAAACAAATACTTACAATTCTCAAAACAATACATATACACAGTTAGAACTTCTACCGCATATATACAACCAGTTTAATATAGCTGGTAACCCCAAAACAGGTTACCAACCAAAAACCAATTCATTCAGATTGTTACGACCGGTGCACGTTATTTCTTCGCTTTGCAGAGGAATTTGCTTCACATACGAAATCAGCTAACACGTGTAGGTCTATAATTATTTCAAATTGATTTTCGAATGCATATAAATTTCGAAATAATTTGATAAATCAAACAAAGTTGAATCAAAAACAGGATTAATTACATTGTCATATATTGTTTCTGTTAACAGAATTTTAAGTTTAACTATTGTTATTTTTTCTGTGTTTGAGAAAGATGTTCAGACTAGTTTGACACTTGATCTTCGGGGAGGCTCTACTGGTGTCAAAGAAACAGCTTCCCTGCAAATTTAGGAGCATTTATAATATCCGAATTCTCACATTAAACTTGGTTTTCATTCATATCTCAAAAAGTTCAATGTTATTCAACTCACTTGTGGGACTAGCAATCAGGAACGGCATGCTGACCAACCAACTGGAAGACGTAGCGGATAGGTTGAAGTATTGTTTCCATTCAATGTACAGAATCCCAAGCGAGAGAGTGTATCCTCTCGACAGCGTGTAACATAAATGCGCAGCGAGGCATACCATCCACGCCCAACCATGATCTATAGATGACACCTTACTCTTAGACGCACGCTTCGATTTCGCCATTTTGTATACCAAAACACCAGTTTCACAACTGGTGAAATTATAAAATGACTGTCTTGTTCCCTTACTCTTTGGCTTTATGCAGAATCATATTCCCTTTTGTAACAGTGAGTCTAACATCACCTGTTCGGTTTACATTGGACCATTGAGAAGGGACTTTGACTTCGTATGAACTAACCTACTTGACCTAGTCATAGACTCTGTATGTATCACTCTGTACTGGAACCAGACTCGGTCTTAAAGCACATAGACACTATTGTAATTGCCAAAGACCTGTATCTACACTCTATGTGGCCCAATCATGAAATAACATACCTGTGAAAATTTAAGCCAAATCAGCCATTGGAGTCACAAGAAAATAGTGAAGAAACTTAAGAAAATAAACCTTAAAGGCCTGTTTTTTCACTGATTTAGAACATCGATTTCTGATTTCACAAGATCAAAACTAATTGTTCACTAACCCACAACATTTCTGGCAAAATATTTCGAGAGACGTTTTCCGACCATGACCATCTTTCATAAAGTTATGTGCAATTTTCAGAACAAGCATGTTTAAAGATTATTGTGAAATGTACTTTATGAACACTTTCGCACAAA
>CM021535.1:2699046-2709249 GCA_010994315.2 Pisaster ochraceus
AGCTTCTTTGTTGTAGAATGGAGGTATAACAAAGTAAACTTCCACACATGATGTCAAAGTACTGTCATTTCAACGCAAGCCGTCAATTCCAGAAGTGCTAGTTTTTCAAAACCTTAAGGTTTGGGCCTAACCTTTTGATCGATAATTAAGGAAAATTAAGAAGCGTACAAATATCAAAATATAGTTTAAACGATAAACAAACACGTAACTTTGAACATGTGATTGAGAACCCGGCAGCAAGAGACATTAAAACGTCCCTCCGAAACGTTGTAAGCACATGCTGACAAGCGTTTTCCTTAGGTTAAAAGAGTTTGTTCTGCTTTGTTTTCAACGATGTTTTGTTCACTGAAGTGTATTGCAAACATGTCCAGGGCCTTACCTGGGTCAACTTAAGCTTATTTGTTTGCCGAATTAACTAAGTTATGAAAGTTTATTTTATCTACCATTGACAATTGACATACTTATTTTGTACACAAAGCATGCTGGCAGAGTTTTGTCTTGCCCCTTCAAAGAAAATTACTGCCCCATATTGATTGACACCCCTTTTTAGGATATCATGGCGTATGAGCTGACAGGTGTGTACGAGGTGGTTAAGACAATGAAAATATTAAAATATGTCACCATGTGCTGACAACAGACCTCTTTTCAGGGTACAACCCTGTGTTGACAATGGCCATTGCTGTACCTTATCTTGACTTAAAGAGAGTCTCAAACAAAAGAATTAGCCATTTTGAGATGTGGTAGACACCAAGGTTTTAGCCAGGAATCGATAAGAGGGTGTCCAAATTTGCTGGATATTTAAAAACTGGATGTCCAAATTGTTCACTTATATACATTTACATGTAAATGACAGATAAAACAGCGTGTCAAAGTTTCAGACAAGGTGTCCAAATAAAAACACAGAGACCCCTCTGGCTAAACACTATGACACATTACCAGGGCGTTGGTGTACTCCTATATAGTGTCTTCCATCTCTAAAAGGCTAAGAGAGTAAGCACACAAATGAATGCAGTTTTGAAACCAAACATCACCAATGCTGTACCTTATTTTGATTCAAAGAGAGTACGCATACACAAGAATAAGCCATTTGGAGATGTGGACACATTACCAGGGCAGTTTGGGTAAATCTGTTTGTATACAACCAAACCAAACAGTGCACTCCTATATTGTCTGTCAAATCGCAAAAAGGCTATGAGAGTAAGCATCCAATGAATGCAGTTTTGAAGCCATACATTAATTACTAATGCTGTACCTTATCTTTCTTCAGTGAGAGTAAGCGTACAAATGAATGCAGTTTTAAAACCAAACGTGCAGTTTCAAAACTGCACATCACCGAATGTTATACTTTTTGTTGAAGGGAAAGCGACTGAGGAAAGCAATTCTTACAATAATACTTGTACCTTAACTTGATTCACAGAGAGTATGACCAATGATAGCAGTTTTTATAACACACCTATTACTGTAATAACCAACGATGCACCTTGTTTTGATTCTACAAAGGCACTTGTTAGGCATACCAGTCTAGCTTCTGTGCACATACGTCACAGATCACACAAGTGCTTTCAAAACAGCCAGTTTGGTGATCACATCCACATAAGAAAAGTACTTGAGGTTTATGCTTATTATCAGTATTTGACAGTTTGAACTTTGCTACCATTTCCTGAAACTGAAAATACATGTACCAAGCTGATTTTCATAATATAGATTTTGTATTTTGTGTTAAAAAAGATTCATTTTAATTTGTAAAGTTAAAATTTGTCAACATGTGTGTCAGCCTGATGCACCACTACATAAGGCACATAAGGCTTACCACGGAATATATTTGTTGTTTGGCTCAACATTGCACCTTGCGTGGGATACCGGCTACTAATTATAACAAATACACATGACTCAAATACCCACTGGTGATGTAAAGTGCGAAAGGTCTAGTATACCTGCAGTTTTGACAATGATACTTCCTTAGAAACAGAACCCAAAGAACACAGAGTGATTCATTATCCGCATAATTCAGTTCTGACCCAATGTATACGCGTTGCTGTTTTTTAAAACAGCATTGTTTTGTGTGTATGGCAAACTGATATCATGTGCAATGCGTGTACACTGCCATTTAGAACAATGAAAAAGATGGAAATGCCCAATGGGTGTCGCCAGTTTTCCATACATGTGTGCCACATATGTAATATCATCTTGCCTAGCACACGAGTGACGTAATTTCGTTTTGCCGCGTCCACAGCAGGGACACAAGTGCAGTCACAGAGTGCAGTCACAGGCCAGGGACACAGGGTGCGGTCACAGAACAGAGACATAGAGCAGGGACACTACGTGTGGTCACAGAGCAGGGACATAGGGTGTGGTCAATGAGCAGGAACACAGAGCAGGTACACACAGTGTGGTCAAAGAGCAGAAACATAGAGCCTGGACGCACAAGGCATCACAGTTCAGGGACACAGGGTGCGGTCATAGAGCAGGGACATGGCACGCCATGTTGGTGAAAGTCTTGCATTCAATTTGTTCATCTTGTGGCTTTATCATACAGCTGCAGTTGACATAGGTTCTGACTCGTCACAAGGGTTGTCAGTGAAAGTCTTGCGTTCAATTTGTCCATCTCTTCGCTTTTTCAGGAACAAAATCAAGACAAAGAGTAAGAATGATGCCATGAAAACTGCTCCAGCTGTCAAGAAAGGAGCAACGTAGTTTCCAGTGCCATCGTATATTTTACCTGTAAAAAAAATAAACATGAATCTTGTTTACATGTTATGATATCATGTACAAGGCATACAGTATATGATATTATCAGTGCTGGAATTTCATCTTTGAGAGGGCAAGGCCACCTTTATTTTGCAAAGGGCACTTCTAGGAAAAGCCTATAGGAATAAGGGGCACCAAGGCAAAGACAAGGGCAACAGAAGCTATGGCTCGCATGTAATTCCAGGCCTGATATATCAACCTTAAAAAAGACAAGCACCAACCCAGATCCACACAAACATTCTATCTTATTTTTGATAGCAAACAAATAATTAGACAAATATTATATGCATACAAAATAGATATAAATTGTATAACAAATCCATGTCCATTTATTTGTAAGAAACACAGTAAAAGAGTGTTACAATATCCAGGAAACTTACCTACAACAACTGTACCAGTTTAAGAAAAATCAATATTAATCAAATTTAAAAACTGGATGAAAACTGTTTCAACAATGTAAGAAATTGATGAACAAATAGTCACAACGATTTATCAGGGAAAATTATCTTACCTGCAATAACTGCACCGATTCCGTTGAAGAGAAAAATCACTGCCATGATCAAGCTGATTGAAGCAGGCAAACGCGATGGGTCGACCAAACTCCGTAAGTTAACGATTAATAGCGGTCCGCCTATACCGAGAAATGCTCCTAAGGCTATGGTATATCCAACTAGAAAAGCGTAGTTGTCAGACACTGGGTTTAAGAAGGTCACTACGGAAGACCCTAGCAAAGCAATCAATTGTAGTTTAAAGGCGCTGATGTAGTTTCTATCAACAAACCAGCCATGGGTGGCTCTTGTTATCATGGACACAATAGCGAAGGATAAAAGTAGCATTGCACTTTGGTCATCAGACCAACCACTCTCTTTAGCCCTCGCTGGTAGATGCGTTAGATTTGTCATCCATGCAATTGAATATAAAGCTGCAGTTGCAAGCACCAACATCGCTAGCAGATCAGTGAAAATATCCAGAAACTGTAAATGTCTCAGACATGTTTTACTCTGATTTGGTTTAGCATCATTATTGATAACTGATGTTATTTGGGTGGGTGGTGTCACTCCACCATTCTGAATTACCTCAAAATCCAGATCGTTCGATTCCACTTTGTTTGCGGTAGTCTTGACTGGTCGGAAAAGAGCACTCACGGCAACACCATTCATCTGAAATGCTCCAACGATCAACATAGTTCCTCTCCATCCGTAATTAGCAATAAGGAGACGAAACAAAGGTGGGAAGATGATTTGTCCAGTGTTGGTTCCGAGAATAACAATTCCGTTCGCTAGAGCATAGCATTTCTTGAAGTATTGAGTTAATATAACCATAGCAGGTGGGATCATCAACACTGTACCCAAACCTAGAAAACGAACCAATCGTAGTAAATAACAGTTCAATAATTAATTGAAAGATCAGTAGATCAACAAAAATTGTGCAGTATTATTCCATCATTGCATGATTTAAATCACTTCCTATAGTGATAAAGTTTTGCCAATTTCAATAAACAAAACTACAGATTTGAGAAATAAAAATATTTATGGGGTTTCCACTTCATCACCAGCTTAAACTTTGATTGAACTTTGAGAGGATCCAGCAGGTGTTCAAATGTTTAACCCTAACTATGCTAAATGCAACAATATGCACCAAATGGTAATAGTTGTTGTGATATGTTGCATTTGGCAGTCAACTCAGATGTCATTCTTTGACTGAATTTGTTGCATTCAGCAGTGAAGTGACTTCATATAGGTTTGGGTGCTTCTATTGTATCTGAAAAACTTATAATGGGTATTTCAAAATATTTTTATGGGAAAGTATTGAGAAGTATGATGTAATATTAGGTAAGAATCATAATTCAAATCATATTTAAAAGACAGTATAATAACAGTTAACAGTTACAAGTCACCACTACACATAACATGGGCATACTGTTGCATTTAGCAGGGCAAACACCCTTGCTCAGTCCTTTCACAAACAGCATGCCTGCACATTGCAACAATATCCCTTGTTGCATTTTGTTGCATTTGGCATGGTTCTCATTTCAACTGTGTTGCCTTCTGTTGTTTTTGGCAGGCTTTGTAGAGAGACCCTAATGGGGGTTAGGGTTAAGAGATGTTATAATTGCATCGAGGATGAAGGGTATGTTTGGTTTACCCTACCTATGAGTGATACCCACTGTGTACTCAGCGCATATAGGTGTAGATTCATTTGAATTTGAATTTTGGCAAGATGGGGGGGGGTGGGGGTAGAGCCTATGGGTAGAGCCTATGGCAGCAAATACAGGCTCTTAACAATTTTCTGCTAAGCAAAAATAAGCAGGATACCAGCTACAATTGGAATATGTGGAAACAAATTATTTTTGCTGGTAACCTTATTCTGGTAAGCACCAATTGTTTTGAGCTAAGTTACTTTCTGTGGTTAAGCAACTCTTTGAAACTGGGCCCAGGATAAACAGGATACCAGCTTCAATTGGAATATGTGGAAACAAATTGTTTTTGCTGGTAACCTTATTCTGGTAAGCAACAATTGTTTTGTGCTAAGCTACTTTCTGTGGTTAAACTCTAATGGGCCACGATCTTATATCACCAGGTTGAATTTTCAAATGATGGAATGATGTTTTGGTCATCACCTGACAAAGCACCACAGAGGTAGAGTTGTCTGACATCGGTAGCAAATGACCCAAGTATTGTTGCCAGTCCGTTAAGTGCTGATCCCACCATTGATACTTTGCGTACACCAAGCCGGCTTGCAAGGACACCACTGAACGAACCTGCAAGGATAAAAAGCGTTCAAATTAGTTTCAATCTAAAAGCTCACTGATTTTAAAGTTCACACCAGCACCAATCCTCAGGAAAATAGTTTACATTTGAAATACTATCAACAGAAAACCATCAGTCCTGATCAAGACGTCATTAAACAATGTCACTTCAAAACTTATGAACTGTTTTATGATACCAGCAGTTTTTTTTTAAAGGAAGTATTTTGTTCAAACCTGTGATGTCATTCCACTGTGAGCCATGCTCACTTCACACAAACTGGCTCTCGACCGATTAATTAAGAAGCCCATAGAGTTACAGTATATTGAACTTGTTTTTCTTTGATTAACGCTGCAAGAAAAGTTCAATAATATTGGTCTACATCAACGTGTAGAAGTGTATACAAAAATAGCATACAGTCTTCAAAGTCTAATTATTTATTCTCAGAATTAAAAGTTTCTGATAAGAAATGTGTTTGAATATTGTAATGGGTGTTTTTTTTTGTAAAATTACACACAAATTTATGCCAGCTTTGGAGCAGAGCTGCAAGTAGCAAACTCTTTGGGCGTAAAGCTATAACACACGCACATGAAGCAAAGACTTTGCAATGAATTGCAACAGAGTTTGCAATTACATTTTGCGATGTAGAATTTGCGATGTTAACCAAAATATTTTTTATTATCTATCATGTTTATGCTGGTCGCATAATCATTTACGATAAAAATGCACATATATGTATAATCCTCTGGTTTTGTTATAATTTTTAGCCCAGTTTTATTGTTTTAACTGTAAATAGCCAGATGCTGAGGATCTTGGCTGAGGGTGAATCGTGCTGGTAACCTCCCCCCTCTTGTGTTTTTATTGACTCTTTTAAATTCCTATATTTTATTGGTATTGCATTGCTTATCTGCTTATTGTAAGATTTTATGAGTGTTTTCTATCTGTAGTAATATTTTTGTACTTTTGTGAAGCGCTTTGAGGCCTTGCATAAGGCGCTATATAAATGTTTTTATTATTATTATTATTAAAAATTGTATTGTTTAACAGTATACAAGAAAATGTTAGCTTTCGTCATTTTGGGGGAAAACATTTTTGTCATTTTCCTAATAGAAACTCAATTGGTATAAATTTAGTATGCCATTATCTTTGAGCAAATTTGTAGTACTCAGTGTTGTTTTACTTGCCCTTTAGGCTACTCAAATTCAAAACTAAAATTAAAAAACAAAACAAAAATCCAAGTTTCTTTGGTCTTGAAATATAGTGCGGTTTTGTTCCAACACTGCAAAACTGGGGTGTTAAAATTGACACCATGGATGTTCACATAGATACTCAAGAGAGAATACAAAATAGCAAATGGTGTTAAAATAACACCAATGTAATTGTTTTTGCAGAAATTATAGTTATTTCAACACCCTACAGTATAAATTTTGGTTATTTTGAGGGATATGTGACAACGTGTCAATTCTAACACTTTTTGTTGTTGCAGTGAACAGTGCAGAGAACACAGTGTGGTCACAGTCCCACAATCTAGTCCTAGAACTAGAACTTAGAAGACTCACACTGTGTTGACTGATGGGGGATTTTTTTCCAAGGAAATGTTGCAATGCCTCTAAAGCTTTATTTGCTCTATGACAAAACACTCTTTCCAAATTACAAAACGTTATGAGACAGAGAAACACCCTGGGTACTCCAAACCATCCCACCTCAAAATCCGGAATTGCTTAAGTTATGTAAACATAGAACCTAAGGTATTGGGGAAACCATGTGTGTATTTGTTGTTACTGGGGTCTGAGTATAATTAGGCCCTAAGTTTCACTTTCATTCAAGTCACTCGTTCTGTCGTACAATGTTCAACGTTCACTGCTGAGCTGTGTGTGACCTTCCTTTGTGTACTTTCCCCTTTCAAATAAACTATATTAGGTACTTACTCAATGGACTGGCAACCAACAATGGCATGCTGACTAGCCAGCTGGAGGATGTTGCTGACAAATCAAAATAGTCTTTCCATTCTATGTAGAAAATCCCAAGAGAAGTGAAGTATCCCGGTGCCACGACAAAACATACATGTGCAGCAAAACAAATAGCCCAGGCCCAGCCACCGTCCACTGCACCGCCTGCAGTTCGTGGTTTTCTCGCTGTTTTCATCCTCATTATTTCAAGGTTGTGAGATTAGTAATGAACGATGAACTACTCACAAAAGCATATCCCTTGGCAAGTCTTTAATTGTTGAATATTGTTGAAGAAATAGGTAAAAATGGAACGTTTGACCATGGTTTGACACTGGTCAGTGGTGGTGTGTCCGTTTCTCAGTCGTTCGTTCACACAATGATTAGCATGCAGAGCGGTCGATAAGATAATTAGTTTACACACCACACGTTGTATACGGTCATGGTAACAAAAGCAATGCGAAACAACGCCGTGAATTGGCGGGTTTTTTTTTGTTCGCGTGTTTGTCGTCTGCTCGGGATGGGGAGCTGCAGCTGCTGCTCTTCCACGTGGGAAATCATTTCTTCAAGATCTACAGTATACAGTCAACAAACACCATCATGTTGCGTTTTCTTCCATATTATCATAAATCCCTTGGATGTTATTTCTCCAGCGCTTCCCTGAGCTTTACATTCCACTTTTTATTACTTTGTCTAGATCCTTCTCACCACAAATTTTCATCCAAGGTAATGCCCCCTTTTGCACATACTTCTTGTCTCTAGTTTTAATTGCTTTTAAAAGTGGAATCCCATAATGTTCACTACTTTCTTCGCTCACTCTATTTTCAACCACCAAGCAATAAACCATTGCTGCGACCATTTTGGTCAATGTTCCTTGTCTAATAACACTAATGAATGCAACCTTCATTGTATTTTGTAGGCCCTACAACAACGAACCAGACTATTTCTCCTTCCAGCCTCGGTTTGATTATATTGATTTGAATGAGAAAATGGAGACGGCCGCAACATAATAAAGGTCTTATCTACATCACACCGTTTCTGGGCTCATAAAATAGTAGTTTCATTATTGTAAAGTAACTGTATTGTGAATTCCGTGTTATTCATCAACCAAAACACGTACGTTATATGGGCCGGAAGGGGGAGAGGACAGCTTTTTGTATTATTTTCTTGGCTGCACTAAAAATAGTGTTTTGCACGGGAAGGGTTTTATTTGCTACTTTTACACAGAAACCGAAATAGCCTAATTAAACAAACAGAATGAGACGCAGCGAAATCATAGTAGTAATAATAATTTAAAATTAATAAATCAATAAAAAGGAAATTCTTTAGAATAAACATTTTGATTATTTAAGACATGACTACCCCTCCCCCTCCTCAACTTGTTCATTATGTGGATTTTGAGCCCTGGTTTAAGGCCGTGGAAGTCGTCAGCCGTGGAACGGGAGGGGGTGGGGGTGTCTTGGATCATGGATGTCGAGGATTCTACCGGGCCGCTGGAACCCGGTGGGGAATGTCTCAGCCACAGGACCCAAACCAGTTATTCGTGCATGCCATGTAGACCTATGATGAGACCTGTCAACGCCGCCGACTCAAACGACCAGTGCAAACATGTCCAACCAACTAGTACTAGTAGGAGCAATCAGAGCCGTATATTCATGTTGGACAAGCGTGGTGCTTAGAATTTGAGGTTTCCACTGGCGCTTCCACCTCGTTTTGTTTTACATTACATGAACAAGAGTCTAGCCCCCTTCCAAGATTGTTTTTATTAATAATACTACTAATATATATATAAGTGTATAATTGGCTCTAGAACCGCACCTGGTGGTAGACACACTGCCGTACGAGTAGGCCTACGACTAACTTGTAGAATATCAATATCAATGCTACTCAAGGCTTCGGATCACTGAATTAAAATTACTGCCCTGCAACCCAAAAACTTGGTCTGTTTGTTTCAAACTACCTCGAAACCATAAACCCTTTTGGTTTAGGCTCCGTCAGTAAAAGTGCACTGTCCTTACGGGTGCTTCATTCAGCCGGATGGATCCCATGCCGAAGAAGCTTCGAAAAGGGCCACAGAGCTAGTATACTTTATGCCCGAAACCATTACGCATGAACTGTGCACGACGGTAGAGGTCGCTATTGAAGATTTACGGTCACCGAACCGACAGTCTGTGGAACCTGGAAACCTTAACAAAACATAAGCATAACTAAAAGCGCACGCAGCATTGCTACTTGTTTACATCTTTCTCAGCAGTATGAGCATTTCTTCATTCTACCAACGTTTTTACGGTTCTTAATTTTTCTAAATTGAGTTTGAAGTTGTGGTGAAATAACGATACCATGAAACTTTAATCATTCTCGATTAGTACAAAAAGTATAGTCAAATACGAATAGTCGATTTTTTCAGCGCTTGTCATCCCTGGTATCCTGAATGACGTTTCTCGCCTTCGTTGATATATCACTGGATACCAGCTAAATTGCATGCTGTGTGTTCTGTGTGCATGTGCCCAATGTTGAGTACGTGCTAGAATTTGCGCAATACACAAATACAGCACAATATTGAACTTGTTTGTCAGATTTTCAACAGAAATACAAGAAACTAGATTGTCAAGAGTAGTTCATACAAAGATCAATCAAGATGCCCAAGAATAAAGGTGAGATAATTATTTTGATGCAACAGTAATACAAGGATTGGTATTGTCTTCGTTCATTTACGCTGTTGATTTTTCACATCCCACGAAAATGACGATGGGCAGGTTTTT
>CM021535.1:2723649-2737688 GCA_010994315.2 Pisaster ochraceus
CTTTTCAACAGGATAAGCAGAGCTATGTTTTGAATTATGAGACACATTTATGTATCACCTTCTAATGATTTACAAGGTGCTGCGGAGCATTCAGCAGCCACTGCCAGAAACACCGGGCAAACCCCTTCTCTTAGCAATAAAGTGCACTGGGTTCTTTTATGTGCATTACAAAACACAAGGGATCCATGGCTTTACGTTCCATCCAAAGGACGAAGCAATAATGGTTAGTGTCTTGCTCAAGGACACAAGTGTCAAGACCAGGACTCAAACCTACACTCAACTGATCAAAAACACCAGAACTTGAGTCCAGTGTGCTTGACCGCTCAGCCACGACATGCCAGAACAGAAAATAAAATATAAACTGACGAACACTCATAGCAAAAAAATGTTAAAATTCACATGTGTTGAATTTTAGTCTGGCACCTTGCATACCTTCTGTGAGTAATCCATACTGAAGCGCATGAACCAGATGTCGCATTGGGCGTATTCAAACTTGTGTAGTACGGTGACGCGGGATTGAGATGACTTTGTTATGGTGTCCAATGGGTCCGAGATTAGACCAGGCTTCCAGCAGGCTATGCAGTTCTCACATGACTTTAAGAATAACAAAAAAAAATCAGTAAGTCAGTCCGGTCAAATTCATCCACAAAACGTCTAGCTCAGCACAAAGAAATGGAACACAAATGCTCAGCTTTGGTGTTTTCCTCCCACGTCTAAAACTGACATCTCTTCAAAGACTTTTCTACACAGATGTCATCACTTTGGAGAGTCCCTTGCTTTATCACCAGAAAGATATATTAATAAAAAAATACAAGCATATGAAAGACCCTACCTTAGACAGGACAAATTCTCCCAACCATCGCACACAATCAACGTAGTTCCGATGTATATCTCTGGTTGAGAAGTCTGGTGTGTTAACATGTACTGTCCTGAATGGTCTGATGAACAAAACCAAAACAAATACACATCTTGTTTACAAATGGTTAATTGCATAATGTGGAAAAACTGCACAGTGTTTATAGTTTGAGTTGGAAATTTGCTTAAATCCATCAGAATTTTATGGTGAAATGTCACATGATTCACCACCCAAACTTGTGGACTAAATTGGATTAACTTTGCATTGTGTAAAGAATGGCTTACTCTTACAAGAATATTGTATCAGGCCAATGGTAGGTTTGGCTGCGCAGTATTAAATATTGTTCAAAGCAACAGTGGATGATATTAAATGGTCGAACAGAAGTAGAAGGGTTTACTGTGCACTGTGCATTCACCACATGATATCAAATTGAAGGCTGTCATAGTTTTTTGTTAAAAACCGGTGGATGATATTGAATAGTCAGGCAGTAGGAGGGTTTACTGTGTACTGTGTATACAGTTACTAAATGATATCTATCATAAGACAGACTGAATAAGTTTATCTATCATTCAAAACCACAGTGCATGATATAAAATGGTCAGACAGTAGGAGGGTTGACTGTGTACTGTGTATACAGTCACTAAATGATATCTACCATAAGACAGACTGACAAAGTTTATCTATCATTCAAAACCACAGTGGATGATATAAAATGGTCAGACAGTAGAAGGGTTGACTGTGTACTGTGTGTCGATATGCATTCACCACATATGATATTGAAGGCTGGCCTAGCTTATCATTCAACACCACAGTGGATGATACTGAATGGTCAGACAGTAGGAGGGTTAGTTCTCGATCATACAGCAGTTCAGGGCAATAATTATAAATGAATGTTATAGTTTTTTACCTGTCTGTCTTGCTAGCATTGTATTCATATGAATTCTTGATAGCTTCTTGTAC
This sequence comes from Pisaster ochraceus, assembly GCA_010994315.2. NCBI lineage: Eukaryota > Metazoa > Echinodermata > Asteroidea > Forcipulatida > Asteriidae > Pisaster > Pisaster ochraceus. The sequence continues at coordinate 2,725,466 of CM021535.1, forward strand.
CATTGGTCTTTCTAATCGCCACATCTTCAATGAATGGTCCATTCCACATGACATAATCCGTGTTCCATCAATGTCAAAATCCTATCAGACAAATACAGCAATCATTTCATTATCACAACCATTACTACAAAGTAGTTCACATTTTGCCACAACGTCTCACCCCTGTTCTGATGGACAGTACTGTGAGATATTTTTTCCATCTTTCTCCCCGCACTACTGCACTTTGAAACTCTCTACGCTCGTCTTCAAATTAGCAGCTATGGCTTGATTGCCATGGTAACATGCGCTGAAGCAAATGCAGCCCTTAGCCACATCCTTCAAAGTAATCCATTGTTTTAACAAATGTGTAGTTGGTACTTACAGCACTCAGGACCTCATCTCTGTGACCTTCGACCCCGCCGAATACAATGACGAGAGTGTCTGTTTGGATGTTCCAAAGTCTAACAGAATGATCTGAAGAAAAAACACACTTTGCTTGTAAGTATAAACTGTAAAGCTAGGTAAGTCTAATTAACTCACATCAAAACATTTGGCTAACTACTTTATGCCCAACTGGAGTATCTATCCCAACAACAGTTAGGTTTGCCCAATTTGTGTAAACTCAAGTTGGGCTTGCTCAACCACGATTTGGACATACCCATCAATAATTTGCCCAATAACAACCAATTTTGTACAGCTTGTCTTTTGTTTGCATACACTGACCACCATTTTGTATGGGCAGCCTCAAGTATAACAAAATGTACAGCTCGGTAAATTTGAATTTTTTAATAAAACATTTCAAAACCATGTTTATGAAGAATATGTGTACTTTCTGTTTTTGGTATCTTCAAATTATTTATCAGTTATATGGGTATTGCAGTGTTGTATTAAATAATTAACTGTTTTTTTGTGCAGAGAGGGCTGCCCATACTTTTACCGACCACTAGTTGGCAAAAATTACGAATGTAACATTGCAAAAGAAAGCTCTACAGGCACCCAATCAATATTTATAACCTTCTTACTGTTCTTGCCACACTCCTCACTTAACAAACTCAACTCACCTTTACTGACAGACAGAAGTAAATTGCAATCCCGTGGGTGGAACTTCAGTTCATTGACTGCGTTGCCGTGAGCGATATAATGCTGAAAAATAAACGAGACAGACTCATTAGAAATAATACCTCAAATAAGGGCCCAATTTCATGTAGCTAGGCACGACAAAATTGTGCTTACTGGATTAAGGTTACCAGCCAAAATACCATCCCACATGTGTAATCTGTGACTGGTACCCTGGTATCCAAAGCATTGGTTTTGGAAAGGGTTTACATGTACGTGAGTAAAGAGTGTTTGGTAATAAAGTATGTATGCATGCACACTGTACTAATGTCACTTTGTTAAAAAAATAGCTGGCAAACATAATGCGATCACTGCATCATCGATGCGCCAAACTGCACTAATACTACAGTCAGTACACGCGAGTAAACATACAAATGGGTTTTGTTGGCTTACCCAACATTTTAGCCTTTCGTCAAGGCTGTTGTTGCTTGAACAGCTGCGTAGCCCCGAAGTGACTGGAACTGGAGACCATAGGCAATTGCCACACGCGCATTTGGTCTCCGGTTCCAGTCGCTTCATTGCTGCACAGCTGTCTCAGCCATAAAGGCCTTGACGAAAGGCTATCATCAATGAAACATCAGCGGCTGCATAGCCGCAGCCTTTCTCACAGTCGCATCCATTGTCAAAAACTGCAAAAAACAGCCTATGTTCGGCATGAGCTACTTGTAATTGAAGTTTGACACATTTTTCTGAGATCAGGGTACGTAGCTTCTATTTATAGCATAGTGCGGAGTGCTGTTCCTTGCTAATTAGTGAAATATGTTTACAGGCAAGCAACTGCAATTTGTCAAAATAAGAGAAAACTCCAAGCACTGCAAGACTTTGTGCTGTTTTTCAGTTTTCAATGGCACAGCTCAGAAACCAAAGAAGTCAGCCGATCAGCTCAAAAGTTGTTTGCTCTGCTTTAAAGTTTTTAAAAATACTGTACCTTAACACACTGCATTGTGATTGGGCTGATGATGCGTATGGTACCCCGCGACCCAGCTACAGCAAGCAATGGCAAACCAGTCTTCTCATAGGACCAGGCACATGTATAGAAACTCTCGTCAGACTGAGGCGAACTTTAAGGGCAAATTGTCTCAACTTTCGAGAAATACAATAAACTAAAATATTTTTAAAGTTCATAATTTACAATGTAAAGTAACCCACAAAATCATACACATATAACGTAAGACCATAAACTTGTATTAAATAATCTGATAATCTTTCACTTTCTTTGTAAATTTTCAAGAGAATCAGCAAAAGACCAACTTGTACATATGCCAGTGACGAGTTAGATGTGAATAGTCTAGTACATTGACTTGTTTAGTTAACAAGTGACCACTTATTTGAGTTCTTCAGACTAGAGACAGTTGTTGTGTCACATGGTTTGGGGAAAGCTTTTGCGTAGTTATGTAAGAGATGGCCAACACCCACGACACTTTTCTGAATAAATTATGTGGTCACTTGTGACTGATTAAGGTATTGTACTCGACATAATTCAAAATATATTTTTCGCAGATGGCTTATTAAATCAGTTGCCATGGAACCTTTATAATATCACTTTTTACACAAATCTCAGAACAAATTTGTCATTAACATATAACAAATAAATCCTCCCCTTTCCCTCTTGGCTTCGCCCCCAATGATGGCAAGGATACATCAGCATCTATATAACTTTGTAGTAACTTCATTCCTCCACCATCCAACAGCTCATAAACAGAAACACGGTTACTGCCTGCTGTAGCGAAGACTAGTGCATCACCTTCTTTATAGAAAGGGTTAAAGGTCACACCAAATATAGGTTGGCCATGGTCTTCTTTCAAGAAGGAACTGCACTTGTACTGGAGTTTGTTTTTGTTGGTTCTCCATCGTCCACGGTTGCTCTTTCTGTTATTGAAGCTGCCAGTCGTCGACCCCGTGGGTGTGTCTGAACGGGAGTTGCTCTCGGCTGTAGGGGTGCTGGCTTCACTCCGCCCATCATCAAGCTCTAGAGACTGAAAATACATATATAAATAAATAATTAAAATTCATCATTGTTGCTAATAAAAATTAAAGACAAAGATTCTGGTTAATATAGAACAAACATTTAAGAATCCTCCAGATCAAACCAGTTCTTCTCAAGAAAGGTGATTAGGATCAGGTGGGGGTGGATCAAGATTTATTTATTTATTTACTTTTTAAATCACTATTTTTAAGATCAAATGTCAATCTTTTAAAGTCATATGATTTTTATAAAATATAGCAAGTAGAACAGAAGTAATACAAAGTTACAAAAATACAAGTGTAGAAATACTAGTTTGCTTACATTCTGACATTACATACAGTTGTTGTTGTATTTTGTAGTACATGGATCATGTAGATGTATCATGTATACATTACAATTTTTTTTAAATTACCTCTGCCTTTTTAATTAGTACAGTGAATTGTACAATAGTCTACATTAAGGGTTATCACAAAAGTAGGTTCATTATCACTATCAGCATCAGTATCATCATCTGATCGATCTATTAAAATATTTATATCAAATAAAATTAATAAATATTAATATTTTGAAGTTTGCACTTGGGGAGTCCGGAAACTGGACATTCCAAATAATATGACCACAAAAAGATATGAAATACGTTGGCAACCTTGGCGATCCAATAGGAAAATCACAGAAACACACTCACATTCTCATCCCCAGAAGCTGTGTTTTGAATTCCATTTTGCGGTAGAGATTTTGGTCTTTTTAAAACTGGTCCAAGATCGGATTCTTCTTTGTCCGACATCTTCTCAAACTCAGTTTCGCGGGAGAAATTCATTTCGTGGTTTTTTAATGGTCTCGTTGAACAGCGCCCTCTACCAGAATTCGTTTCTTATTTTTTTTTAACGGTCTCGTTGAACAGCGCCCCCGAGACCACAAACGTGAAGCGCACAGTATAAAACAAAAAGAGTTCAATAATATCAATTATGCCAATTTTATTGTGGGTGAGTTGCATCGTTGCAAACAACTTTCTTATTAAAATGTGATACTTAGTTACCCCATGGAGATATGGATAGAAATCATTGTTACTTAAAAAAAGCATCCTTTCATTAATCATTTTAATTAGTGCATTTCTTTGGTCTATCATTGACATTAGCTCTGAAATAAAGTGAAAAGCATGAAAGGGAAAGGGGCCATTTTATTATGTAAATGTTAGTTTTTTTAACAGTTATAAAACCAAGGAAGTAAATGGCGTAAATACCAAAAAGTTTGTTGTTGTTTGTTTGTAACAGTGGAATTTGTAGAGCAAGGAGCAACAACATCACCGCCAAGAAAATACGAAGACGTTTTTGTGAATGATATTTCTGTTCTCTCTGCTTTCGGAACGTACAGACAGAGCTTGGGGACAAGTGTCATTACGCACGCGCAGTTACCAATAATAACGATACACGGACATCACGAACTACATGACAAAAAATGCAACAGGAGTAAAATTCAGTATTGAAAGCGGACATTTTTAGCTACCGAGAAAGGCACCGTGTAATAATTTTGCCGAAATTCTAACATAAGTTCGCCGAACTAAGGAATATGAAGAGGAGAAATGCCGAATGTGGTAAGCTAAGACGCCCTCTGAAACGAAACAAGATCGCAGAAGGCATCTACGGCAGGTGAGATTTTTGATTGAAAATACGAGAGTGGTACAAAAAATAATCAAGGATGGATGTCTTGTGTGTACTGATACGTTTACACAGTGCCCATCATAATATGCACAGATTGGTCGCCATGTAAAAAATGTATTCGCTGCGCTGAGCGATGTGTACTATTCTGAATATTTTCATATAAATTATGATGTATGAAATATTTATTTGTGTACATGGGGTATCTATAATGTATAAATCAATTGTTAATTTCTTGGATTTGATTTGGGAAAGGCTGCATTTATTTAACGGTAGTTTTCAATGTTGACAAAACACTGACTGAAAAAAAAGTGAAACAGCATGTGGAGCTAGCTAGCACTAGCAGGCAAGCACAGAACAAGTATGACTGTGACAGCAAGGCACATTGCACTGTGGTGTTGCTGCTAATAAAAAATGTCAATTTGATAGTCTACGAGGCCAGTCATAAAACTTAAGTGTATAATTTACTCGCACCCCCAGCCTTATTTTCAACCATATGTTAAATATTTAAACAGTTGTTAAAGTTTTGTGATCTTTTTAATGTTGTTCATCTGTTCATGCTTGTTTACTTCCACTTCCTGTCTTTAGGAGTGGTGGTATATTTGCATATATATGAATATTCAACTAAATGAAATGGTTTGCTGAAAAAGGATTTGAAAGTTTGGGAAAAGCGTGCAAAATGGGTTGGGTTGTATAATAGCAAACATGTCAACCACTCATGTACAATATAATAGTAACAATAAGCGTCCGACTTTGAGCACACAGCGATTGTGATACTTGATGGAATTGGAGGTAATTGCCTCCATGCCCCTGGTCATTACTGCCGTTGTGCCCTCTTGAAATATTTGTGTAGACATGACAATTTCCTCGTGAAGATGCCATTTCAGGCGAGGAAAAATGCCTTGCCCTGCCTTACATGATTTTTTTTCTCTATGAAGAACGAAGTAACTGACCTGCATTCTCAAACTTGCGTACTCCTTTATGAAAAATGTGTAAGTCATTGTGTAAGTCTTGTCAAAGTTGTTTCTGGTCAACAGTGGAAAGATCTGAGCTTAGACCTGTGTGAAGATTTTCTGGAAACCTGATTAGTGACGTACATACGTACATGATACGTACATATTGTAAACCACTGGCTGCTAGTGGCTTCTCAAGACAATAGTGCTTAATAATTTTCTGCTAAGCAAAACAGTGGGAAACCAGTTGCAAATTGTTTATATGGATATAATATTTTGGCAGGTAACCTTTTTTTGGTATCCTTTTTCTGGTAAGCATGATTGTTTTGTGCTTAGCTAATTGTTGTACTTTTAGTTTTAACAGCGGATTACATGAAATTGGCACCTCTCAATTTTGAAAGGAAACATTCACATGTACTTCTTACATATTGTGGCAAGTGGCAGTTGAGAAGTGAATAAAACAGCAATTATACATGTTTTGTACATGCGTTGGTTTGACCATGGAGGTAGAAATAGACCTCCATTGAGGTAGAAATAGACCTCCATGGAGGTAGAAATGGACCTCCAGGGAGGTAGAAATAGACCTCCAGGGAGGTAGAAATAGACCTCCATCGAGGTAGAAATGGACATCCATGGAGGTAGAAACAGACCTCCATGGAGGTAGAAATACATAGTAGACCTCCATGGTTTGACCAACGAGCCAAGAACAAACATCATCTTTAACATGGTTTGCCCTAATCTGTTTCAGTGACTACATGTAGTCAGCTGGCACATTAAGCTTGTCATTTCACTGGTCCCCAAGCTTTTTCACTGGTCCATGTTTCATACTAAACAGGGATGATGGTCAACACTGAACTAGCCGACTGGACCAGTTGGAATGAATTTTGATTGGTCCTAGGGTGTTTTAAAGAACATTTGGCAAGCGGATTACTGAGGAAAAACACATTTAACATGTAGCTAAATAGAAACTTCATCACCGCTAAAGATATTAAATTCAAAACTCTTTTAAATAGATGACCTTGCATTAAAATGAAATGCAATAATTGTCTGGACATGTTTGTCAAGGCTGGATTGGATAAAAGGTGTTCAAATAAATTCTGCTGGTAATAATTACCGAAGTGCTAAAATTGTGAGTGGTTTAAATACTTCTTTTTAAAACCGGGGGAGGGGGGGGGGGTTGTGAAAAAGGCTCTGCAATCAAAACAAATGTGGTGTTTGTTTTTGACAAGATAATCCTTGACAAAACACAAAATGTTATGATGTTTTGGTTCTTTTAAATGAAGATCAGAATTAATTTATTCACATGTAGCTCACACTTGGCATAGGCCTGTAATTTGTTCTCTTTCTCGATTGAGTATTTATTTCCACTACATGCATTTTAGTAGCTTGGCGAAAAATATTACAGTGTAGGCACAAATATGCCTGTAAAAACAGTTTATAGTGCTCAGCAAAACTGAATGAAAACAAAACAATATACTACAACAAAACATTGACAAACCTACCTACAAGTAGCCAAGGAGTTGTCAATTTGAGAAAGGGGAATCAAGGTTTTAGCCAGGATTTGTTAAAATTGTGTCCAAATTTGCTTAAAAACTGGGTGTCCTAAAGACACCCAGACACCCCTCTGGCTACCTTATGGGGGGAATTCCCATTGGAAAGTTTATGGGTATAATTTAGAGGGGGCATCAGAACCTCAGCTCAAGGTCAGGGCAACAGACGCCCTCTGTGGTCTTTGTATTGACTGCTTAATGGCTTATATAGGCCAATGCATTGGTCAATGAATGATTTACCTTCTATAGCATCCAAAAATGCTTCACAAAATGTTTGCTACTCGTAAACAACATTGCCACTCAAAAGCTTTTTCAGATTGCACAACTCGGTCTAAATGTTTTGCCAGTATGACATTCCCTGCTTGTGCTGTGATGTGTTACCCACCCCTGTCTCTACGGTTTGCAAGTTTAGGATGTACATGTAACCTTTGATCACCTTGACCATAAATGACCCTGTGAAATGTCACAGGATCTCAAATAAGTTCCTACAACAGGAAGCGGTTAATGACAGTTAGAACTAGGCCCTGCCTGGATGTTGTGTTTTTCTGACCAACCCCCTTTAGCTACTCGGCTAACAACAATAATTTCAAGCCTGCTTTTTGACCAGCCTGTGTGATTTTTGAGATAAATAAAAAATAAAAAAAGGTAGTTGCTAATTTTGGAGGAGCCTGCCAGGCTACTTAAATTTTAGTAACAATTATTACCTTATGTTTTTAATTTGCTAACCATTTAATCAGGGTGTTGGGCGCATTCAAAAGATTTCACAAACTGTAAATTGTAGTTACACACTTGTCAAACTCATGAAAACATTTTTTTTCCTGACCTCCCGACCATTTTAAAATGGCATGTAACTGTAAATGGAACTTCTTCTTCTTTTTTTCGAACTAAACGGAACAAAGGAAATGGAAATTGTGGCTTCTGGTTCATTATGTAGAGATCATGAGACAAACTATAAACGTAGTATTATTTTTATAAACAGTGGTTACATTAAAATCTTTGGTATTGTTAACAGTCATTAAGTATCTAAGTAGTTTCCTTTACGTACATAATTGAACAAGTAACAAAATACTATAATAGCAATAAACAGAAATGAAAGAAAAAAACCTAAGCAGAAATTGCTGATAAAATGTTTTCAAATTTTTGAGAGATTTGTTTTGTTTAAAATTTAAGCAAAAATTTCAAAGCGGGTACCTGTTTTTTTCATGTAAACTTTGCAACAACTACTCTTGACTAGTTTCCATGCTGAGCAAGTGACCAATTGAGAACAGTGCATGCATTGTGTACAAAGATCATGTCAGATTTGCGTGTGTTTCTCTTTAATTTGCAATCAGTGATCAGGAATGATCAGTACATTGTACGAGTACTGTTATGTTTGTTTAACTAGATTATCTGTGGGCATGGTTAACTTGCACAGTCAAGATCATTATGTGAAGCAAATATATTTGCCTATTGTTGCTGACCTCTCCAGTACAATAATTTAAAAGCTCCTCGGAAAGATTGCACGAAAGGCAAATCAAACTGAGTAACATCAATGGCTATAGAAAGCCGACAACACAATTAAAACTATAGTGTGACAAAGGTTTGCCTCTGGCTTGATAGTGTCGCCATCTACGCGGTGAATAAACAAGAGGAAGGCCGTTGAGTGCTGTGAGCCAACTACGCGTCTGAATAGGTTTTGAGATTCAAAAGGATTTGATTTCATCAATTTAAGAGATGGGAAATAGGTATTCAGGTTAGACCATCTCAATTTATGAATATGATAATTTTTCTTTAATATTTCTGTCCTAGCACACACACACACACACACACAAACAAAACATCAGATTTTTATAGACTTATTTTGTTATGTTGATCTGCATAATTCAGGCAGTAATAAAGCTAAACTTGTATACCTTTTTCGGAATGTATATTTGTGTTTAAATTCTAAAATTTTAAACATTACATTATCTTGTCATTATAGGAACCTTCAATATTCCTCTTTGTGACTTGATGTCAAGAGAGTTTCTCATTATAAGAACTAGAAGTTGCAAAATTAAGCAAAATGGCCAGACAAGATGCATTTTGACCATTTAGACAATGGTGCTGATTGAGACAATGGTGCTGATTGAGACAATGGTGCTGATTAAGACAATGGTGCTGATTGAGACAGTGGTGCTCATTTAGAAAATGGTGCTGATTAAGACAATGGTGCTGATTTAGACAATGTTGCTAACCCATCATATTACACTGGTCACTTGCAGTTTACTTAGCAAACATTTTCCATGTGGATATTCGTATGTATGTAGGGATTTGTGCTATAGTGCATCAGCAGAATTACATACATGCCATTGTATGTAGCCAGTGCTTCCTCTTGTTCTGTGTGAATTCCTGCATTATCAATTGGTCTTTGTTTTCAAGCGATAGTTAGTGATATCGATCAATATGAATTGCATTGACTCACCCCGATGTCATCACATTCATGTAATGTTTTCAGCATACCTTGGCATTGAAGCAGACAGCAGCTGTTTGTACATATTGGATATTAAGTTAAGATGTTACCGCCATCTCAAGATGCACTGGGTTTAGTAAGATCATGTATCATTACTATTCAGTGGACAATTACTGTACACGTACAGATGGGATGTACACATCAATGTTACCAATCAACGGGTGTTTATTGTAATTGTATCTTGTAATCTGTCATCGCAACTACTTTAATTTTACTGTTCTTAAAATTCCATGAGGTTTGCTGTCCATTTCACTGATGTCACATGCGACAACTGGCTGCCCATGGTCTGCCAGTTTAGTGGAATTGCATGCATGCAAATATTATGGTGTTCATTTGATTGTTTTTAGTCGACCCTTTTGGGGGATTAGCCTTCCCCGGGGTAACGTGTAGAGGGCGCTCTGTATTGTGAATCCCTGGTACAATTTCTCCATGAAGTAGCAGGCCTGCAGCACCAAGAGCTGTGTTCAGACTAAATTAGTGTACATGATACGCAACATTTAAGTACTTGAACCTTCATAGGTGTATGTGTTGTGTTGGAGTTGTAGATATGAATTGAAACAAAAAGTGACACCCCACCTTGCCGCAATATTTTATTTCCCTGTAGAAAGATGTGTTTACTTGAAAGGTTACTGTGTGTCCAAGTGTACCAAGGAGGGAAAGAACAAGAAACAAAATGGTTCAACCTGGTTCAATAATCCTCTTGCTTTCTTTAGATTGATTAAATATTGTCTTGGTCCACACGCCAATTTCATTCCAAGTTTGTTCTGTTACATGTACTTCCCCATTATAAGTTCTCCTGTCAGTAAAAGTCGAACGGCATACCACTTGGCAACATAAAGCGTGTTCACTTTCGTCCTGAAGTAAAAGCTACCGTTTGTATTATAAAAAAATTAATGAATATTTAAAAAATACGTTTAATTAACTATTTTAACATAGTAGTCAGTTTCCCAGATGGAAAATAAAGTCACATCCCCTTAAGATTATCCCCTGGCTGCCGCTACCCAAGTTGTATTGTAAACTTGGGTGTGATCCCTGGCTATACGGCAGTTACAGATTGAGTGGCTTTAGGCTTGTACCCCGGACCAAAGATATTGACAACATATGGAGACCGCCAATATAGCGTTACATGTAGATAACTCAGTTGATAGAGCAACTGTCATATAAATTTAGCATTTACAGGTTCCAATTCTGCTCTAAGTAAACTTGTCTGTCTTCACTATTAATTGATTGATTGTAATTTCCCTTGTGCAATTACTTGAAATATTTGTTTGCAGTTGACCGATGTTGAACTAATTAAATTAGCATTGTTTTTCTTTATTTGCAGTACTTTCTTGTACCTGAAGTTCTTGGGACTATGGGCGTTTGTCCTTCTGCTAGACTTCATTCTGGAGTTCCGCTTTGAGTACCTGTGGCCTTTGTGGCTACTGTTACGAAGCATTTATAATTATTACAGGAACCAAGGACTGGTAAGTCAATCTTGAACTTAGTATTTTTTGTTCACTTACCATTACCACATTTATCAATGAGTATTCACTCATAACATGTAGGCCTAGAGGGTTCTCCCAGGTTTTTTCAAAACTGGGGGGCATTCTGGACCCAAATTTTGTGAAGTTTGGCCAAAGCACACTAAATTGAACAACATTTTCGGAGTGTTTTCTACTTGGTGTTTATCTCGGTTTTAAAAGCCCTATTGTGCAACTATGAGCATAACTTATGGTTTTCTCTCAAATTTTTTTGAGGAAAATGTTTTTAAAATTTGTATTCATTTGTTTTGCGTATTGGCCGGAATTTGCGTGTATCGACACGCAATTCGCGCGTATCAACCCGATACACCAGCTTGTGCATGGGGAGGCCCCTGATGTTCACAGGCCTGAAGTTACACAGGCCTGAAGTTACACAGAGGGTGTGATCTTTGGGCTTGATTTCAGAAAGCACTAAGATTCATCTTAAGATGAGTTGTCAATAACACCATAGTTATTCTTACTGGGACACCACACTTTGCTTAGCAATTAAGATTGATTCACAATTAAGATCAATTTTAACTCTTTGTGAAACCAGCCCTCAGTTACCACAGAAAATTTGCTTAGCACAGAAAAATATTGCTTAGTAACAGGTTACCAGCCAAAATACCAATTGGTTTATGTATACCACTCGAGACTGGTTCTCTGCTCACTTTTACTAAGCACCATTTTCTCTGCTGAACAGTCCTATGGCTGGTCTTGGCCTAGATGCCTCTTTAAAAGTTTCCAATAGAAGTAGAAGTGCCGTTTGGAAAATGAAAAACAGCCTTGCTCCTTCGAAGGCATGATATTCTTTCTACTTTGAAACTGGTTTTCGATTTTTGTACCCTTGGAAAATCAATACGATTGTTATTAAATAGCCGGCAAAATTCTATAAAAGCCTTATGTAGGTCAGCCCTTTTTGTTACTTTTTTTCAACGCTTGAATATCATGCCTGTGTTATTTGAAACATCCTTAAACTGGAGTCACTTGGGGCTCGACCAAAATGTTGACATT
>CM021535.1:2813263-2832421 GCA_010994315.2 Pisaster ochraceus
AATTGGGCCCTGGGCTGAATATTCGTAGAGCAGCTTAAGCATAAGAAGCAGCTCAGCACAATAAAGTTATGCTTATCAGAATAAGGTTACCAGCCAAAATACCATGTCATGCACCATCTTTGGTTGGTATCCTGCTTAACTACATTCCTGACTGTTTGCAATCCCACTTCCACACTCCTCTACATTTCTACCTTTATATCATCTGCCATTTCCGCCCGATAATAAAACGGACACTTGGGAGACGGCTTTTTATTCCTTGGCTCTGAAGCTCTCCATTGATATATGATATCCCTGAGGAATTCCGTCTCCAGCTTTCTCTTCAGGTAGAGCTTAAAAAACTCATCCTCCATCCATAAAATTGTTGAAATGTAGGATTGGAATGAATGCACTCTGCCAATAACCAATGATGTGCCATCCTTTTATGATATGTTTCTTGATGACTGGAGGATTGGAATGAATGTACTCTTCCAATAACCAATGATGTACCATCCCTTTATGATATGTTTCTTGAAAACTAGAGGATTGGAATGAATGTACTCTTTCTATTTATAACCAATGATGTACCATCCCTTTATGTTTCTTGAAAACTAGAGGATTGGAATGAATGTACTCTTTCTATTTATAACCAATGATGTGCCATCCTTTTATGATATGTTTCTTGATGACTGGAGGATTGGAATGAATGTACTCTTCCAATAACCAATGATGTACAATGTGAACTTTTGGTACATGTACATTGTGTCCGACTAAGAACAAAGGTTCATGGTTGTACCGGAAGTACAAGGAAGTCATTGTATAGGAAGTCCTTGGGAAACCCTTGCTAAGGGATAACACCTTGAAAATGGGAATTTTAATGTTGGTGATATGAGATTGGAATGGTCTTCTGGGGATTATAAAAAGTGCTTCAACTTCTAGCTTTACCATTAAAATTGATAACATTTTCCATAATTTTTGTATCTGAAGATATCGATTAAAGGAAACTTGATATTTAATTTTCCTGAAGGTTCCAATCCTTGCATTAGCTCTCTTGTAGTGACCTAGTTTCAGTTCGTTCAATTTACATCAATACCCAAGTCCAATTCATTGTTGATGTAATTAATATAGACTTGGAACTGAACGACCTTGCATGTGTCTAGTATCATGAATATCGTGACCTTGGTTGTAGTATGTTGGAGGCCAAGCGGTCTGGTGCACCAGATTCCAGTTATAGTGTTGTCACAGTGTGGGTTCCAGTCTGGTCTTGACATTTGTGTCATTGAGCGAGACATTTAACCGTAACTGCTTCATTGATGGGATTGGAAGTTAAGATGTCGCTGTAGGTCCTGTGTGTTGTGTAATGCACAGATGAACCCAGGACATTGATCGTACAGAGGATGAGTTTGCCATGGTGTTTCTGGCACGGTTGGCTGCAGATTGCGCAGTGCTATATAGTGCTTACATAGTGCTATATCAAATGGGTCTCATATTTCAAACTGTACTTGTAATCTGGGTACAGTCGACTCTCGTTAATACGAGGTCTGCCAGACTGGCCCGTTTTCCTCTTATTAAACGCAGCGCACGTACCATAGTGCATGCACTACACACGTGTCTAGGCTAGAACGGAGCGGTTTGCTTCCTAGTACAGTTCTTACGAGCATCCTGTACACAAAAATATCAATGATAAATGCATTTTTCTTGACTACGATCATAGAAATTTAATATTTTGTATAAAAATCATAGCAAAGTGATGTCAATCTTGCCGCTCATGTGACCATGATGTGACAGATTCAATACTGCGTAGCGCCTATGCTGAATGTTGTTTTCACTGGCAGGTGTCCAAGTGTGTAAGGGAAGTAGCATTTCATTTCAAAGCGTAGGTTACCAGCAAATTGTTTCTGGTGTTCGGATTGGACAGAACTGCATGGCCGGTCCGATCCGATAAATAGTTTGGCAACAAGAATGTAATGTCCGAACCTTGACTGAACGGTAAGCTTTTGTTACACAACAATATTTGTCAGATCTTGCTACAAATGAAAAACAATACATTTTTGTCATAATGGAGACGCAAAAATACCTCGTATTATCCGTGTTCTCGTTGTGACCATGCTCGTATCTTCCGTTTTTTAAGACATACATGTAGAAACATGCATGGGACAGTTTGGGACCGGTGAACTACCTCGTATAAACCGGCGTCTCGTATCTTCCGAGCTCGTATTAACAAGAGTGCAGGATTTGCCCTGAACTTTTTTAGTGACTGGCCAACAGGACCAGTTAACTAGACCTTCAGCTTTTTCACTAGTCCATGCTTGAAATAAAATAAGGATGCTTTTCAAAACTGAACTAGCTGGCTGGACCACTTGGAGTGAATTGTGACTGGTCCTCAAGTGTTTTAACCGGCATTTGGCCAGCGGAACAGCGTTAAGGTAGAATGCTGATGTGTTTACAAACATTGAAGGCTTTGAATTTACCTGTCAGATATAATAAATCACTAAGAACTGCATGTTATTAATATGCAAACCCTCTTCAAACAATACATTTCCGGCCACGGATAGTGCAGAATTACTGGTACTTGTACTTTGATGGGAGTGCAGAAACTATCTGCTGTAATCTTGTGTAATACCAGAATACATGTGTGCATCTAAACCAACCCTGGGGCAGACTTCACAAACAGCTCAGATTGATCTTAAGGAGTGTATCAATCTTAATTGCTAAGCAAAGTGTGATGTCACAATATAACTCATCTAAGATGAATCTTAGTGCTTTGTGAAATCCAGCCCTAGGCTCGATTTCACAAAGCACTAAGATTCATCTTAAGATGAGCTGTCAATATCACCATAGTGATTGGTATTGTGACAGCACACTTTGCTTAGCAATTAAGATTGATTCACAGTTAAGATTGATCTTAGCTCTTTGTGAAATCGGTGGAGGTGCGATAACCCTCCCACCAATTGGTCTTAAAACCATTGTACAGGATTGATACTCGTCTGGAAAATATAATAATAATAGTATAGCGTATTTGTATAGCGCCTACTGCAGGCCAGCCTCTAAGTGCTTAAACATTCAGTATTTTCCTTCAAGGTATGTGGGGCTTCGTTTGAAGTATGAGACCTACTCCTTTACATAGCACCATGTAATGGTTTACAAGGTGCTGTGGCGCAATGTGCAATATTAATTTCCATCTGAAAGCTCACTGATTCTAAAGTTCATACCAGTACCAATCCTCCAGAGAAATATTTCCATCTGAAAGCTCACTGATTCTAAAGTTCATACCAGTACCAATCCTCCAGAGAATTATTTCCATCTGAAAGCTCACTGATTCTACAGTTCGTACCAGTACCAATCCTCCAGAGAAATATTTCCATCTGAAAGCTCACTGGTTCTAAAGTTCATACCAGTACCAATCCTCCAGAGAAATATTCCCATCTGAAAGCTCACTGATTCTAAAGTTCCTACTGAGTATACAGTGCTTTACACACATCCGTGTATCAGTAATTTTAACCAAATATTTTTCTTTATCCCTGATGCAAATTTAGCATCTACTTATTGTTGCAGTACCTACTGTTAAAAAACGTATAGGGTTCAAACTTCTTTTGGGCAATCTCGGTGGTCTAGTGGTAAGACAGCTGCTTTAGAATAGCAAAGGTCATAGGTTCGAATCTCACCTGAGTAATACATGTATGCTTTTTTCACTGGACTCAAGTGAAAGCACTTTCTAGCCTTATACAGTGCTTAATAAACGTCGTCAATGGGTAAAACCAAATACTATTCCTTATACCTGATGCAAATTTAACATCTTCGTATTAAATAAACATAAACCCTATCTTGCTGTTTTTACTAAAATGGGACTAGTTTGATGACATTTTTACAGATTAGTTGTTTGGTGTGTTTATTGAAAAATTAGAGTTTGAGAATTCATTTACTTTTCCCCGAACCAATGATGTGCCTCTTTAATAAATTACAGAGCATTTTATGAAGATAAACATTTACCATCGTCAGGCATTTGTGTAAAAAAAACCTCAATCTCATGGTTAACAATTGGTAAATACAAATACATGAGCCATTGTCACGATCGTATAGTTCATGAAACAACGACCCGAAGTACAACAGTGCAGCTATTTGTCGGACGTCAGCTGCCTGTTCTGAAAAACGGTTTGCTGTGAGTGTATTATTAGTAGTTCAACTTCGGTAAATGAGTCGCACGATTCTCTATGGCTGATGCCTTCTTGGGTTTGACGTTAATTGTGTTTTTTTGATTATGAGGTCTAACTGGCCATCATGCTGTGCTTAGTGGTGTGTACCTCACAAACAGAACATCATTCTCCATTCCTTCATTTCTATCCACGGTCACTAAATTATCATAACTCACTCCCTTGATTATGTTTGTATAACTGTGCCTTAAACAAATTTGCATTGTACCAGCAGGAAATTACCAGTGCTTATTCTGCACTTGGTTGTTGTATAGCAAGCTCATAATTTGACTTTCACTATCATAATTTGTTCTGTTCCCTGGGGACAAATGCATAAGTCCACGGCAAATTAACAATGTTAAGCCCGCATAGTCAAGTGTATACTTGTTTTCGATTAGCCTTCTGTGTGTGTAGATGGGTAATATCGTACAGCTGATTGTTCAGATTGCTTTCAATCTTATAAGTCGGTCAGTGTAAGGTGGAGATTGCCGGCCGGGCGCTCGGTCATTGTGGCTAACGCTACGGAAGTGCGCTCTGATTACAATATTGGGGGCTCGGGAGAAGTAGGCTGAGACTGCAAATGTCATTGCCTCCGTCTCTCTCTTTCTCTCTCCTTGTCATTCCTCATCGTCGTAATCCGGTTGCCAGGAAGCACCTAGAGTTAGGTAGAAGTCGACTGCCGTGGCTTATACCAGGTGCTCTGTAATCAGATCTTCCTTCATGTGTTGACAAGTTATTTCAAACACTGCAAGGCAAGGAAGTACCACTCAAGGAAATTTTGTTATCTGAAAGATTTGGGAAAGATTGAGGCAATTAGACTAATACTTATTAGAAAAGTGAGAATTAGGAGATTAGTCTAAAACTGAGCTTTTGAGAGATTTTCCTCTGCGGAGCTGTGAGATGAGAAAGTCCTGACTCTGAGGCTCCAGCATCAGCTCTGATACTTCATTCATGATAAAGCCAGGATGTTTGAAATTGTGATGAGGCACTCTAGGAGAATTGGAACATTTCAAGGGGTACCAAGGCAATGACCAGGGGCAAATTGCCCCCATGAGATAAAAGACCTGCAACACTTTTGTTAATGACAACTGTTGATTATTATCTGTGCAAATGTTTTTATGGCTTCTCGTTTCCGCCCCAGCAGAGTCTTTCTCAAAGTCTTAAAAAAGGGTTTTATCAAGTTGTGCATTTATATCACAGGTCATTTTAGTTGGGATGCTAAGCAGTTCCCAAAAGCTAACTTTATATAACACCTAAGTAGATCCTTGTCATTTGATTGGAGGATTGTTGGTCATGTGCCATTCGTTATTCAAACCATGGTCTACGTCGTAAACCATGCATTTTGGTTCTGTTTACTGTACAGTTGCGTGTCATCCTTATTGACTAATGCATGCTAGACCATACGACACGCAGCAGCGCTATACACAGCAGTACAAAGCGCCCTCTTACACTACAGTGTATTGCGCACAGTTTGTAGGTAGTTATTTTCTTAAACTGCCAACAATGTACTTGGATGTTGTAAAAACAAATAATGAATGCTGTGCATTCGTGCAATGGAGAGAATATTTTCACTTGTTGAAAGATTACATGTTCCATTCAACTCAGTTTTGCCTGGTTGAGTAACATTCCACATATTGACTGACTGATTGATTGATTGATTGATTGATTTCAACTTGTGAAAATATTCTCTCCATTGTGCTTACAAGCGTTCATTATTTTGTCACCATTTTCACGAACTGATGAATGTGTAAAAAGAAAGAAAACACAATATGTGTAAATCAATATCTGTACAGATTCGTGACCTGCCCATTGCTGTTAACATTTTCAACTGGTTTCAGGACATAGCACAGTTGGTTTCGTAATTACACTTACTAGCATTTTGCATTGTTACAAAGTGACAAATCAAAATTCGCCACTTTATCCATTGAATTACATATATGTGTGTAGCACTGGCATGGTGCCAAATGCGTTTTAACAAATCAACGATTGTGTTTGAAGACCTATTTAAGTTAGCGTTTTCACAAACTGGCAAATCTCAATATGCAGTGATTTGTACACAGCTCCCTGCGGAATGTTTTTTTTTTTTTTCTTTTCTTTTTTTTCACGAATAACAGATGTGTTTAGGAATTAATAACTCATCAAAATAGTTGCAAGACTGAAATGGACTGTTCTGTGTGACTGAAGAAGTCAGCTTTATTTTGGTTGTAAAATTTATAAGAAAAAGCAATAAGCAATTTCCAAAACAGTAGCTTGAAAATTAGGTCAACTTCAAAGGTGTTTTTCTCCAAGCACATAATTTTGGCTGTGGTCATGGTGGTGCAGATTTGCCATATCTTGTTGTACTATTTTTGGCACTGCTCATAGTAATATTAAAACAAATTGGCATTCACATAACTATGAGCATCGTTTATTGCTGTCCCTGAGTTTGGCTGTAGCTCATTTTGGGCGAAAGGTCACATGAGCTTAATTAATTGTTAACACAAATTCTTTGCCTACATGTAGCAAATATTTAATGACGTTTTGTTCAAACAAACAAAATCCGAGTGTGGTGATTAGTTGTGTGGTTGTGATTGCATTTTTGCCTTCATAATCGCTTGCTGTACTGACATGGTCAGATTTTATCTGCTGCAATATCACTCTGCATCGATGAGGTCTTCATATGGAAGTAATGAATTACAGCAACGATGGGCGATAGTTGAACAAAATGTCCTTGTATAGTGTCTAGACTGTCACATACAGGTAGTGATATGGTTCATGACAAGGTGCATCATGTGCTTTTGCTACTACTGTGTCTTCCTTGTAACAAGTTAGCACTCGATGACTCAGCATTTCCTTGGAATCAGAAGTGTTAAAACCAATCTCGATAAATTATCTACGGCCATATTGCTCTTGTTCGGCCGGTGTCTTGTATGTTGTGGCCAGTTGATTTTGCATATTAAAATTGACTCGTCGTTGGAGTGTGGTTGCCAACGCTGGGATGGGCCCAACTTCAGAGAGCTGCTTGGGCATAAAATTTAACTAAGCACAAAACAAGTTTGCTGACCAGTAAGGTTACCAGCCAAAATACCATGACACTTGTACTGTTTCTGACTGGTTTCTTGGTTTTAAATGCTTAGCGGGAAATTGTTAAAAGCACTGAGATCTGCTTTAAAAAGTTGTGTAATTTCTGTCCGAGAGCCTTGTGATAAAGATGGTAATGGTAGTAAGCATCCTAGGAAACTATTTCGTCTTAAGTGCCCCCCGTTAATTAAAAATCAATCAAAGTATATGGACGCAGCGAGTTCCACGCTAACAGGTTAGCAGGTTTACTTGTGCCCAATCTTCGCTTACACAGCTAGCGCAGAAATTGGGTGCTTGCCCTGTAAGTGAAGGATGATGATCGAAAGCGCAGAATCCACGGTATTTTTAAGTAGAGACGTAAACATAGGCCCAGTTTGCAAGCTGCATACAGACCCTACAGTTCAACAACCATTACCTCTATACACAGGGGACGCACTGCTCGGACTAAACCTCTTTCTTCATCCTCAGATTAGAAACGTTTGTAAGAGTAAGGAGATTCTATGTCTAGTGGATTATAGCAGAGGTTGATACTATTATCTTTACAGCATGAGGCATCAAGCACTGAGCGCTCAGACGCTGTCTTGAAATGTTTAACAAGATTCAAATCTTGACTAATGCCTTGGACATGCTCTATGCGATATGGAACAAAATAGACTCCAATCTCCACTAACAACTTTAGGTCCAGGATGTTAAATCAGATCAATATCATGTACTGTTCGGAAATCTGTTGTTGAGCAGAAGTGACTTTTATGTGCTTTCACTGAATCTATACTTATGTTCAAAATGTTGAATTTAAGTTGTGACATATTGGTTCCTGGAATTTCACCTTCTGGACCATTTTCATTTTGCAAAGGGCACTTTCATTTGAAGTCTATAAACCGTTTTGGGATATGGCGGACACAACACTATGACACTATAAGGTTTGGGTAAATTTGTCTGTCTACACCCAAACCAAACAGTGCACTCCTATAGTGTCCACCATACCTCAAAAAGGCTAATGTGAATAAGGGGCACCAAGGCAGATACTGGGGCAACAGAGGACATGGCCACCATGCAATGCTACATTCATGCAGGTCTGCATATTTGAACCCACCCCAACCCATCAAAATCCAACTGCATGGTTTGTTTAAATTCCAATGGACTGTGGACTGCACTAGTGAACTGGTTATGCTTTACACAGGATCAGGCATACATGTTTACCACCCTAATCAGAGTCCAACAGTTGGGGTGTTGAGGTACCATATGGTGTTGGATTTTGTTAGAGCGAGGAAGGATCCCAGAAAATCACTCATGGGATCAGGCATACCACCCTAATCAGAGTCCAACAGTTTGGGTGCTGAGCTACCATATGGTGTTGGATTTTGTTAGAGCGAGGAAGGATCCTAGAAAATCACTCATGGGATCAGGCATACCACCATAATCAGAGTCCAACAGTTTGGATGTTGAGTCACCATATGGTGTTGGATTTGTGCAGGTTCTATCGTGCGTATCAAATTGGCAACCAAAATAAACAGCGAAAACTTGTGGAGTCTTCAAATAATATTTTCTCAACTTTGACATTATTTGAGACTGAACTATTTCTCTGGAGGATTGGTACTGATATGAACTTTGTAATAATCCGTAAGTTTTCAGATTAAAACTGATAAAAAATTTGTTGAATACCTACCAACCCTGTACTTTGCTTGCAATTAAAATACATAATTTATTTTTAGATGAAATGTATCCATAATTACTTAGAGAGGCACACAGCATTGTTAAAGAAAGTGAAATTGTAAGAGAGAGAAACATAAGGACGGATCTCGAAGTGACAAAGAGGAAATTGTCTGCTGGTATCCCATGGTGTCTATAGTATTATTGCCTGACCCAGTTATGGTTTCCAGCATTGATCTTAGTAGGTGGTGGCAGGGATACTTCATTATGGTCTGGTTCATCGTGTACTTTGTCTTCTGACTGGTTCGTTCGTTGTAGAGTTTGTTATTAGTCTGGTGTATCTGTTTGGGTGGGAGAGTCTGCTTACCACATGGGAAGTGTCATGCTAGACTGATAATGACATTGTTTAACTTAGTGGCTTGGGTTACTGGGCTATGGTTGGGGAAGAGTGTTTAAAGGAGCTCTCCGCCCCGATCCAATGACTTTGTTTGTGTTGGGTTACTGTGCTATGGTTGGGGAAGGGTGTTTAAAGGAGCTCTCCGCCCAGATCCAATGACTTTGTTTGTGTTGGGTTACTGGGCTATGGTTGGGGAAGAGTGTTTAAAGGGGCAGTCCACCCTGATCCAATCATCTGGGGTATGATTGGATGACTACTTAAAACCAAGTCCCTCACACCATGTACACTTGCTCTTAAAGCTTTAAGTATTCATGAGACCATCTCAGCTCCTTAGGAGTGTGCAGCACCAGCAACCATTATGGGTACAGATGATTTATGTACACTACATGTAGATCAAAAACATTTTGGTCATAGTTTTGTTACAGGTTGATCTGTTGATGATTAACATCGGTCATTGATTTCATTGTAAATTTTTTTGATAATTAATGTTTTGATACAGCTGTCAACGTTGTTTTTAATTGTTGTAATTATGTAATAACAAACCTTCCACTTTATGTTTTATTTTTGTTGCAGGTTGATGCATTGCTTGATAAATTCTGATAGTTATTCAACTGTCAATAAAAGTATTTATGTACATGTAGTGTGCTGGTACAGTTACAAATATAGAATTTAAACCTTTGACCTTTGTGTTATTCATTATGTAACCATTGACCTTTTATTTGATTATTATGTATTTAGGTTATGTTCAACCTTTGACCATTGCTTACGTTTTTGTACTACGAAGAGATGTTTAACCTTTGACCTTTCCTTATGTTTTTGTTATAAGGTGATGTTTAAAACTTTGACCTTTGTGGTGTCATTAAAAGTGAACCTTTGACCTTTGCTTATGATTTACCATTTGTTGCTAAAGGTGATGTGCAACCTTTGACCTTTGTTTATGTGTTTGTTGTTATTAGGTGATGTTTACGGAGGAGGATGTGAAGTTATACCTGGCTGAGTTAGCCCTTGCCTTGGATCATCTCCATGGCCTTGGAATCATCTACAGAGATCTGAAACCAGAAAAGTAAGTCTTGTCATTGTGAGGTTGAGGTTAGGATTGAACCTCATAGCCTCACACCTCATATAGATTGAAGCCTGAATGTAAATTGAGGTACAGTCAGAATGCAAATAGATAGTTCCCAATAGACGCCATCTTTACGGGCAAATTGCATTTTGGCTTGCAGGCGCGTCAAGCGCTCACATCATTGACGCAGCCGCGCTGTTTACTAACCAATCGTTACACGAGTTTTGTGAAATGTGCGCGTGCTGCACGCCGTTCTCAC
The DNA here is from genome assembly GCA_010994315.2 of Pisaster ochraceus. Taxonomy (NCBI): domain Eukaryota; kingdom Metazoa; phylum Echinodermata; class Asteroidea; order Forcipulatida; family Asteriidae; genus Pisaster; species Pisaster ochraceus. Next base: position 2,823,859 of record CM021535.1, read on the forward strand.
GCAAAACGCATGACTGTGTGTTCCAAATTGCCCGTAAAGATGGCCGATTTACGTCATATTGCAACCTATCTATAGGGTCTTGGCCTCACCCCTCTCAAGCCTGATGGAAATTATATCAATCTAAAGTACATGAACAAGTATAGTACTAGATTATACCTCGTAGCCTCGTACCTCATATTGATTGAAGCCTGAATGCAAATACAGTATACCTCGGCCGTAGCCTCACCTCTCCCCAAGCCAGAGTGAAGGCACATGTATCTTTGATTTAAAGTACATGAACAGTCAGAGTACTAGATTATACCTCATATCCTCACACCTCAAATTGATCAAAGCTTGACTGAACATAAATTAGGTTTGAGGTACACATGTACAGTCAAAATACAAAAGGAATGTACCTCATATAGCCTCACCCCTCACCAGCCTAATTAAACACAAGTTTCTTCATAGCCACACACCTCATAAAGGTTTGAAGCCTGTCTGAAGACAAAGTAAATTGAGGCACAATCAGAATAAGAAATAATGTAAATCTTTGTAGAGTAAACCTCATAGCCTCTCCATTTGTAACAAACATGCAAGTATCATGTTTAAATGAGGTACACCCAAAATAATGTTTATTTTGCACATGAGGCCTCAAGTCAAGTTTTATACTGACATGACTAGACAGGTGCTCTCAGCACACAAAGCATAAGATCTGTGATAAGAAGACAAAGAACAAGACCTGAATGGAAGCGCAAGTCTCGAGACATCAAGTCTGATAATCCTTCCTTAACGGAAGTGACCAATGTACACGGCGCATTCCATGCATACCCTTTGGGTTCACCATACATCAGAACACGTTAGCGTTGAAGAATTCCGGGAATGTTTAGAATTATTTTTCAGAGTGTAGTTGGATGGTGACTGCTGGGTCTGTATCTAAACTGTTGCTAGGGAATTGTTAGTGGCTTGAGGGAAGACTAATAGGTTTTTCAACCTTCCTTGATGCTATGGATTGGAGTAGAAGATACTTATTCATTTATATGTAGTTCTTATCTTGGCATGACCAGAATCCCATGGTCTCACTTTAGTCTTGACCTCAAGGCTCTTAATTATGTTTTTTTTTTTCCAGAAGTGAAAGTTGCATCACCAAATGTTTTGTTGTAAGGCAAAACAAAACTCTTTTGACAGATGTTTCTGAGTGAAAAAATAATATGTAATGATTTCTCGTACGCTATGCACAATACACCAAGTACAATGTACTTGTAACGTGCATTGTTTGTGCATGTCGTTCCAACACTAAACTCATGTATCTTTTAAGTGTAACTATTACTAATGGCTGACAGTTTTTTCATTTGGTTTTAAGTGAAAGTTTATTGTATTGACTGATGGAAAATAGATAACTGATATTTAAATCAATTTTGCTTCTATCAATTTGGCAATAAAAACAAAATGGGCGATGCATCTTGAAATTGAAGTTCCATTTTACAGTCGGGAAATTAAAGTGGTAGTCGGCGTTCCAAAATTACAAATTCAAGGCCGATAGACCACACAAACCTTGGGAGCCAGATTTTTCTCTAGCGTTTATCTCTTTAACGTGAGAAGGAAACAAAATATTGCACTTTTTATGAGTTTTGACTAGCCATCATAAATTTGTGACTAGTCCATATGATATTTGTGTGTTATTTACAGGTTAGATAAACAGTTAGACAGGCTGCTAATTTTTTACGAGCATCTCCAGGCGACCTATATGCAAGAAGTTTGACAAGTCTACTGCGCTCTTGACTTGTGTTTGTACGCTAGGCAAGCGACTTGAAAACAATCACTGCTACTCCAAAAAAATAGAAAGGCCGGGCAGTTTTTGCTTTTGTGAAGGGCACCTCTGTGAGGAAAATGTGAATTTCTACTGAGACATTTAAAAGGGCATCAAGGCAGTGACAAGGGGCATAGGGGCGATGACCAGGGGCATGGAGGCAACTGCCTCCATTGCCTATGTGAATTACAAGGCCTGAATGCAGTAGTCATAATTAAAACAGCATTTATAAAACGCATTATGAATCACAGATTTCTCAGTGCGCTTAACAATAGAATCAAAAGCTGAAACGGATTAAATAAAGGCCCACATTTTACTATGTTAAAAAAATATCCTACTGGTAAGAATCTACAATAAACACACAAAGACAAAACATTTAATTAACAATACAGACCAGCTGCGACCATTACAATTATAACAAAAAGTACAGTAACAGTAAAGCTCAAATACCAAACTAATCGACTTGATGCCCAATCTCATGTCTGATTGCAAGCCTGGTACTTGGGTCTTGTATGGGCAAGGCATTTTTCCCTCGGTAATCGGCGCCACAGAGGAATATTTCAATGGGCACCGAGGCAATGACCAAGGGCATAGAGGCAATTGCCTCTGTTACCCCATAGGACATGTAGCTCTGCTGAACAGCTCAGTATCTTCTAAGCTACATGTACTTTCTCTAGTTAGTGTCTGAATCATTTTATATCCCAATTTATACCGATATAGTTAAGGCGTTTCTCAAACCTGGACTGCCTTGGAGACATTGCTATAATCACCCTCATGGGTATGCTAATTACTCACTTGTTTTTCTGTTGTCTGAATTGACTTGATGGCCACTGTACACAAACAGAGTGCACATGTAGAAGTACAAGCCGTAGGTTGGTTTCACAGTGGCTCAGGCCTTACTCTATCCCCAACCTCTTTATTGGACATGGCATTTTTCATTTCAAGCAGGGACTACTAGCGAGATATTTAATATGAAGTCATTTTGTGCTCGGATTGAGTCAGTCATGTTGGTAATCAAGACAGATGCTCCGAGGCGGTCATCGTTGATACCATCTTTATATTTACCCCCTCGTTTCATCCGAGACGCTAGATATAAATACTCATCCGGTTTGAGATGACAATGGGAAGGAAGTTGTATGGCTGTTTAACCCGCAAGGGGCGGAGGGATTATTGTTAAGATGGAGTGTCCTGTAAATGTTTGACGAAAAAGAAGTACCTGACAAAAATTTACGGGAAATAATGAGATTTCAAAGAAAAATATCCAATTGATTGAAATTTGTTTTTGCTTGCCTATTGGACGGATTCCTGTTATGGTTTTAATTTGTCCCCTACACTGAGGTATGATTTTAAAAACCAGAAGGTATTTTTGAAGTTGAGCGGGTAAACAAAATGTATTTTGTTAAGTGAATACAGATTTACGTACATGGAAATTAATTTGTATGTATGGCGTCTACTGACAAAGCTCTGACTGAAGGGGATATTAAAATTGTATGAGGATTTATTTTTTGATGAACGTCATTCCGCAGAAACTTATTTGGCTCGTCATCATTCCAACTAAGACGCTTCTGTTGTCTTTAATGCCCTTCATTGATAATATATGTCTGTGTCTATCAGAGTTGTGTTCTAGCCTCGGTTGTGAAGCGGTTGTCGTGGTTGTAGTGTCTGGCTTGTTATGAATGCTCGGCCACCATGGCTAGCTGCGATGCTACACACACTAACACTGTGCAAGGAACACAACCTTGAGGCAAATGCACTTTTGCTGTTTTTGCTTTGTGTGAACAGCTCATTCCATTCTTGATGGCTGTTGAATAATTCATCATTCATAATTATTCCTTACAAAAGGCGGTCCGTCATTGGCTGTTGTTAATTTTAATTATTCATAGTTTGCATACTCAGTCATCCCCACAGTTTCCAAAAGATTCCAGTAAAAAAAGTAATGAAAGCGCAGCACTTGATGAGTGCAGTTGCACCAAGGCTGTCTTGCTGACGAACTCCTTGCATGGACTCAGTGTGCTGTATCTATGGGCATTTCGTCCCGTTGAAACTGTGGACTTTAACAAAAGGGATGCGGGTGTTTTGACACTGAAAGACGTCTTGGCTTTACTTTCGTTTACAAAAACCAATGAGGACGTCGCTAAAAAAACTAAGTCCAAACATTAGGAGAATAAAGAGTAGATCTTGATTTACTTGTTGATAAAGATGCTCAAAGATGTTCGTTACCCGAACATGTATAAGAAATGTATTTTTGCATACAAGAAGTGTACACTGTACAAGTGAGTGTGGATTCGGGATTCATTGAGTGGCAGCGGCAGTGTAGGAGCAGGTTGCACAGGCTGTGGGTGTGGCAGGTGAGTGTGGCAGGAGATTCTGTCCCCGCCCATACGGCGAACTGTGTACTAACTCCTTCCGATAGCGCCCTCTTGTGAATCAACCTCCTTCAGCCCATGTTAACTTCCCATAGGGGGACAGAATCTCCAGGGAACTGATTTGCCTAGGACACCTGCCCTGGGTGTAGCAGACTGGTGGGCAATTTGGGATAGTGCAAGACAATCTTGCACTCAATGCTATGTGTACTCAGCTTGGCTGTTCAAACGCTGGTGCTGAAATTTGAATTCTTGCAGTTGAAATTAATTTTCAATGACTCTTAAATTGTCATTTGTTTTCTTTTCTTGGGTAGTATTTTACTGGATGCATCGGGACATATCAAGCTGACTGACTTTGGGTTAAGTAAAGAATCAGTAGATAACAGTAAGACGTACTCCTTCTGCGGTACTGTGGAATACATGGCACCTGAGGTGGTCAATCGAAGAGGTCATACAACGGCCGCAGACTGGTGGTCATTCGGTGTTCTTATGGTAAGTGGGCCCTTGAGGGCAGAATAGAATTGATGCGTTGACTTGGTTGGTAATTGCTTGCTACAAGTACCAGCAAAATTAAATATGGGTGAACGACAGTGGACTTCATTCATACCATATGTTTTATTGTAAATAAAGCATAGCTATGAGTATTGTTTGTACTAAAACCTATGGATGCGAAATAAACTTGTGGGAAGATTGTAATCTTCAATCTGTGTAAAACTCTTGGATCTTACTTACTAATTATTCATCTGAAATGTTTTCTTTTATGGGGCAGGGCCATTTTATTTTGCAATGGGCACTACCATTTCCAGGGGCACCAAGCCCAAACCAGGGGTACCTACATATAGGCTGAGACCAGGGCTCCAAGCTCAAGACCAGGGGCACCAAGCCAAAGACAAAGTGATCATGTCCAAGACCAAGGCCATCATGCCCAAGACGGGAGGCACCAAGCCCAAAACCGGGAAGACCATGTCGAAGACCAGGGGCAACAAGCCCAAGACCATGGTCACTGAGCTCAATCCCGGGGCACAGAGCCAAAGACCATGGGGGCACAGAGCCCAATCCTGGGGCACTGAGCCCAAGACCAGGGGGCACTGAACCCAAGATTATGGTCACTGAGCCCAATCCCAGGGCACAGAGCTCAAGACCAGTGGGGCACAGAGCCCAAGACCAGGGGCACCAGGGGTGGATTTGTTCATATTGTCTAATAGTTTATCATGTCACTATTGAGTAGAAATGAGTCAAATATTCTCAACAAACTTAATGAGATTTACAACATTACTTGTGCACAGAGCCTTGGTGTGTGTAGGTTTTATTTTCCAATGGCAGACACAGAAACACACTGTAGCAAGAAAATCTACAACTCCTTGATTTCATCTTTAAAACCCCAAGCTGTTTTATTCAGCATTCATCTCTAGTGCATGTAAACTGCCTTGTGCGTGAGTGTACATTGGGAATTATAGAGGCACTGTGAGTGTGAAGTCATACTCTAAGGTGGAAGAGAGCTGTAGGGTTGAGTTGGGTCTATTCAGCGTGGTCCCAGCTCTAGATGACTGCAAGGTCTTTACATCTCTTGTGGATTCTTAACGATCTCCTAAGTTGCTTGAAGGGCCATCGTAACGTGTCTAGGCGTACGCTCTCTCAGGATTACAATGACTGGAGCATTACCGAGCCGCAAGCCAACGACTCAACGCTGAACACAATAATGAGGTCCCAGTCCATTTAAGACTGCTTTCTTACTAAATCCCAGTGCACATCAGTTGATATCATCTTTGATATTGAGTGCCTCACCATCGATGATACCGGCGTTTCGCAATACAATGCGCCCTCTACAGTTTACCCCAGAGAGGCCACGTTACACCATTAATACAACCAAATTCATCCTTGCTGCTTTGCAAACCACAAGCAAACTTAAACAAACAAAGTCGTAAGGTCAGTGCTGCAAAAGGACTAAAAACTTGCTGATCTTGACAAAATGACTTTTTTTTAAAAACCTCATTAAACATAAGGACTCTCAGGGGCCCAGCATGTGTACAAAGACAATAAAGGGCACATCACAAAAAGTCTTAAAGAAAAATCATTGTGAAGAATTGAAATGTATAGAGATTCAATGTCACGTAGTATTCTTCTTCTTTTATGAGATACCAGAATGAGGCTAGAGTCAGAAATCGACTGGTGCTTGTCACACTGTGGCTATGTATTGCATGATTGTACCATTAGTGATTAGGGTACCAGACTCACGCCATTGACTAACTCCCCATGTGCTATTGATTGTTATTACAGTTTGAGATGCTGACGGGTGCGTTACCATTCCAAGGTCAACATCGCAAGGAGACAATGGCCATGATACTCAAGTACGTACTCTGACATTGTCACATTCATGTGCTTACATTTTCAGAAATAGTAGTCAACAAAACATTGCATGACATTTTACTGTAAGGATGTGTATAATGTTGATACGGTTGACAAAATGAGTAATCACAGATTGGCACATAACTTTACCAGGTATAAAGATGGCTATTGTGGCGTGTTGTTGCCGAGCGGCCAAGCGCACTGGACTCAAGCTCTAGGCCCAATTTCATAGAGCTGCTTAAGCACAAAAAGTAGCTTAGCGCAAAAAGAATTATGCTTACCAGAATAAGGTTACCAGCCAAACTAGCATGCCACAAGTACAACTTATGGCTGGTATCCTCATTTCTGCTTAGAAAACAATTATTAAGTAAAATTGTCTGCTTAAGCAGCTCTATGAAATTGGGCCCTGGTGTTTCTGATCAGCAGATCATCAAGTCTTGGCCTTGTTAGAGTCCTTATAAAAATGAGAAAAAATACAAGTCTTTAACTTATCATTAAAATGGTGTAAATTTCCACTGTGTTTGATATTCTCAAGGTGCAATTTTTTGTCAAAATCCAAAAACTGTTCCATGACATCACATTTCAAACATATGGTCTGTACATTCTTGTACAGAGAATTTTCAGTTCATTTGTGAATTCTGATGATATTCAATCAAAAGGGCATTGGATTCAACCTTTTGACCTTTTTCAAAATTGTTTTCTGCAAGAGTGTCAAATAAAATGATTCTTTACACCATTTTAACATGAGTTTGTAATGTAACGTTTTTGGCCACTTTCACAAAGACTCAAATTATTGGAAAATGAGTGTATCTCAAAAGTCACTTTGACAATTGAGTATCTACCTCTTTAAACTGTTTGTTAGTTTTTACTAAAATGTGACAATGATGGAGTTATTACAAGTTGGTTTGATAGTGTGATTATTGAAAAATTACTCCACCAAGAACCAATGATGGATCGTCTCTCTGTGACATTTGAATCATTACAATTGATCCCTTCCTTCTTGCTGCTCAGAGCCAAGCTCGGTATGCCTCAGTTCCTCAGCCCAGAAGCCCAGAGCCTTCTTCGTCAGCTCTTCAAGAGAAATCCAGCAAACCGCCTCGGAGCGGCCGAAAACGGCGTAGAGGACATCAAGAAACATCCCTTCTTTGCATCCATTGATTTTGAGGTGAGTAACCGCGGCAACGACCTTTCAACGTGTCACTGTGTTCAAATCACTTTGTTTACTTTCCACCAGAACCACCTGCCCTGGTATTTATTATTTATACTTTTTTTCTACTTGACATTTTCATCGAATTGTTTTTACCCAATCGCAAATATTGTTCAAGATCTTATTAAATAAAGAAGCAAGTAGTGAACCACGAGGGAAACTGACTGAGTAAAGTTTAAATAGATAGCCCAGTTGGTCAAGTGCCGGCATGTTAATCCGGAGGTCGTGTTTCAAGTCCCGCTCTTGTCAATTTAGGGATGCGGTTGAAGAGTAAGTGATGTATGAACCTTTGCATGGTGCGGATCATCAGAAGAACTAAAGTAGTAAACTTGTGGGTACGATCATGTATGAAACTCTCTTGGGAAAAGTTTGGTTTCTAACAAGAACTGATGAGGGTTTTGAACAGTATACTTAGCTCGTCAACGAGATGCACAACAACAAGGATATAGAGTCCCGAAGACAAGCAGAGTGTACTGTTCAAAACATTAAGACCACATCAGTTCTTCTCAGAACCAATATTTCTCCCGAAAGTTTCAAACATGGTCGCACCCACAAGTATTCTACTAAAGTTTGTCCGCAGTTGTAGAGTATGGAATAAGTAGACCAAGTTTGTGATAAAACACAGTGAAATCCACCGGATAACAGAGATAAATTAACCAGTTTCACATCCCCCATGTTGTTGGTCTGTTGACCTGGGGTCACATCAACACATTCCAGGAGCTCGGACTTATCTCCCAGCCGCTTCACATACCTAATGTTTTTTGCGATAGTGGCTGTAATGTCAGAAGAAAACATACTCCTCTACATTCCACAACATTCGAGTGCAAGGATTGTTTTCAGTTCACAAATGCCCCCCCCCCC
>CM021535.1:3026066-3037069 GCA_010994315.2 Pisaster ochraceus
TAAACTTAAGTATTGAAAAAAGCTGAATCAGGAACGTGTTAAACTCAATATGGTTTGGCAGCAACTTGGTCTTGTTATTTCCAGACTTGCACAAACATAGGCCAACCTTTTACACATGTTAACTGAGTGTATTTTGTGATAATTGCACTCTTTAAAAACACTGTTTTTCACCTTTTCAATATGACTCTTTCAATATTGAATGTATCAGTAGAAAACACATATATCTTTGTTTAGGATGTACTTCATGTACAATACATGCTTGTCATAAAATACATGTACATCATGAAATACAAGTACATCATGAAGTACATGACAGCATGAAATCAAGATGTACAGTTGGTAAATTTAACTAGACATGAATTTTTGTTGCAACAATAACAAGGTGTTCGGTGTAGACATTTTCGAGAAAGAAAAAATCGAATAAACCTATCAAGGACGACAAATTGATACGTAAAGTGAATGGTGGAAGAATTCGAATTTGAAATAAATTTAAAAACTGATGACATCATTCCGTTTTCATAGCTCATTTTATTATTAAGACATTGAGATTCAGAAGTACCTGCTAAGTTTTTAAAAATGTTACAGGCTTTCAGTTGGGCCTATTGTTTGAATTGAAAGACCTATGGGTAAATCTTTATTCCATATAGTTGAATTGAAAGATCTATGGGTTAATCTTTATTCCATATAGAGGGACCATCTGATTTCAAGACCATATTGTTTGCAGCCTCAAAACAAGGACCGGGGTAATTATTTTCACTTAAGCTTTCAGTTTTTACCAGAACTGAAGCTCGCAGGGGGACACAATTTGTGTAATCATGGGGAATGGTGCAAGTTATGTGTATAACAATTTTGGTTCTCTGGATTTAGATATTAAAGATTTACTTAATGTTAGGACAAAATGGAGTCGTCATCATCCCGAAAAATAACTGCAGTTTCATCTGCAAACTCGGGTCTAAGTACATGTAAAGTTTTAGGTCTCAAACCTTTTTTGGTTAATGGGATATGACGTTTTTAAGTATGGAATAAACATCTGTCAGTTTCGAACAGTAGTAAAAAAAAATTCAAGGGTCTTTCCAAACTCTTTTATGTAGCAGTTATGATTTTCTAGATATGTTTTTTGTAAAAATTAAACATTGATTCCATATTATTACATCATTGATGACGTCAACATGCCAAAAACATGTGCGGTTTCAAATTGACACACTAAATAGGTCTAAGTACATGGTTAGTTTAAAGTCGAAACCCTTTTTGGTTCACGAGATTTAATTTTTTTTATGCACAGTACATGTTCATATACGTAATGGGGGGTAAGCATCGACTCAATCTGACAGTTGAAAAACATACCATAATCAAATTTTTTTTTTTGAAAGTAAAAAACAAACAAAAACAAACACTTGGCAAGTTCACGGACGAAACATGTCAACATGATTGTAGGCGAAAAAAGAAATGCCCCCTCTTCTTAACCATGATTTTGAAATAACAATTACCATTTTAATCACCGTGTCTGAAGGGCATACTAGCGGGCCTAGAACACGTTTGGAAGGCATGGTCACGTCGATCAACATGACGTGGAACTTGGTATTTGGTAAGAAGCGAACCCAGTGACATTCTGTTTCATTAAAAGTCATACAAATCCCTAAAGCAGGTGGACATCTCAGTGAAACATCCACTTCTATTCCTTGTTTTCCATTAAGCCATTAGACGGGTAAACAGAACTAAATTCACACAGAACTTTGAATGAGTTTGAGTTTTTTATGTGCAGGACAACGTGTTGTTACAACATACAAGATTAAGCAACGCAATGATGTACATTTCCGCTGTGTGGGACTATATGCACAGGCTTCGTGGACTTTGAACCTTAGGAATGAGTTTGAGTTTTTTATGTTCAGGACAACGTGTTGTTACAACATACAAGATTAAGCAACGCAATGATGTACATTTCTGTTGTGTGGGACTATACTCACAGGCTTCTTGGACTTTGAACCTTATGATCCATGGCGGGAAACAGTCACCTACAGTGCTTTTCTCTGTACACAGATTAATTGCGCGTTAATACTAATGTTTGCTGTAACGCCCGTTTATAGGACCAGAAGTTTTCATATTGTGGTGGAATTGCATTTGTTAGAGGCAAATTACAATCTGATCCTGGGCCAAATTATTCCTCAGGCTTGAGGATCAATGAGAGATCTAAAGGTCCATTTTGGAGGAAATATACTGCCGATTGCATAATGATCGTGTAATCCTATTGCTACACAGTTACTCAATTAAATAGACACCTTGGCAACTGGATTGTCGGTGAACTGATCACAAAATAATTTATTGCATCAATCAAATATTCAATCAAACAGTGTATATAATTGAACAAAGATTCCTTTCATTCACAACATATTCCCTAAGACCAATTAATGTACCAGTAGACACAGTAGATGAACCTTAATACAGGGCCCTATACACTGGCATGTAACCCCAATAGTTATTACATGTAACCCAAACATAACCCCAATGTGACCCTGATGTAACCCAAATGTAACCCCACTGTAACCCCCCTGTAACCCTGATGTAACCCAAATGTAACCCTGATGTAACCCTAATGTAACCCTGAGCTAGTGTAGTTTACGTTACTCTACTTACCGGTAGAGTCGAATTACTAATTTGCATATTCCCTATGGTGCCAGGCAATATTGCTAAGACTTTACATACAATAGCGCCCTCCACCGTCCTACCCACAGTGCCCCGCGGCATGTATGCCATGCTGGCGTCCTCTTTTCTATGAGCCCTACCAGATGTAAGCACCCAAGAACCGAGTATGTGGGGAAGGAGGGAGGGATACTCTACCGGTAAGTATTCGTTCGTAGACCCCACCCACTCTACTATGGGGGGGGGGAGTCTACTTCACTCTACTTACCTGTAGAGTCGAATTACTAATTTGTATAGACTCGCACCGGGGAAAGGCGGTGGGAATACGCGATGCTACTGCATGTCTATGGGGGGCGCGTTCCCAAGTTCAGAGAACGCTATGGCGGACCTAAGCCCGGTCATGGTCCATGCACAAACGAACGAATGAACGGGAGGTGTCGTCCCCATGGGTGGACAAAACATAATTAAAAGTTAGGCACATAGGAACTATGTGGTATTGTCATGATTATAAGAAAAATTCACCAACTAGCGTGACCCCTTGTGAGGTGGAGCCTGCCTGGGATTGCGGTTTGGCTGGCCGTCTGCAACACCACTCGTCACGCTCTCCCATCTACCTGCAGAACATCCTTCTGGTAGCAGTCGGAAAACGTGGAAGGGGTCTTCCAGGAAGCCGCCCTTGTGATATCACTCATGGGGACACCTTTAAAGAAAGCCCATGAGGAAGACACCCCCCGCACCTCGTGGGCACACACTGGACCATCGGCCGCAGCCCACCCACCCAGCGCCGAGCGGATAGCTGTGAGGATCCAACGAGCGTTCGTATCATGGGATGCCGGTCGGAATCGCGGAACCGTGGACACAAACAGCTGATCGTGACCGGTTCGGATCGACTTTGTGCGGTCGACGTACCACTTTAACGCCCGCACAGGGCACCAAAGTTTGTCGGCCGCAACCGCCGAAAAAAGGCTTTAAGGTCGGGGACAAAGATGTCTGGGGGTTCGAAAAAATCGGATTGATTCTTAGCCAAGAACCCCGCAGCAGGTATTAGGCAGACTCCTCCGGGTTTCCACTGGATGTGTCCAGTCGACCCTGTAAGGGAGTGGAATTTGCTACGCCGGCGAGACGTAGCGACTGCCACCGATTATTTTACAGTTTAAATGTAAAGTTTATTTATTTCTGGGTCCTTTAAAAAAAAAATCATTGCGGTTTTCATCGCACATGTTATGTAAATATTCAATTTCTTTTCCGATTGAACATTTTTATAATTTTAGAGCATCTATCAAGAGTTTCCACGTGGCGGAGATCCACTCCCATTATCATTCTTACATGGATTTTTTTTTCCCGCTTTTTTGTATTGGTCCACTCACAGGCATGATGTAGAATGTTTATGTTTCATTGCATTCCAACATTAATTATAGCGCAGGGATCAATATGATGGAAAGATGAAAAAGTTAAATGGTTTGTGCGAACTGAATGCTAGTTCTTTTGTAATATAATATTTTTGCTTTTTGCTTTTTATTTCCAGATGGCATCTTCTGAACCAGCACAGGTTTCAGCTCTAGAGAAAATCAGAAAGGATTATCTGGAGTGCAGTATTTGCCTACAGGAGTACACAGAACCCAAACTACTGGACTGTCTTCACAGCTTCTGTAAACAATGCTTACTAGAATACCACACTACCAAATACAAAGATGCTAAGATGCTTATTTGTCCTTTGTGTCGAAAGAAGACACAACTTCCTGAGAAGGGTGTTCTGGATTTAAAGACTAACTCCATTTTAACTGGTCTTGCACTTCAACTGGAGCAGGTCAGCTCATCTGTAAACAGCAAATTGATTTGTAAATTATGCAAGGAGGAAAATGAGGCAACACATATCTGTTGTGACTGTCCCATGGTCATCTGTGCAAACTGCAATGAAATACACAACAATATCCCAGCTTCTTCAAGCCACAGAGTAGCTACTTTGAAAGACACCAGTGATGGGAAGGTTACAATGAAAAAGAGAAAACGAAAACATCATCCAGAATGCCAAACTCATGATGGTGAAGCAATAAGGTTTTATTGTACAACATGTGACGTGATGATTTGTAGATATTGCACTCGCACAGATCACCCTAACCCACAACATGAGTTTATTGACTGCAACCAAGCCTCATCCACATGCAAACAGTCATTGGCTCAACTCATGACTCCCCTTGAAGAAATCCTGAAAAACCTTGAACAATCTCAAGCAACTTTCTCAACAATAAAAGCCAACCTAGACATTGCAGTTGAGAGAGCCATGGCAGATGTGAAGAACAGAGCGGATGAGATCAGGGCTGGGGTAACAGCTCAAGAGAGTCGCATCATGGATGAATTAAAAACCATCCGCGAAGATCGTAACAAGAAATTGGAGGAGTATGAGCAAACATTGAGTGTAAACTCACAGCAAATACAGCACTCAGTGCAGTTTGCCAAAGAAATCAGTAAAAAAAATTCAGCTCAAGAGTTCCTTGCATGCTATCCTTCTCTCAGTAAGGACTTGAAATTACTCAGAGATCAAAATCAACCCAAGATATATTCTACCCTTGCCCATCTGAGATTCAACCCAGAGGTTTGTGACATCTCCCTGGGTAATCTGATTTTGGAGGAACCAAGGTGGGAGCTTGGTTTGGTGTTTGATGAAGGAATCCAGTGGGCTCGGGATATTGATGCTGTACCTGGGGAAGAGATGGCAGTGGCAGATTTTGGAAATAAAAGCATGGTAAGCTACAACACCAAGGGACACCAAAAGAAAACTATCCAACTAACACAAAGTAAGTTTCTTACAATGTCATTTAGGTAGAGATGTAATGTTATTGTAAATCTCAGTTCAAACAGTGTAAAAAGTACTCTTGATTGGTTATCATGTGACAGTCAAAGAGTATTCCATGAACATTAGTATTTATTCCAATCCAATACTGCAATCAAATCTGAGTAAGTTTCATCTAACATTGTTTGCAGTTATGAACTCCAGTCAGTCAGTCAGTCACACTACAGACCATACTTGTGATCATACAAGGTTTACATGTAGTCAAAGTGTACGTCATGAAATTGATTGAGTATTCCTAGTCCACTGTACCTTGTAGACTAGGGCTGCATTCATCCACTGCATGGTCACTGAATCCACTCCATCTGCTGTCACTCTGAATTTTGACATTCCTCTAATCAACACCACTAATAAAAGAAGTTTACAATACTAAATGAGTAATTTTCAATAGTTAATGTAATATAGGTAAAATAAAAAAATACTAGTTAAAAAGAATGATTTCAATACCAGTTTTCTCTTGATAAGTAGTCACCTTGCTATTATTAAGATATTGTTGTTATTGCGCTACTGTTTGTCATGGTAACATGTAGGAGCTGTGTGAATTGAGCAAAGTGAAAAGGCTACTACAACGTAGGGATCAATGTAATAAATAATAGTGTGTTATTTACAAAAAACTTATTATGTTGGTTGTAAGTGATGTGCAAATGAAGGATCATTGTACTGAGTCCTATCCATTTGTTTATTTGTTTTCAAGGGCCTTGGGCTGTTGCTGCATTCCAGAATCAGTTAGTGGTTGTAGATGGATCCAGCTCTGTCTGGATGTACAACCAGAATGGCAGAAAGATGTTTGTTTTCTACACAGTGCCTCAGAGTGAAGTGGGCAAGACAGCTGTAGGCCTCGTCAGTGTAGCAGTTATGAAGGATACAATCCTTGTGGGGGATGTGAAGAGGTCAGTGATAACTAAACACAGCTCTGGTGATGGGTCACTCATTGACACAGTTTCAGTTCAGACACAACCTTGTTTCTTGGCCATTGACAACAAGGAGAGAGTTGTAGTCAGTGGTGGGAGCCAACAGCAAGTAGACATTGTTAATGATAATGGTTCTACCCTAATCACCATCAAACCAACCATCAATGGTCAGCAAGTTGAAACCTGCAGAGGTGTATGCTGTGACAGCTCAGCTGTCTACATTGCAGTGTGCAATGGGATCAGCACTGGTCATATTCATCAGTATGACCCTGAGGGTAGATTTCTCAGCTGCATTGCTCAGGGTCTGCTCTGGCCACATGGAATGTCATTGACATCAGATGGTCAGCAGCTGGCAGCGGCAGACTACAAATCAGTAAAGATTTATAGCAAGGTGTGATGATATCTAATAATGATGATACCGGTCAGATACTGTCTCGTGGATTGAACTGGCCACCAAAACTAGGCAAATGAATTAACAAAATAATGCAAACTGATACATCTTTTTTTCTCTAAAACAGTAAAAATCAAACCCCAGTCAGTTTCAATTCTCAATTAATTCAGACATTGAGTTAATCAATTCTGTTAGTAATACCCAGCTGCAAATGAACTCTACATTTGACATATTTTGGATTTTGCAATAGAGTAATGTCTTTACACAGAAAAATACTTTTGAGTACTGGCTTGTCTATTTTAAATGTTTTTTTAAATGTCCATCGGGCAGGAATTAATGTATACAGGCAATGATATCATCACAAGTGTTAATTGTTACACGTAGGGGTTAATCACTTGTATTGCAATATTTTCCATTTGATAAGAAATGCAACCTGTGAAGTTTAAAATTCAGGTTGCTTCAGGTTGCTTTTGAAATCATTTCTCATCAATAACTGACTATTGTATATTTGCAACGTTTGCTTTGTTATTAAGATAACCTTTATTGATGGAAAAGTTGTAAGCAACGTAGGAAAGTGTCATAAACAATCCAAAAGAATATGAATTGTTTATTTTATTACATTTAAATCTAATGGCGGTCATCCAAATCTGGGTCTTATCTTGATAACTAGTGGTGTGTTTATTTTGGCAGCCATCTGGTAAATTTTCTTTGTTATATGTATTTGGAAAATGTGCAGTGATCATATTGAACATAAGTGGAACATTTCTGAAATTATGGAAATAACAGTGTGTGGAGCTGGTCCTGGTAAATACTGGGTTGGTGGCTGACCGCTGTTAATGGACCCAGCCGAATGCGAGGTCCATTAACAGCGACCTGCCACCAACCAAGGTCATTACCATGCAGTGAAGACCGGCTATCTACACTGTTATTTCCATTAAAAAATACTTGTAATAAAGAAAAACAATAATAATCATCAGAATTTGTGATTTTTCTCTCGTCGTTAATTTTAGAAATGTTCCACTGATGTTCAAGAGCCATTTCTAGGCTGTTCAACTTTTGCATGGCACCTAGTCTCTTACACATAATTAACTATTTGTGAATATTTTGAACACCACCATAAATGTAATTACTTTGGTTGGTGTTCAGCTTTATGCTTTGCATTACCTTAGTTTCATGTGCGAACTAGCTACCTTAAATTGACACATTGTCTGCACATTTACGCATACGTGTGGTATGCGCGTGTACTCGGCACCATATGTTCTCATAAAAATAACCAGAAAATAATACCCTCAAAGTGAACAGTTTTGATAGTTTCCGCACACCAAGAAACTGTGCAAACATAACTTTTACACAAAAATTTGCTTGTTTAGGGGCCATTCGCTAGTTTACAGAGCCGGTCTTTATATCACATGTAAATAGACCCCCGTGTGACCAGTCTTCAATCTATCAGAATGCATAAATTCGCCGAGGTATTTAAATGTGATAATGATTTTATTTCTATTAATATCATGGGGTTGGCATACATATAGACCAATCTGAACATTGACACTTGATTGAGCATGAATATTTGCAACTAAGCAGACACTGAATCCTAAATACAGCGCAGACAGTAGGTTTATTTTAGTGTGATAGTACACGGAAACTGCACTGTCTGTTATAAAATTCCTTACATCTGCAAGATTTTTTGAACAGAATTTCAGTATTCACTTTCTCTTCAGTTTCAAATGTTCAATAAGTTTATTGTACATAATTTTGTAAAGCTATCATGTCAGGGAAACTGTGTCAACCTTTGAGACAGACACTTGATTCACAAACAAGTTAAAAGATAACAGTTGTCCATGTCCTTTTGTGTACAAAACGTTGCCCAAAGGTTGGTCTAAAAGCTTTTGAAAACAGAGGCAAAAGCGGGCATTCGATTTTCGCAAAATAGCAATTTTCCCAATCTTCATTTTTCGACCTTTTGACCTATGTTGTTTGGGAGGGTTTTAAGAAACTCTTGCAACAGAAATAATTTCTATTGCAATTTTGACCGTTAAAACATTTTTTTTGCACACACTGCCTGGACTTACATAAAAAGTAGTTTAATTTGAGTTTTTGGAGTGAGGCTTGTGTTGAACATCGCACTTTTGCCCTGTCGAAATCAAATGTTTTTTGCAAGACAAAAATGTGGCAGTTAAAATGAATCGGTGACAATCGTCAAATTTACTAAAACGGTTTGCCTCATTTGAAGTGATGCAAAATGGGGAACGTGTTAGAAAATTGCTAAGTCAAGTTTCATGATGGCAATTCGAGCTTTGACACTCAAACATTATTGACAAAAGACTAATGATAGCGTTGCCCACCTTAAATGCAGTCCTTATTATACCAAATGTTGCTGAGTTGCGTTCATTGTATTATTTTATAGAGTGTTAACCAAAATCCACTAGTTTAAATCTGAAATTAAACTGACTATTATTAGAAAATATATGTACAACAATTTTCAAACACTTTGCGCAACTGAGAATTCAAATTTACACGACATGGCAACAGCGTTACATTTGTCACTAAGTCGTGCAACTACCGTGTAGCACGACAGAGCTTGCTGTGCTACACGGTTGTGTCAAACTTAAATCAAAAGTTTGTTCTTAATGTCACTCTTCTGTCAAATCTTATTCATCATTTTCTAATTATTTGACACTGCAAAAGTGCGACGTTTAACGCAGGCCTTAAATTTATCTGTAACAAGATTGGCACTTCCGTGGTTTTATTGCTCATGACGTGGATCTTTTTAATAGTGAAAACTTGTGTTAAATCATAGAGCTATAGTTGCATGGTTAAGTATTGCTACTCTGTCTATTTAGCAAATTACATTCCCACACTTGGACAATGTCAATAAATCTGAAGCTGATTCATACTGTATTCTTAATATCTGTCAAGTGAAGATTTATTCCACTGCCCCTCTCCCTCATTCATTTCCTTGTCTTGTAAAAACTCTCTTTGCTTCGAGGTATTTTCCAACATACAAATGTATAAACCCCTTGCATATGACGTCACAAGCTCAAACAGCGCCCTCACTGAGGTCAAAGGAAGACCTATCAATGGCTGAGAGTTGTGCTTGGCCGTGTATTCTTACACAGTTCTATTGTTTGACTTCAGCGATGGCTGCCTATGCATGGAGTCTATAGGAATCACTGAAGCTACTGGATGGATCAGGAAGAAGTTCAAATCTCTTCTGAATTGGAAACAAATCTAATCTTACAATTGAAAGTGACTAGAATTTTAGTAAACACACACCAAATGGTTGTTTATCTTGTAACAAGTAAAACAAATCATTGGAAATAATGACTTTCAATAAACTTGACATGGAGACATACATGTTTAACCAGCAAAGGAAAACTGAGAAAAACAAACATTAGGGTTTCAAGCTTCAGCCTCAAAATGAAGATAGAACAGAAACACTACAGACAGACAACACAGTCAGCTGTAATAAACATTGGACATGTGAATCATATCTAAGGGGTAACGGACAACCTCATTCCCATTAGTGTAGGATCTTACCTTGCTCATTCATAATCCCTGGAAGTATGCATTTGAAATATAATAATATGTTGGATAATTTTATTTGCTCTGTGGTTGATCCATTCTGTGTTAGAGGCGTATGCAGAGCAGTTTATCAACAGAGGTTTCAAGTCAAACAGCAACTGGTACCCTTTTGTTCTTCTTTGATCTTGTGGTGTGTCTAACTGTTTACAGTTCAGGGTGACCATGTAAAAAAAGTGATTCTTGAAGTGGTATGTCAACATACTTGTATTTAGAAATGCGCCCTACAAGCGCTCATGCACAGAGCAGTCATTTTTGTAAGCTAATCAGTGGTGTGTTTCAGCTCCACTCTTTTTCATCTTTGTTCTTTACAAGAGGAGAACTCAAGTCTAGTTCAGTGTCTTGAGGATGGGGAGTGTGGGAGTCTAAAGCTGAATCAGATGATGTCACTGCTGGAGCAAGAACTAGAGCAAAGAAATCAGGTATGAGATGAGAGGAACCATGTGGTGTGCTTTAGAGTCTACAGGAGTGTATACAAATCATCTGCCAAATGACATTCTGTACAAGTCTGGCATGTAGTTGAACAGTTTGGGGATCCTTTGTTTCTCTCATGTGTGAAAGAAATATATTTTTGCGCTTTCGAACAGGTCCCAGTGTTTGAATATTGGCTGCCTTATGGAGACTGAAAACAAAAAGG
>CM021535.1:3311248-3330913 GCA_010994315.2 Pisaster ochraceus
ATTTTCAGCAACAAAGGACACTCCATTTCCAGGGCTACTTAAGCAAACAATAAATAACTAAGCACAAAGACAATTTTGCTCAACACAATACGGTTAGCAGTCTAAATACTATGTCATGTGTGTACCGCTTGTAATTGGTTTCCTGTTTACTTTGGATAAGCAGAAAATAGTTAAACAATATTGACGGCTTAAGCAGCTCTATGAAATTGGGCCCTGATCGTGCTCACTACCTCAAAGGAACAAATCAATTTCAAGTTTGAGGGTACTTGGGATAAATGGATAAAGTTCATGAAGTCAGATAGATGAAGATAAAGGAATGATGTGTTACCTTCTAAGGCCTCTTGATGTTGTCTCTCAAACATCTCAAATCTCTTCTCTAATTCTTCCTTCTCCTTCTCGGCTTTCTGGCGTAATTCTGCCTCCTTCTGAAGCTGGGCTCTGTATCATTAAGTATCAATGGCATTAACCATGCTGTGTGCTATTCAGGGCTCACAATTAACTCTGTACCACAGGCACGAGGCCCATAATTTTAGTGCTGGGCCAGTAAAATCACGACTAGACAAGTACAGTGGTCTTGTGTTTTTCAAATAAATAAAATAGCTCATTGGGTTATTTCTTTGAGAAAAAAATTTGACTATGAATCTGATAAATATCTTGAAGTTGAGTATGGAAGTATACTTATACATAACACAAGTGAAATAGATCTTCTCTTCCAACTCTTTTTGATTTTGGTCTTGTAAAATAAATTCTGGTCCCAAAAATCTTGTGCTCCAAGCCCTGCAGTCTTGAGGATTTCCCCCCCATAATTCAAGTCCTGTTATTCAGGTTGTACATTCATCTGCCCCAAATCAGAGAAAGGTTACAACCAAAATACTTGTTGCGTGTTTTGCAGTTTCCAGCAAACTTAGACTTGATTGTTTCTGCTTGATAAGATTTTGGAGTGAACTTACCGCTCTGTCTGTTTGTTGAGTTTATCCTCCCGAGCCTGTGCTTTCATCTGCTGTACCTCAATCGTGTCTGGTTTACGTCTGCGCATGTACAGCTCATGGTTGCCCATACATAGTGCCAAGATTCGCTTGTTGATGCGTAGCCGGGGGGCGTAGAAGACAAAGTCCTATCAGAGTGATACAAGAAAGAAAGGGTTTTAAGAATTTGAGTAAAATCAGCAATGCCAGGTTATTCATCTTTTCTTAATCAATCTATCATAATCAGGGTCTACTTCTTATTCACCAGCAGCACCAGTCCTCATTCTTACATCAATTGCTTTCATAGGTATTGACTTGAGTCATTCGTCTTCCATGATAAATGACCAATCAGTATTTTGATTTGATGTGTAAGTGTTGCTGCTATAAATCAGATCTCCAGGTTCTCTTGCAGGTATCAATGCAGGAGTATCATGATCAGGTGGTACACAGGGAAATCGCATGCCATACTACTATACCAAGATCTTGACCATGCCGGGGGTGCTCAATGCTCCAGTCTCAGCAGATCAATAGTTATGATAGTCAATGTTTTGCTGCAACTCTCCAGGTATGCTGTTTCTATACACAGTCCTCATAAAGCATCAAGTCAATGTGCCAGCCAATCAGCGTAAAAGACTTTCCCACACAAGAACAAATCAAAACCAAATAGGTCTTAACTGTATACCTCCACAAGCATACAGAGACTTTGTAAAATGAGCTTTAAAAGAAAGAATGCTTATGGCATCATCCATCTATACTCACAGGTGCTTTCTTGTCGATCGGTTTAATAACAAACTTCTTGTCGTTGAATGAGATGTTACGGATTTCACTCCATGGGAAGCCAACCTTTGGTGAGAGCCTACATGGGAGAGAGAACAAATTGTGGATATTTTCTACATTCAAATGTCTTGCAGTTTTAATGTTTTCCTTTGGCCATTACCACTGCATTCAGGATGTGTTTTTTCTATCTTTTAGACCATGGTGGTAGTTAGACATAGTAATGTAAGATGGCATAGAATGTATGCAGGCTGACTCAGCGGCACAACCACATGACAGATTGGTCACTGTCTTAAGCCTGTACATCAGAGGATATTATCTAGCAGGTTATTGACTGAATGACACCAACGTGGATTCAATGTCACTCTTCCTGTACAATCCTGCATTTAATACACAGTAGGATCGGGGAACGCTGCTAATCCCAAGTGGATAAGACTGTGTGCAGATAATCCGATTGTGTAAGACAACATGTAGGTGTGAAAGCACTTTAAGGTACAATAAAGTCTTGGGATTGTGTAAAAGCAAAATCTTGAAAATCACTGATTGATTAAGTTCACACCAGTACCAATCCCCCAGAGAAGTGTTCTTGTCTGAAATACTGCCAAGTTAAGAAAGTGGCATTTAATGACTTCCAAAGTCACTGTTGCGGGTATGCTCCAGGAACTAAAAAAGGATGATGTTAACAAAATGTACTGATGTCTACAAATACTTACTTATCACTCTTCTCATAAATGTTAAGTCCGAGGGCATCAACACCCAGAAATACACCTGTGCCTTTCTTGTTCTTGATATCAAAGTAGTTGACGCCGTACATTTCCAGATCTTGAGCAATCTTAAGATATTCCATCATCGCGTCCTCCCTGGGAGAGACAGATTAAGCAGAAATTGACTCATCAATACTAGCTGGGGTCATTGTAAGGGACTGTCACATGGTAGGCAGGGAAAAACTTCACTAGCTGCATTCACAGATTACCATTTGCTGAGATGAGACTTTACTTTAGGGCTGAAGTTGCTCACATTATCTGAATTCAAACACTTTAGCTTGAAACCTGGCTTCAAGTATAATCAGTTTGAAATAACACAACAAATCTGGCAATCTAAGCTCTCCATGTTGAAGCGCTGTGTGTGATGAGCGGGTAAATGATTATATCTATCCTAAATGAAAGGTACATGTATTCAAGTGATTTGACAACTGTAGGACTTCCTTAATTTCATAAAATAAGGACAGCACTTAAAACATATGCAAGTCCTTGTAATGAGAGAACAAAGTGAGTTTCTTGATGAGTGTGATATCTCACCTCATCATTGTTTTGTGTTCCTTGTACCAGTTGACAATTCTCTCCTCCCACTGAACCTTGTCCATCTTGTGCTGATCCATCACCCTAAATAAAGGAATTCAAGAAATCAAACATCAGAACAAAGGACCTAACATCAAATCAATTTTTTCAAATTTTAAATATATGGTCTGTAAATTGGTTCAGAGAATTTCCAGCTCATTCCTGAATTCTGATGATATTCAATCAAAACAGCATTAAATTTGAGCTTATGACTGGCGCAAAAATTCCTTTTTGAATGTACAGACTCATTTGTTTTTGATGTCCGATGAACTCATGCTTCAAATTTCCCTCTGAAATGACGTAAACACCATTTCACTTGAGGTTGAAGACTTGGTTATTTTCTCCCTACATTCATTACGACTCCATCTATTGGGAAAATGAGTACATCACAGAACTGAATTGGACCTTGGAGCCCCTCTTGAGGTTCTTAGGGTGTACTATGTAATGTCTGTTTACCTTGACGGGAGAATGCGGTCATTGGTCAGGAAACCAGTCTTGTGTTTTTTACCATCATAGGACCCATACTTGGCCTGGACAGCATATGAGGCAAGGAGCACTGAAGTCTCTGGCGGGCAATAAATATCATCATTCAAGATGGCTTCCTTCACTTGCAAGAAGAACAAACGCTGTATAGGAAAACAAACCATGTCAAGTTACAAGTCAAGGCATGATGAGATAGTTGCAGCATTTCTATTTTTACCCTTCGGAAAGACTGGGACGCAAAGTTTGCAAATCCATCCAAAATGATCCAAACTGGTCCACAACACATCATTCAACCTCAGTCCCAGTGGTGTACGATCATGCCTCGCAGTTTGTGTATGCATTCTGCAGTGACCAACTCCCTCGATTTGCAAACTGCTACACAAAATTTATCAGTTGCTAGTCATAAAATTATTGCTTACTGATCAATGTTAGCATTCAGTGTGCACAAAACATGACCAGTCTATAAGAAATTGCAACAGTTTGATGAAATCAATGGTAACTACAGGGCCTGGGTTAGCTCAGACTAAAAATGTTTGGAAAACAAATTTACACCTGCTTTTCCTTCCACACAATAAATTAAACATACGGAAGCCAAGAAAAAGGCATAGACATGCCTTGTGTCATGAGAACGTTGTTTAAAAGCATTACAATGTCCCACGGCAATGCTCTTGTGTTCAGTAGCCAATCAAGCTACATTCTTCCTTACCCTTGTTACTTCTTGGATGAGCTCTTCTCCAACATCTTCAGGGAAAAATTTGGCTCTGAACTGGAACTGGAGTGGTTCTTGCTTCATGACATCCTGCGACGCAACCTGAGGGGGAAACCAGGCAAAAGAAACTCATTAATCATGATATACATGTAGGCACTCTTGGCTCTATCACAACCCCCTGTTCATCATTCCTCAAGCATGCTGTCAGGGCCATCTCAACTCCTTAACAGTATGCAGAACCAGCAACCAATCCCAATAACAGTCACAGGTACCCGTTTACTCCTGGGTAATCAGAAGCCATTATAGTTAAGTGTTTTGCTCAAGGATAGGTAACATGTACCTCCCTGACCAACCAAGATTTAACCCCACATTGTGATGTTTCAGCTAATGGGGCTTTTAAGTAGTAGTCATGATATGCTACATGTATGTCACAATGAAAATACTGTATGTACATGGAGTAATCTCACAAATGCACACCTTTTATTAGATCTCATTTACAACAGAGTGTACCACAGTTGTAGTCCTACTCAAACCAAATCTATACTTCTTTTTTAAGTACATGTACTCAATACTCATGCGCACAGAAAAAAAGGTCTTTTTCTTTGACTTGTAACTTGACTTGTACTTTTTGTTGACTAATTTTTGCTGCGTGTGTTTATTCTTTTTCTTGCAGGACAAATTGCTTGCATGAAAGAGGATACTCATAATTGTACTCACTGGACAAAAAGTATCATGTACTCACACTCACAGAACAGTTGTACATTGTACTATACCCATGGTAGAGAACTCACCTACAACTCTGCTGTACATGACCCCAGTGAAATACAGTTCAACAATCAGGCCTGGAATTTCATCTTTGAGAGGGTAAGGCCATTTTCATTTTGTAAAGGTCACTTCCAGTGGAAAATCTCAAAGACTATCATGGGAAACTTTTGAAGGGGCATTGAGGCCAAGAGTAGGGCAACGGAAGGAGACACTTTAAGACCTTTATGTTTACAAACTTACACAATATGAATTGTAACTTAATTGCCTGGAATAAACCAGTTGATATGTAAAGTATTAGACTTATCTGATAACATGGCCCAACTTTATCAAAATGCAATAGGATAATGGTGCTGAATTCACCATAAACTGCACTTCAAAATATTATAAAGGGCTAAACCAACTGCTACAGGTGTACTTTACACTGTTATGTTAATACACCTCTGTATTGCTGTAATAAATTCTCCATCAGCCCATGACAAAGCAGTCTCTGTTTGATCTTTGACAGTGTTTACTTTGGGTATTTCAAACCTACTCTCATGGCTGAAAGTTCATTTGTTAATATGAGATTACTCCCTCTTACAGAAACACTATTTGGTAATAACACATTTATTAGGAAAAACTGCATTTATCGGCACATTCTAGTTCCATGATGTAAATGCATACATTATATAATCAAACAAAATTGATTTTTTACCAATCAAATAGAGGTGAAAGGATTGTTCACATTCCCTTCACATGAAGGAATTTCTCAGCAGGAATACAGCAACACCATGCAGGCAACAATTAATATGAAGAGCTACATGTATAGGCTACATGTGTCTTTCTAGATTTTGATCTGCATGAATCTACACATGTCAGTAATTTGGATGCCTTTTTGTTCAGTTGAAATCAAATTTGAACAACCGGGTTAAAATTTCTGGCTGAATCTATGGTTGCCTGATGTCCAAATGTACTATACTTGTACGTAGGTGTGCAATAAGAATTATCTAATCATAACGACATGTACATGTACATTATACGCATGATACATGTATGTTACACTGTATGTACCTTCTAGAAGAAGATTGAGTGGAAAACAAGGTGACACAAAACACTTCAATAAATTGATATGTCAGGTGAGGTTTGCCATAACACCATGTGTGTAAATCTCTTTAAAGTAGTGGTGGTCCTGAGAAGAACCAGTGGTTGACAACTCCTGAAGACGATCAGAATATATACTGATCGAAACGTTGAGTTGCAGAAGACTATCAGAGCATACTGATCGAAACGTTGAGTTTTCAACCACCCGTTCTTCTCCGAACCACCACAACTCAAAAAGAGATTTTACACATGGTGCCACCGCAAACCTCACCAGACTGCACTCCCACCATGCAGAGTTTCAAATCCTACTAATTTACATATGATTAAAAAACTCTGTACAAGTTTTTACCAATTGCTGAGTTTTTAAGTCTACACATAAATTAATCTAAAATCTTGTCAGTGCATGTCACGCTGGCTTGGAATACTCGTAAGGAGCAAGACCACTTTCCATGCAACAGTGATTCCGTTAGAAAATCATACAGTCTATAATTTACTTCAATGAGATTAGAGAAGTTTTTCCACACACAGACACTACAAGCACTGCCAAACGAGGAAACTGTGAAATATTTGTCAATATTGATGTATTACCTTTCCTTTGTTTGGCAAGGCCCTTGTGCCTCCACTATATAGAAAGACCTTCGAATTTGGATGGAATGTTCTTTGATGGATTTATTCATGCATTTGTACCATTCTTTTATAACCATGGAGTATTTTTTTACCTCAACGATATAATCAAATAAAGCATTCCAATGGGGACTACAACAAAACATACATTCATACTATGCATGAACTTCCGATCTGACCTCCACAAATGTACACATGAAATAAGGAGTTAATCCACAAGATCAGAAGTAACTTGATCAGGGTTAGAAGTAAACCAAACAAAACCAGATTAATTTAAATATGTGAACCCTAATCATAATCCAGTCACTACATACTTGTATAGTAAAACAAACCCTTAAAAAACCAAGCACAACAGTATTTTGGTATTTCTAAAACAGCTCTTGATATTGTTTGGTAAAGAACACATACCGTGACTACTCGGTCATTCCGAATACAGTGTAACCGCCCAAGCTTAGTTCAAACTATCAATGCATTTATCTGATCTCTGGTTCTTCTCTGATACACTAGTTCTTTCCAGAAGATATTATAACTGGCAAGTCTCCTGTAAACAAGTTTTATTTCTCTCTTTTTAAACACAGGCGCAAAGCTCATTTTGACTAAAATGTGACCTCCTAATTTAATGAAATTTCCCCAGGTTTGTTATTCATGTATTTCTGGTGTGTAGTGTGTTTATTAAAAAGTAGACAATAAATTGTATAATAGTAATTAAACTCCAAACAAGTTTAATTAAAACTGGACCAGAGAACTCAGTGGTTACTGACTACAGTACCTTTGCTATGCTAGTATGGTATGACCCACGTGTAATGGACCAGTGAAGTCAACGAATGTACTGTATGTCCATATAAGGTCAACAACCAACACCCTTTCACAATTGTTTAATTTTAAGGTCACTGAGCAGCCATCTTTTGTTAAGGCCCTATTTCGAACAATCCAGTCTGACTCACTGTATCCCACATGCTATTGTACTCGCAATCAACACCATGTAATGTACAGTATACAGCACTCTTTATAATGCATACAAGGAATTGGCTTTTTGTTCCTTTGGTATTTAATTTCTAAACAACGTGGACTCAAATCACTGAGATTTTTAACAGAATGGAGGCGGTGGGTGTGAGACTTGTTTCCATGAATAAATGGTTCATTAAATAGTAACTTTTCAAACTAATCCACAAGTTGCACCTAAAAACTATAAGCAGGAAAAGATTGGGCTAGAGTTGTTCCCAAATAGCCACACTTTTCAAAAGGAAACTACACTGTATTCTAAAATGAAAACTTTATGATAACTAAATGCAAGAAATCTTGACTTGAATTCGATTTATTTCACTAGTTCAAAGACACACATTATTATTGATCCCAATTATATGCTCAATATAACTGCCTCATGTGTAGTCTTTAAACAGTACTTAGGCTCTTATATACATGTATCTTGAGAAAATGCCTTAATATTTATATATGCTGGTAAATTGGTTACATAAGTTTTGATTGAGACAATGTCAGAAAATGTGCAAGTTGCAATGAAGTAAATCTTGTATTAATTAACCCCCCTTAACATGTTTGTACAATCCTACTTTATAACTATTTAGAAAACTTGAAAAATGTACTTATCCATAATTTGTGATACAAATGTTGATTGAAATCGTATGTGGAACTTTTTGTTGTGACAAAGTGGGTGTATAATGGATATGAGATGGACTTTGTATTTCCAGTTGTAGCCTACACTTGAACACTGAGTATGTTCACTTGATCCATTGCACAGTGCAATGATAGCAAGGTGTGGTCTCAGTACATATGTACAAAGCCTAGCAATTGACTCAACACTTGTGGTATCCTACCAAGGTTGTTTGCTTGGTCCAGTTTTGGGGTCACTTCTAGATGTTTTCCCATCACCATAACTAGTTACTAGTAATAGTAGCTCATGGGGGTAGAAGGCCTTCCTTCCACCATGGAGATAGCTTTGCTTCCACACAAATCAGAAGAATGTGTTTAATTGGCAAGCTTTGGAATTCAGTCTATAGCACTGATGAAGTATGTCAAGGTTTACTAAACAATCACCAGACTGAGTTGATGTTAAACACATGATACAAATCTACTAACACTACCAGGTTAAGTATTTCAAGACATCTTGTGACTTTGCAAGTAATTTGGGACATAATTACATTTTTGATCGATAACTCAGGTTGACCACAAGCTGCATGGTTTAACATTCTGGTTAAATGTGCACGTACATATTGTACAACTTCTAAACTTTTTTCAATGACCAATCATACATGTTAGTACATTGTATTCATCACAAGTGTTGTATTTAAATGTGCAGGTACTACATGTATCTCTTGAATTATACGTACTTGCACACTATACAATAACAATGACCAATTCATAAAAAAATGAGGTACATACATGTACTATGTACATTGCGTCGTCTTAAGTTTAATATTTATCCTGTTGGTACTACATGTACATGTGTGTAAGTCAATTGCAACACCCATGCGCCAATCTGCTGCACGTCCAAACTTTACCTACTTACCGCTCCCTAGCTGGCATAAGTTTGTGCGTAATTTTACAAAAAAATCACCCAAATATCACTTTTCTTACATAAAACATCACACAAAACTAGATCAATGCAATTTGTATGGGTTTCTAGTATTCGGTGGAGCCAGTTTGTGTGAAGTAGGGGGTGGCTTACAGTGAATTACACAACAAACAGGATCATGTAGTTTAACTCATGAAAACTTTGGAATTCCAGGCAAAATGGTGGCACTGAGCAGATTATATACATATTTTTTAACATACCGTCCCTATTTTTCAGTTTTTTTCTTCTTCCAGTAACATGTTGAAGTGGCTTCACAATGTAAATGAATTTATCATACTAAAAATACCTTTAAAAAATGATACCCAAAAATCTCCCATGCCCAGGGCAGCTTTTATGTACAGCAGTCTGTACGTATCACTATCAGTGAGTAGATGTGCAAATACAACACACACTATTAGTATTACAGACAATGTACTATAAATACGAGAATTCCACATGATCGATGGGTGTAACATTACTAATGTGGACTTTGATCATAAGACAGGATTACAAAAGGCCTCTTCCCTTACCACTTTGACATTATGTAAATGAGTCTTACATTCATGTATAAAACATCGGAGATCAGCTTTGTAAAGCTGTTAAACCTGTTCATAGTTTGAATCATTTACAAGGTAGCACTATATGGACATGAGTCTTTCTATATTGATTAATATTGTACATCATTAAACATGACAGGAAACTGATATTAACAACATGAAAAAGAAACTTCCAAACACCAGTTTCATGCACTGTTTTATGATTCTTCTAATCTAAATGCACCACAGGGCATTTCAAGTTTCAATTTTCACAGGGCCCTTGTGCAGGCCAAGTATGTACCCCATGGCATTTAAAGCTTCACACTAGTGTTCACTAGCTCTAGAAATTTGAATTAAGCCCCCAGTTTGAACATGTAATGCTATTACTTGGTTTTGTATCAAGGCTCTCCCAAAATTATGCGAGAGGCTCTATCCAAAATCACAGCTCACACCATTTGGTCAGTGTGTTCATCAGGAACTGTCTTAGACTGATACCACAAACTTTGACTTTCTTTGACTTTCTTCCTTATTCTTGAAATTCTACATAGCCAAAGTTTTTGCAGCTTAGAATGTTCACAGGACCAACAATATTTTTAGGAGATGACTATTGTTTTCTTTCCTTTGAATATTCATCTCATACTGAACTTTTGGGAGGAACCGTTGGACTTGTTCGGTTTTAGCTTACTGGCCCAATGGTAAAATTACTGGACTATGGCTTGCAGTCTAGTAGGTATTTCAAGCCATGGGTAAGGCAAGGAAAGATCTTTGAAAAAATCCTAATATCATAAACAACCCTGACAAATACACGCCTGAATAAGCTAGGTTGTATATGTAATATTTCACTCACGCAATGCCTGCCATGGCCAGTTGAAGTCAACAACTATGTACTACATGTATGTACTTCCTTGTGACTCAAACTCTTGATTTCAAAGCCACTATTTGATGTACATGTACATGTACACGAGGATGCTCGAATACACAGTACATTGTGTGTACGTACACCCGTTTGTATATTTTGCATAACTCAGTGAAAGGAAGTGTATAGAAACAGAATTTAATGCTAGGAATTTATTACATTCACTCTATTCATTTCCAATAATTGTTACTAACTAAATACAAATGTCAACCTTTCATTTCCTTTTGACCTTGGATTCACAAAATCACAAGTTGTGATGGTTTGAGGCTTGCCATGGGCCAATCAAAACGATTTAAAGGTAACATCATTTGTCATTTTAAGGAAACTAACTAAACTTACCTTTTTGTTTAGTTTAAGCCATGTGGAGTAATTATCAGTGTCTGTAAACCTAAGACCAAAATACCAAATTTCCCGCAGGCCTATCGTCTTCACAACCTGTAGCATTAAACACAAAGAAAAAACAACAACAACAGTTAAACCTTTGGATTTCTTCTACAAGGCTAACTAAGGCTGACAAGCTATGCAATTGATGACGAAATACACACATTAGGCTTTATTCACAACTACAGTATGCCATCTTGTCATATTCCACAAGTGAAAACAAAGATTTTATACGCATGCAATCATATTGGTGTTTGGCAGTTTGGGGCATACATTTGCTTGAAAGCAGTGAAAACATTGTGTACATGTGATGGCTTTCTGTATGAGGTATGTAACCACCCTAACTTGCAGGGGCTTTCGCTTACAGACTGTATTGGCGAATAAATTTAAAAGCTACTATGATCTTTAATCTTGCTGTCAGGAATGAAAAGATGCTTGTTAACTATCAGACTAGTGGGAACTTTCAGCAATGTGTGCAGCATGTTAGCTGATGTATGCACAGACTACTATGGCAACTTAACTTTCAAATTATTGTGAATATGGCAAATGGATCACATGTGTGTACCACAAGGACATAACATTTTAAAACTAAGAGGTGTTCCATTCTAACCGTTCAGGGATATTTGTCAGAGATGTTGCTCTTTACAGATTTCTCTTTAGAGTTGTAGAGTTGAACTGGATGTGTACCGAAACCACTTAGTTAATGCTTTGAAATGTCAAACAAATTGTCTTGTGTAATACCAAGCATGTTTCTGTACATTACAGTAACATTTCCAATTTCACCGAGAGAACAAGCTGTTCGAGAATTGAAAACGTGGCTTAAATAATGAGTCTACAAACCGATGAACAGTATCAGAGACATAGGAAATGCTCACATCTTTAATGACCTTAATGACTGCAAACAAAAGAATTGAATTAATATTATGCTAACATTTATGAGCATACATATGTAAAAGCAAGTTTTATCATAACAAAACATAAACGTGCTGGTGCATGTTGTATGTCTAGTGGCATCATTTTCTCAGGGCCTTTTTCTGTTTGTGCTTTCAATACAAATTAAACCTGACAGCTCTTATTGCATCACCATAGAGTCTACTACATGTATGTGGTTAAAATATACATAGGGCATAGGCTCTAATTCTATCATGTTGTTCTAACAGCACCCTCTGAGTTTAGTGTTTCTTGCCTGTAATGTACATGTAGCTCGCAAAGTTGCGAGATAACAAAGACTACCAGCATGCAAATTATTACTGGAAATGATGTGACTGCTTCTTTTAAGAATGGATGTTTATTGTGTAATGTACACCATGATCGCAATTTCGACTCTGTTTCATGGAACTTTGAGTGAATTTCTTTACGGTTATCCCAACCACAAAAATGTAAAAGCGTATAAACCGGACAATCAGTCGGTTAACCATGTAAACGGCACGAGCTTGCTTCATACCCTCAACAACTTTTTTTTCTTTTTGTTTTTTTAACAGCCTGATGTTGTAGAGCCCCTTTAAATGTTGTACCTCCAACCTTAAAAGGCCACTGCTGTTTATTATTGCTGTGCCAACTCAAACAGACACCTAGTCTGTTACTATGACAACAAAATAGCAATAGTGCTTGTTAGTCTAGTATGCCTACAGAGGATAAGACTAGAGCAGCCAGCTGGTCCACTCTGATTACCATGACACTACTGCATGATTCAAGGTGGTGAGAGACCCCCATGTCTACATGTGACTCACAGAAGCCATTTATAAACAAGTACATCATGTACATGTACAATGCTACATGTATAAGATTACCACATTTGATTTTATTCTACTTATGGCTGCGAATCCATGATGTCCATTTTTGTTTCACAATAGAGCATCAATCAACCCTGTAAATGTAAGCTTGGCAATGAGCATACTTCTAATTGAAATATTAAAATATTTGAGTATGGTTAATTATTTACTGAACTGCCTACCAAGCTTACAGGAAGCCTAAAGTCCAACAGCATGCCATTTGTAAATCAAAAAATCAGGTCAGTTTGACTCTTCATCAAACATGTACGTGTAACCAAGTGAACAATCAAACTGACATTACTGACTTATGATTTACACATCCTGTCAATATACATGTACTTCTACTGTCACTAGGTAACGTGTTTTGTACACAAGATATTTAACATTGTTGCAGTGAAAGTCACCCAGCCACATTACATTCTAACACCCACACACTTTATACATGTACATTTAAAAGCACACGCAATGACCAACTTTTCCCATGTCCTCTAGCCAGCCTTCAACTGAACAATAAGAAAAGGTTCATGCCATGCATGCATATTTATTTAATTGATTGAGCTGCAAATAGAGGGTTAAATGTAGCCAAGTGATCTACAACATGTAGACCACTTCCTTCCTTGTATTTTCTCATAATCATAAATTGAGTAAGGTGTTAACCAAATGTGTGATCCAGTCAAAAAGAGATAAGTATTAATTTAAGCAACACTCATGAAAGAGCACAATAATGTTTTCCCCTTTTTGTTGCTTTAGTTAATTTGAGGCACATTTGATTTTTTTAATATATATTTTTGTTGTATGTTGTGATATTGGTTAAACATTTTTTTCCAAATATTTTGTATGAAGACTATTAGTTTGACAGTTACAACCTCATTATTTAGACAGATACATGGATTCTTCAGAAGCTGTCGTTTGTAACTTTTAACTGTGAACAATACTAGCATTGCTAACACAAGTCATGAGCCAACCATGAAACTGTGATGTCTGCAAGGACATGATGCTATTGTAGTTCACACTTCCCTGTTTTCATTACAGCAGCTGGAACAAGGCACAAATTATTATTTGTTCCCCCTTGGGAAGGATAGATTAAATATTATGACAAAATAAAGGCCTTCTGTTAACATTTTGTTTAGAATTTTCTTCAATAGGGCGTCCACATTTGCATTAGAATAAACACATGAAAAAGGGTGTCAAGAATTTCTTTCTTGGTAGGTTGGGCCAATGATCTTTTCCTAAGAAAAATGAACTTCCAGAAACGTTTAAGGAAAATTTGTAAGGGGCACAGAGGCCATCACCAGGGGAAGACCCACCCCAAATCTCTTGAAATTCAAGGTCTGCAATAAGTATAACATTTAAACAACAACATTCAAATGACAATAATCCCCTGGATAAAACCGTGGACCCCTTTGCAATGATGTCATAAGCTTAAACAGCGCCCTCACTGCAGTCCAAAACAGAAATTTTTTATCGGTTGACCTCAGCGATGTTGGTAGTAACCTTAAAGCTTGATTACTAAAATGAGTAAAATGGAGGTGAGGAGGTTACGATGAGTTTCCCATTTCATTAATCAGTTATAAATCCATTCTCCAAATAACAAATATCATCTCGTTAAGATGATGCAAAAGTGATTTAGATTTTAAAAGTAATCATAAAAACACCCCTTGGATAATTCAAATTATTTGTATTATACAAAAACAGCATGATTTTAATAAAACAACTAAGCAGGCATAACAAAATGATTGCAACAAAATTGAACGAAACTTTATCAGTGGAAAATAACACGGGGAAAAAAACCGACAAAAAACCTACAAATTTGTAAGCACATTTCCTTGTTTCTGTTAAGTTTACAGTTCATTTACGTGGACTGCATACATGTAGTTGCTGTTTATGAGCTGAGTTAGTACATGTGCAGCCTACAAGTGTGAACCCTGAGATAGCATTTGATGTAGGCCTAATGATTTTACATCCGTGTACATTACCTGATCAAAGAGCTGTTTGCCGGTTGTGTTGTACTGGATGGCAAACTCCAGCTCTGCATCCATCGTTGTCACCCGAACATTAGTCTGGGGGGAACAAATTACACAGTAGGAAATTAAATCATATGCACATATGCTTGGTTTGACTGCGTAAAATCAATTCCATTAAGATAAGAAAATCAAGGGCTGGTTTTTTTTTATGATTTGACTTATTGAGGAATTTTTTATTTACACCATTTTTCAAATATTGCAAACAAGAAAATGTGAGCAGTATGAGCATGTGAAGTATCAGTTTATAAATGCTTTTAAAACAAAACTTAACAGAACCACTATAATGCTTTTGATGATCTTTGTCACATTCCCTGAGTGTAAAAAGAGTTCTATAAGGATTTACAACAAACATAAAGGGGAACCAGACTAATTGTCCTACTCCGGCCTCATGTCCGTGTATACATATTTTTATCATGGAATAATTAATGAGTTGAAAAAAACCCAGATGACTGCACAATGATAAATGGTTTGACAACCTCATCCAGTAATCCATACTGTATAAAACCATCGGGTGGGGTCCAGTGGTATTTAATATTTATTCAATTTGTATAGCAGAAGGTCAGTAGAAGCCATTTGATCCAATCAAGTGGGTGTGGCTAAAATAGAACAAAACCTTGTGTAAACGTCATGTACTCAGCTTATGCTCATTGATATGTGCACTTGGGTGTCATTAACAGATGAACTGAACCTGGTTTTAGTTTCTAGTACTGTACATTTTTAATAAAATAACCTCTTCCTTATTCATAGTCGTGTTCTTTGATTTACATTACCTGGACATTAAGGCAATATATTTCCATAATTTTATTTTTCTATCTGACTATAGCCGTATCTCAAGCTTGACTTAATGAACACAGTAATGTACATCAAACTTGATGACTTCATGCATCTACACAATGGTCCATCATCAAACAAACGACAGCTGGCATGACATCCATTTATTAAGATTGGTTTAATATTTATGCACAGTAGGCTTATGCATTGATGTAATGACTTATTTATGTACATGTAGTATGCGAAATTCATACAGGTACCCCCCTAGACTAAACAACGCAATAACTATCAGAAACATTTTTAGATCACTCAATATGATGACCATTTTCCACACAGTATCACAATGCACAAGTTTCTCATAGGCCTAGACATGCAGTTTATCCCTCGCACCAAGAAATCCTTTCACCACGCTTGATATTTGGCTTTCGGAAAAAAATAGGAAAATCTTATTGATTACAAGGATTATACGATTTTATAATATTTTCAGACTGATTAATAACAGTTTTATTGATTTTTCGCACACAATGTACTGTATTGTGTACATGATGAAACAGTGTACATACATGTTCGTGTACACTTAGTGTTTGCTGAAAGAATCAAGATTAAAACCCATGGCTTTATATTCTGGGGCAGATCCAAATTTCAACATCAAAACTTTAACTTTACAATTTACAAAGTGTTATAGAATTTTATTAAAGCAAAAGGTCTTGGACTTGTTACACAGTATGTGCTCAGCTTGCTGGAGGATGAATTGGTCATCCCATGCACACGTATGGAATGTCTGCATCTCATATAGCAAGAATGGCATCCAATCCCCTCTCACTCTATTATAGATTACATGTACCTTCATGTTTTTGCTTTTCTTGTAAAATAGGCAAGTTCACCTTTTTCAAGAGAAAAAGTTTGTACTTCTACAACTGGAATCTCAAGGACTACCAGACATAAGATCAGGGCAAAATCCAATCCATTATAGACTGATAAATTAACAAATTGTACATACAATGAATAAATTACACGTATGTATTTACATGGTGCCAGGCCAAATTTACATGTATATGTAGAGCCCCTGGCCCTTAAGTTGTTGGCCCTGATCTTGGCCTTGGTGCCTGTTATTATCAGTATTAACCAGCAATTTCCAAATCTATTAAAATCCAGTAGTGGGTACTAAAGAGAGTCTGTAGGTAAATAGGTTTGTAACTTCTGACCATCTTATCTACTGTAGACATTCTGTTAAGTACATTTGCACATGAACACCACACATTTTTCAGTTCCACAGGTCAATGTTTATTAGGGTGACATAACTGCATGTGCCACATATACCTCAACAGGCAATAAACAAATAGTACAGGGCTGAGGGCTTACCTGTGGCTGGCTGAGGCAGATAAAGGTTAGCAGCCAGGGTTCAAAGACCAAAGATAATGTATGGGTGTGACAACCTTTTGTACAGTGTACAACATTCAGTCTATTGTACACCCATAGACAAACATGTAGGCCTACATGTATGTATGTGTAATACATGTGGCTTTAAGTTACACCAGAGGCAAGGTCTCCAAGCATTCTGCAAACACCCCTAGAACTTACTAGAATTTCATTTTCATTTTCAGATTATAAAAAGGTTTGTGGGTTTCTTTGAATTTATGAGTGTTTTTTTTTACAAAATAAACACAATACATTTAACTGACCCCTTGCACAACACAGTGCACGTACATGCACCTACATGTATCCTATCCGCCATTTTGGGAGTCAAAATGTACACAAAGGAATTAACTCCCAACATGGTGGAAAATTGCGTTGCATTTCCGCATTGTGCAAGGGGTCAATCGATGGATTTGAATTGGTTATTTACAAACCAAATTTATGTAGTTTCAATACTCATTGCGTAATGAGTGTTGGCACTGTTGTCTTACTTATGACTGTTATTACATAAGAAGAAGTCCACATAATGTTTTTTCACAGTTTGTAGTACATTGTACATGCCACACTTTAGGACCATCTACATCAAAATGGGATGCTTTTCAACATGGAGCTAGCCAGCCGGACCACTTGGAGTTCACTTTGACTGGTTTATTAGTCTTCAGGTGATTTAACTGGTACTTTGCCAGTGGACCAATAAGGGAGAATGCTACTGTATATCAGTGGTCTTGTGTTTTTGAGAAAATAACACCTCACTGACAGTTTTAATTTACACTGATAAAAACATTATCTGTCGATTCTGTTGAGTATTGAAGTATATTACCCATAGACAATTAAGATAATCTTCTCTTAGTGCTTATTAACTTTCTGGTCCAGTGCAAGTTTTGAGCTACAAGCCCTGTGGATTGTTTTTCCCCTCCAATTCCTGCCCTGCCATGTACATAGTACAGTGGTACAATAACTTTCAAAGTAGAAGTGCCATCAAATGTAACCAAGAGTTGAAATCTGATCTGTAACTTGTAATGTGGAGTCCTCCATAGTGTGGATACAGTGTGAGGACGGTTGGCACACTTTAGGCAGCTAACCCACTTGATTGATAACTCAGTTTTATTTAGAGATGATTACTTTTTATGGTCAATAGTAAATTCCGTTTATCAGATTCAGACAGCAAACAATGTGCTGAAACACAATCTGGTCTTAGCAAACTACATGTAATTTGCATTGGAAAAATAGATTGGTAATTGACACCTTATTAGAATATTCTTTTGGTTTTATACAACGTATCTACATTCACGCCACTTTCCTTGACCAGTAATTGGTAAATAAAGTGAGATGAATCTTTATGCTTTGCTGTGATGTAAGCTACACGTACTTCAAGTCTCAACTAGCTCAGAAGGCTTTACATCAGTACTTTAACCTTTGTACTGAACCTAAATTTCATAATCCCCACAATGCAATGAAATCATTTGAATCACCCCTCCACCCCAATCTGCCCTGAGTATGTAATATCAAGGGGACAATACTCATGCACGCAAAGGTATGAATGTATTGTCAATCGGTGCTCTCCCTTAACATTGGTCTGCTGGCCAAATGCCAGTTAAAACACAGGAGTACAAGTCCAAATTCTCTCCAAGTTGTCCGGCTGGCTAGTTCAGTGTTGGAAAGCATCCCTATAATGATGGACAAGTGAAAAAGCTGACGGACCAGTGAAATGAAAAGCTAATTGGTTCCACTGGCTAGTCACTGAAAAAGTTAAGGGCAAACCCTGAGTATTTGTTCAATTGTGTAAAAAAAGCTTTGTTGCATTTTCAGGAAGAAATGTGAACCCAAAAATAATAGTCTTGTACAAATTGTGAAATGTGAATGTAAAATCATGTTGTAGGTGTCACCACATCATTCATGTAAAAAGGTGGCATTCTACATACACTATAACTCTGCAGTTTGTTAGTTTACTTAGAGATCTTCTTGAGTACTAAATGCAGTAAGTAGTTCCACTGGATAATGAACTGACTAAAGAAGTTAGTGGTAAAACCAATTGTAGGTGATTTAAGCAACACTTTTTTCAGTACACATATACATGTAATGTACATGTAATGTACATGTACCAACTCAACTCAGACAGATAGAAAAAATTTGCCATTCAAAACCAAATGCACTCTTTTTGCTATTGAGTTAAACAGACACATTTAGTTAGGTAGTAAAATATTCCACAAACCTTGAAACCAAATCCTCAAAAAAGTTACTGGAAGTAGTGAGCCCCCCCCCCTCCCTTGGATGAACTGGAGAAGCAATGCATATACATGGATATACATGTGATCAGGAAATCCTTAAGAAAGCAACTCACGCCTATTCCTTGTTGAATATCAAAACAAACTGTTTTTCTATAGATCTTAACAAAACCAGACTGCTCTGCATACCTTAATATCTTTATAAACACTGACAATAATTGTGTTTATTATCATTTAGCAATTGTGTTTATTAACAAGCTTACTGAAGTTTGAAACTTTGACTTTCATGTTGAGCCACCCCCCCCCCCCTGAATCTCA
>CM021535.1:3330923-3347654 GCA_010994315.2 Pisaster ochraceus
TTTGCAGTTTTTCAAATAAAGAGAAAGTGCCAGCCACAGCAAGACTTTGTACTGTGTTTTTCAATTTTCATTGGGACAGCTGAAAAACCAAAAATGAAGAAATCAGTCGATCAACTCGAACGTTGCATGCCTGCCTGTGAATGGGCATGACTCTACTAAAAAATCTACACGGGAAATACACTGCAATTATTCATCAACACAATTTCTTATTTAACAAATTATTTAGTATTTTGTGCGTATTGTAAATCTGGGATGGCAAATCCTCTATTACTACAAAGACACAAGCATAAGATGCATTGCCATACAATTATAGGAAATCTTTCACACTGCAGAGCTTCAAAAGGCTATAGTGTGCAAGTCCAAAAATAAATGTAAGTTATTTGCATTTTTAAATGCACATGTGCAATGCTGTCTATTGAAACACAAAATGTCAGGTGGAGAAATTTCACCCACACAATCATGACTGTCACACGCTTAAAAAAGAGAGTGTCTTTCTGTACGTTGAACATGTGTTACTACACTCTGGGGAGTCTGATGTTTGATCCACACCAAATGTCATCTTTGATACATGTATCAAGACCTCAATAGTATGCAGGATAAATGGAATTGCACCAATGGCAGACTACACAATATGGTCAAGTCAAGTAATCATTGTCAATTTAACATCATGGATGAAAATGTATGAAACATTTTGGGATCAAGCATGGAATATCAATCCTGAAAGGATAAAGAAACTTCCTGAAGAAAGGCGCCTTACATGAAAACAAGTCTAAATAGGCACGTTTTGGGGAAAAACTAAAATAAGAAACTGAGAAATAGAGGTTTAACTTGCATTGAAATATCAGTTCATCATGTTCTAATTTTTTTTTTTTAAGTGAATAACCATGACTGAATAATGAATTGTTTTCCTCAAAATATACCAAACTACAACCCCCTCTTTATTTATATTTTTAAATAGAGCCAAAGGGAAGTTTAATCACACTGAAGAAAAAAAGGTATATTTTGTATTCCAAGTACACATGGAATACCACCAAACATATCTAATGTGTGTTTCGAGCCACCATGTTTGAATATAAAAGAAAGCCTATCACTATTGCATTTTGTGTTTGCTTCCTAAGTAATAACATGAATATTTACTGTATTCCTTGCATACATAAGTTAAACTACAGTGTACATGTACATAGAACCATGAAAACCCTTAGACTCAGTAGTTTGGCTAGCAAATGGCCTCAATCCTTTCAATATCCTCTTCTCCTATGTCACCCCACATTTTAGACAAGATTTGTATGCCTGACCCCGTGATAGGCAACTGTGCTTTCTGCCTACCGCCTCTAGTCCTTCTGAATCCTTCATTTTCAGTTGGCTATTTAGAAGGATTTGGGTTTGTATAGTGTAAGAGTTAATACAAATATTCTTGTCTACTTACTGTTTTAGGCATCTTGTTTGTCGGACGTTTTCCCAATTTATGAGAATGAACTTCTGCCTGTCACAGCTTGGCAGGTTTATCTCTCCTGAAATCGTTTATCGCTTAAGCCTTTGTGTCAGATGAATTTTGCTCCTGAAAAAAATGAATTACAATTTTTAATTTAAATTACTATAAATTTAAAATACTGATTGATACATGAACAATGTTAATACAATTAGTATAAAAAGAGGCAAATAATTTGAACATGAAAATGCATCTGAGTCTGTCAGCAGTTTTTAAATTGAAACTGAATACACAGTCCACAGTGGGGTTCAGTGAGCACTTCTTGAAGAGAGAATACATTGTTAAATTAGAATGCAATTAGAAGTTGAACACTACCAAAAACAGTACAGACCAGCAGTTTCAAACATACTGGATATAATTATTTGAAATACTTACACGCTTACACTATAATCAGAAACAAGAATGGCATGTCACTTAAAATAAATGCAATTAGGCAGGCTATGTTGTGTATCGTACAGTTTGGATGAAGAAGGCCTTATTTTCTACTTATTAACCACTATCTGAAAAACGGTGATAAAAAGTCAAAGAGGATTTTTGGCATTTCACAAATTCAAGAATCCAGTACGCCATCCACCTTCCTTATGAGAAGTAGTCTATGATTGAAAAAACACAACCGAATCCAGGCTAGTTTTACAGGATGTGTGACCCCAGCAATGGGAACAAATGCAACATAATTCAAAGGTTAATCACACTTGGAGAACTTTACCTTCCAAACTTAAGCTTAACAAATTTGTAAATGTTATGTCTCAGGATGTGTGAACGTCAACACACAGACAAAGTATTTCCTTGCTCGTCTTTTGTGTTTTTATGACACACATAATTTTAAATCTCTCAACCGTAAAGTCTTCCGGAGAATGTACAATCGGAATAACCAACAATGAGTGACTAATCTACAGCAAACTATATCAGTACTATTGACACTGCGGGCGTTCAATAGCGAGAACGCCCTATGGACGGGTCCACCCTCGTTTGAAGTAGCGTGTTCTAGCGGTGTGTCATGCCACTGACATGGCGGTGTAACAAGGACACAGTGCACGCACCGCAGCCCAACTTCGTCCGTGGAAAACAACCACTTCAATTCAAATGACTTCAATTACATCTTACCGCAAGTGTCACCTAAGCACACACACATTTTCTATGAAATAAAATTGTGCAGAGTTGAACACTTATTTAAGAAGCTTGTATTCCGTTTAAATATACACTTACCGGTCTCTTTTCTTGAAACTTAGGCGAAACTATCGCGTGTGATTCAAAAATGGCCGTCCACACGAAACGGGCGTAACGGTGACGTCACAGGTTTTGGAGCCAGCGTTTGTAGTTTGAGCTCATGACCATGGGCTGTCAATCAAGAGTGTGCAATCGAGGGTACCCTAAAACCAATTGGCTTACCCCCTCTCTGGGTTGGTTCAATTTCTTGGTTCGAGTCAAAATAATTTCCATTTAATGAAAACGAGAAAACGAGAAAACTATTATTTAAGATTTTAAAAATTATGTCAGGTATTGTCACGCTACTCTCTGACCTTTACGTATAGAGCAGGCTTTGTTTTCCAAAATGCATAGGGAAAAAAGCAATGATATCCAGCTAAAAGCAGGACGGGTAGGCTGACATTTTTGGGGGGCGGGGCGGTGGAGGTAGACACTCGGGCAAATTTATGGCTACACACCACCACAGACATCATTGTCTGTGCTCCACCCTCGAGTCGAGCTGGTATATAGCGCCCTCTATCCAATACGGACGCTGCCTTTTTCTTTCGGTCGGCTACTGTATCAAGTGCCTTTTTTTTCATCGACATCTTGAATTGTTGTCTTTTTAACCAGACAATTTGGGTGAATAAGTGTCCTTGCAAATTATTGTTATGCGATTCACTTCCGATTAAGTTATGTCCCTTTAGCATTAGATGTAGCAGTACACTGAAGCAAAAAACCAACAGACCAACTCTCCTAGTTTTTCAAAATTAAAGGTTGGGTCATACACATGGATTAGAAATAAACAAAATTTGATACTCCAAATAGAATTATCTGGTAGACAACTTACTGAGATGAAAATATCTACTGAAGACAATCAACGGCCTGTTGTCTATAATTTTGGAACAGGCATCGCGGTAGTAATAACAAACAAACATGCTGTCGGTAGGTTTTTTTTTCTGTTCAGAATATTGCTTCACCTTTCCCTTTTGTTTCTCTCTTTCCCTTTTTGTGTACCAAATTTTACTGAGAGGCCTGAGCCCCCTGCCCCCTCCCCCATTGGATCTGCAAAGGGTGCATGGACATTTTCTTTCCTTCGAATATAGAATGTTGCAACTTCAAAAATATAAAGTTTCGTTCCTCGTTATTGCATAAAGTTATTATTTCTATGTGCATAAGAAAAGCAGAGTCAAATAAATACAAAAACCATGGCTTTAAAAATTAATTTTATTTCTAGCAATTAAAAATATGTACCTGATTATATTTTCACATTCATTTTTGGCCTTTATTATATTTTACCCTTGAACACTTGCAATTCAGTTATTTTCTGACTACAGTAAATACTACACCAAACTACGAGGCAAATTATTTTGCTCAATGCAACATCTCCAACATCCCCCCAATGGGAGACTTTGGAACGCGCACATTTCTGAGAACAA
This sequence comes from Pisaster ochraceus, assembly GCA_010994315.2. NCBI lineage: Eukaryota > Metazoa > Echinodermata > Asteroidea > Forcipulatida > Asteriidae > Pisaster > Pisaster ochraceus. Next base: position 3,335,037 of record CM021535.1, read on the forward strand.
TGGATTTACCTGGCAAGTCTGCTGCCACCTAGAGTTACCAAAAGTCTCCCAATGAAAACTTCCTAAGACACGAAAACTCATTTGTCTAATGTTAATATAAAGTTAAGCTGCCTATGTTCTGTACAATGAGAATAAAAAATATAAGGAATACAAGGGTGAGTGGATTACATGTTTACAGAGCTGGTTTTAGATCTCACTGTTCATTGATCGTCTGAACCTGTCATAAAAATGCAAAAACGTACCTCAATTTTGATAACCTCTACACATCATTCACAAAAGGTGTAAGTGTAAAAAAGGATCTCAGCCCAATTAGGTTTCCGTGGGATAGTTTAGGCGAGAAAGGATATTCAAATGAACAGTGTGTAAAGCCTTCTTTTGAGACGTTTTTGCACAGAGACAATACTACTTGAGATGATTATACGTCTCTGGCATCAGATACTCCATCAGGGACAACAAACGTCATGCCATCCATGTCTTTCCTGAGGATAACTTGGCATCCAAGACGAGACCTGTAAGTAAACAAAAGAAACCAACATAGTTTTTTGTTTACTTATACCAAAATACAACTCAAAAATGTTTACTCAAAAGGCATCACAAACATAACTTTACGATACAAAAAAATAAATATTCCAAATCGTAAGAGCAACATTTTTAACTTGAACAAATTACAGCTCTTTCTTGTATAACTTTTATATCAGTTTCTCTGAGAAATGTTTTCATTTTAATTATTGAACACTCAGATCTCATTGTAATTTTGGTTCATCAAAATAAGCACAATACAAACATGTACAAAAGCACTGGAAGAGGCTATTTGATTTAAAGTGACCAACTATCGAGCTAAAAATGTCATTGCTTAGTTTTATGGTGTACATGTATTTATTGAAAACTAGCTGATGGGAATGAATGCACTCTTCCAACTCTTCCTGTAACATTTGCACGAATGGTAAAAAGACTAGACAGAACTGTGTACATTGTTTACAACTTTTGTATTGGTGCATTCACAAAATGAAATCATATTGCAGACCGTCAAAGTTTATCTATCATTTAGATGCTATTGAATGGTGCATTCATCACATGATATCAAGTTGCATGCTGGCACAGTGCATTATTCAAAGCTATGTGGATGATTATGAATGGTCAGACAGTAGTTGACTGTGTACTGTGTGGATGCATTCACCACATGATATCATAATATTGCAGGCTGGCATAGTTTATCTAATATTCAAAATTACAGTGGATAATGTTAAATGATCAGAAGTAGGAGGGTTGGTTGTGTACTGTGTAATGCATTCACCGTAATAAATTGAAGGCTGGAACAGTTCATCTATCATTCAAAATTACAGTGGATGATGTTAAATGGTCAGATAATGAGAGGGTTTTAGTGCTCATGTGACCAGCCACTGATAAAGTGTACCATCATAAGCACGTGATGGATTAATCCCCTCCCCCCCCCTCCGCTACTGGTTTGATTTGTTTAAACATGATACCATTATTGCATGCTGGCATAGTGCATCTATTATGCCAAGCTATGTGTATGTATATTGAATGGTCAGACAGTTTTAGACTTAAACCCTGTTGCATAATGTGTTACATGAAAAGTAAAAAAGCATACAGAGAGGAACTTGTATGATAACATACGTGTCTGTTTGTCCATATGCTAAATCAAGCATATCCAGCTCTTCATCGGAGGGCTTTGGTAAACTCTTGAATAGTTCCTCTGAGAAGATCAGGTGACAGGTGGAGCAGGAAAGGGTTCCTTCACAAGCACCTGTAACACCAATAATAGTTCACAATGGTAACAATTAATTTGTACATTTTAAATGATGTAATTATTGCATCAGGGATAAAGAATATGATTTTTGTTTAACCCTTACATCCATGTGAAACACAGTGCACTTGGTGCTTTCTGTGTCTTAAGGGAAAACAATTCACAGACTGCTCAGGAGGGATTCAAACCAATGACCCTTGTATTCTAGAGCAGGTTCCTTAACCACTAGACCACCAAGAGTGCCTCGCACGAAGGGTCATTTCAAATCCTGTATGAGCAGTGGGTACCGCAAACACTTTAATAAATATGTGAAAACTGTTTGATGGTCTAGTGGACAAGACATCTGTTGTATGCAGGGGTCATGGGTTAAATCCCACAAAAGTTTACTTTGTAGATTTATTTCTCCACAATGAGATTATTTTATATCACACATCAGTGGAAAGGCAGGACCAAAATCGTACCTGAACAAATCTTATATAAAACAATGAGTTGAAGCATATTTGATATTACAGAGTATCATGATGTGTTTCAGGCCTGGTGCTTTGCCCCTGGTCATTGCCTTGGTGCCCCTTGAAATGTTCCAATAGATTTACAATTTCCCCATAGAGGTGCCCTTACCAAAGAAGAAAATGTCCCTGTGCCCTTGCAAAAGCGAAGCATCAGGCTCTAGTGTTTTATTGAGGCGTACAGAATTTGCCCTTAATTATTTTACCAACTAACCAGCAGGATAAGTTAACTTGTCCTTCAACAGTCCAAAATCTTTTCAGGGTGGGAAGTCATTGCTGACAAAACGGTCTGAAACTCAAACCCAAATTTAAGAAGGTATTTTGAAATGATACCTTGAACTCAAGGAGCTTTGGGGAATAATATCCACAGTGCTAGAAAAGAAAACCAGGCAGACATACAAAGGTCTGAATTCAGATATAAGTCTTACATTTCTCATCCCTGACTTGTCCACTGGTCCATATGTATTAAAACATTCATTTCACAAGTTTGGGGTTTTGAATTTGGAACTATATTTACAATCTGTGCCCCTACCCTAGCCATTGCCCTGGTGCGCCTTGAAATGTTCCAGTACAAATGTCTATTTCCCTCATTGATTGAGGTGCCCTTAATTCAGAAAAATCTGCTTTGTCCTGAAACAGGAACAAAGTTGTACCAGCTATTTACGATAAGGTCTATGAGGTTTACCATAGCCATCAATGTCCAAGTCATTATCAATGACAACATCCAGTAGGTTTTGTCCAGTGCTTGTCTTGACCGTCAACGTCTCTCCATCTCTATTGATAAAGTGAATGGTCACTCTAGAAAGAAAAGAAATTTAAAATCAAATGACAGGATTAACGAAGAGTGAAATTAATTTCTGACCAGCAGTGGTACACTAGCACTAGCACAACCGCAAATGTACAAATAACGATGATTGGAACAGCGCCCCAGTTACTGGGTCTAGGCTCAGGCCAGCTTCCCTGTCAGCCTCCCCCCCCCCTTCATTGACTCATGGTCATATAAAGAGAGAAGATAAACGAGGAAGAAACAAAAGTTACCATTAAGCCAAAAGGAAAGGGAGGGTGAGTTAATTAAACTTGCAAAAATCACAACCCTGGAATCTAAATCCTCCCAACATGCCCAAGTTGTACTATTTAACAGTAGTCAGTATGATTATCCTAGCTAAACTAAGCGCAAGGGGAATCAATGTTTAACATTTGACTTAATCATTTGTTTTGTTATAAAAAATATCTTTACAGGTAGGCAGATAATTATAAATCAAAATAAATTAGTTGTAAATAGATAAATAAATACAAATTTGTTTGCATTAGTTTTGATAACCATGATCGGTCAGCTGTAAAACTTACAATTCTCTCTTTTTAGAAACAGGAACACCAAGTGACAGTGACCTACATGGTCCACGGTGAGCGAATCTCTGTCTGCCTTTGATGCTGGAAAGGCCTGATAAAGTGGAGCCATTCAAACTGTAGCACTTAGGACCAGGTGTATGGGATAAGCAATGCTCTTTCAAACTACTGCAAGTGCAAGAGCTGTAACATTGTACCCGTGAAACCATCCCTGACATGCCTGCTGAAGTCGATGAACATGGAGTAACTGACATGACTGACGGGGATCCTAACTTGAACTGTTCGAACGTTCTGTAAGTGTTGTTATACAGTTGGAGTCTCGAGGTAGACGATGCTATCAATGAGCGGAAAGCCACTGGGAAAGTTTTCATCAAGACAGAAGCCATTTCTTCAGAACAAACGAGGACGGACCGTAGTGTTAGCAGTTTGTGTTGGTTTGTAACTCACTGTGTTACTGTTGAGTTAGTCAGAAGTTAATTAAAAATAAATTAAAAGTAAGACTAAAGTGAGGTTTTACTTTTAGCTTGACGGCTTGCTAGTGTCCAAATCTGATCGGTGTCTGTGTGAGGAGGCTCAACAAAGAGAACTGGACTACACAACTCACATTCAAGATGTTTTTAAATCATTAATCATTCGTTTAAAAAAGCCGGTAATCAGGTAATACAGATAAATAACATCACATACAAAACAGCGTACAGTGGAGATCCATACAGAAATGAGAAGCACTATCAATCGCACGCCGACAACCTTTTTTCCCAGTGCAGTGTCACGTTACAACTGCTTCCGGCGAGGTCAACATCCAGGAATTTCATGCTGCCGCCAACGACAAGAAGGTGCCAAGTAATGTTGCTGACGGGCTTGTTGTCATGGCGCCATTATTTACAGCGCATGTCAACTCTTTTAGTATCCCTACACAAGTAAATAAACCACAAACATGCCGCAAAATTTTCAGTTCAAAAGCTTTTACTCACTATAAATTACAATTAATACATGAATAGTATGTTTTTAAAACTGCTGCATTAGTTTTATAGAAATATTATCATTGCAATCTCTTGAAACTATGAACAAATAGAAAGCGGAGTAATATTGAGCTTCTTGTTATGTTAATATTAAAGGTGTTAAAAGTCCTTACAGTACATAATCATTTTTACATCCGACGAACAGTGCAAGATCCACACGCAGCTAGCAGTTCACGACAAATAAACATAAAACCTACAATAACCCGTCGACAAGGAGTTGGCATTTAATCTGTTTCCGAGAGTTTATACGCTAACTATTATTATTTACACTACTTTAAACAATCTTGGCCAAAATGGCAACAGTTTTACCTCAAAAGAGCGGAACGTACACGTTTGCCAGTCAACCAAGAGCTGTTCCACAACGCAAGAAATACAGGGATCCGTTACAAGTGCAGCAACAGTAAGTCGAAATTATGGTTGACAAACTACTCACTTCACTTAATAATTTCGTTTATAACTTTGAATTATTTATGATGATGATTTGTACATGACAATGACTGTGTATAACTGCTGTTTATATATAGATGATGAAACCAATTTACAATGCAGTTTGATTTGCTTGTTAAAAATGTTTAGATTTTAAAATTTAAAATAATTCTTAAAAAAAAAATTAACAGTGACTGACTGATATTTAAATGTTGATGTTTTACTTATAACTGTATAGTACTTGATTTGTTGTGGTCAGTTGAAATTAATAGACTTTGAGGGAAAGAATGATGAGAATTATCAGTCTAAGTTTTGAACAAGATTTAATGTTTTACTTGGGTTTTTTTCAGATCTCAAGCAGTTCCTTATGGCAATATCATGTATGACAGGCGCATTGTGCGCGGCAACACATACGCACAACATACACTCCCAGCAGTAAGTACCGGTCTAAGTACCATGGAAAAAAGTAACCTTTTAATAAAGTCTGTCAACCACCACATACATGGTAGGAATGATAGCAATTAGAAACAGACACTTGTTCATTACCAATTGTTAGGATTCTGCAAGCATGTGTTTATCTTTGTGTTGCCAATTTTTCCTTGTTAGTCCTTTTACTAAATTTGCCTTGGATCCTTTGCTCCTTACACAGACAGCTCAGCCAGATCCGATTGAAATCCAAAGACAGCAAGAGGTCAGAAGGCGTAAGATCGCAGCCAAACGAGCCAAAGACCAGCTGCGCCCAAGGTCTCCAGACCCAGTGGAGGGTCGGAAACACATTGATGTTCAGACAGAGCTCTACTTGGAGGAGCTCAGTGACAGGGTCGAGGAGGCAGATATTGAGTGTCAAACTGATGCTTTCTTGGACAGACCACCCACCCCACTCTTTGTTCCAGCTAAAACAGGAATGGATGTAGCTACACAAATTTATGAAGGAGATGTAAGTATATGAAATGATTCACTTTTTGTTTATATCATGTCGATTCTAAGTTTCCAAACATACAATTAGTTGTAGTGTATGATTTTGTAAACTTTTGCAATTCAACTTGTTCCTCATAATTACATCGTTCAAATTTAAGAAGAAATTGTATCACTAAACTGTTCTACTGTGTTGTTGTCATGGTGACCAGCAAGCTCATCTTAAGACAATCGGAGCATACTGATCAAAACAAATACAAGGGGCTGTGTCGTCATGATCAAAGCAGGCCTGTGGCTATACATGAACTCTCACCCAATCACTATGCGCACGCTCGCTCTCCAAAGATAGGATATGGAAGGAGGGCGCAACCATGCTGTAACTGGGATAGAATTCATTCTATGCACTGCCATAGGCTTGATCATGACAACACAGCCCCTTGAAGCTGCTTCACCTCTGCTTCTTCTCAGAGCATTGACAAATCTTTAAAGATATTAAATGGAGCTACCCCAAATTCTCCTTTATGTTTCTTTAATAGCAATGGTTTAAGTTATGCAACATAATTTATCTTTGCATTTTTTCCTGCAGCTATTTGACTTTGACATTGAAGTGAAGCCAATCTTAGAGGTTCTAGTCGGCAAGACAGTAGAACAAGCTCTTCTTGAGGTTATGGAAGAAGAAGAACTAGCCAATCTCAATGCTCAACAGAGAGCGTTTGAAGAGCTCAGGAATGCTGAGTTGGTTGAGACACAGAGGCTGGAGGAGCAAGAGAGACGTCACCGGGAGGAAAAGGTAACCATCGCGAAGCTCAGAAAAATAAATTCATGTTCTCCAAAGTTGCTTGTGAATGTTTTTATGTACATATTGTGTTGTGCGATGGAAATCACCCCGTTCAGTGATTTTAATGAGCAGTAAAAATTAACAGTCATTTTGTACTTCGTTCATGTTTTTTATCTTCAGTTTTCAGAATTTTTAAATCTGGAATGCATACTGGAAGGAATGGATATATTGCTGGTTACAAACTATTACTATCGCTTTACTCTCCTGCCCAACTGGCCCTTGCCACAATATAGCTCAGCCACCCAGTGCTAGCCTGTGGTAAATGTGATTTATTTTGCTTGTAAAGTCTAATGTTGTGATTATTTATCCATGGAAACAGGAAAGACGAATGAAACAACAGCGTGAGGTCCTTAAGAAAGAGAAAGAGACAACAGAGAAGATAGGTGCACGAGCCTTTGCCCAGAGCTACCTTGCTGATCTTATCCCCTCAGTGTTTGGTACATTGAGTGATAATGGGTACTTCTATGATCCAGTAGAGAGAGATGTAGAAACTGGTTTCTTACCCTGGATTATGGAAGAGGTAGAGAAGGTTATCGGAAAATCAGTACTCGGAAGGACTATGCTGGATGGTAAGTGAAACAGCATTCACAAGCCTTTCATGGCAAAACAAAATGTTAACATAACCAATCAAACCAAAATCCTCTTTAATACTTTTCATACCTGTACACTAGTTACACTGTACCTGCAAGCCACCCACTCGTATTCTAGGGCCAGGGGTCGATTTCACAAAGATAGTCCTGACTTAGGACTAGTCCTAGGAGTTATTAAAATCTTAAGGCTAGTCCTAAGTTAGGACGAGTAACTCGTCCTAACTCGAGATAAGACTAGTCTTAACTCTTTGTGAAATCCACCCCAGGCAATCCAGTCATATCATGGTTCAAGCATTTGGGTCTTAAAGATGCTAGCCTAAATTTTTTGCTTTTTTGACCCAAAATATAGATTTAAATTTAGCTCTGGGAGTGGAACAACACTTTTAAAGCAACCAAAGGCATATTAGTAAAGTTTGTTAAGCTTGAATTTGGGTTTCATTTTTGTGAACTTTGACGATACTAATTGTTGGGTCTTGGGATTAATTTCAACAGCGATCATTCGTGATGTCGTCAAAGCCCGTGCAGCAGAGTACTTTAAATTGGAAGAATCCCAGCGTGATGCAGAGACGATTGCTGCTGCTGCACAAGCATTACTTAATGAACAGCTTAAAGAGGAGGGTGCTGCAGCACCAACAGAGGGCGCTGGACCTGCTGAAGGGGGACCAGAGGTAGGTTGATCAATCCATCTTTATTGGCTCCATTTAAATTAATATTGCGTTGTAAGAAACCTAGATGCATCATGAAAGTATCATTGTTGCATCACCATGCACTAAAACAAAGTTGTTTACTATTCTTAGTTGTTTCTTAGTCCCTACACTATGCAAAGCTTTACTTTAACTGCCTTAAGACGCCAAGTAGCAAAAACCTCTACAACTGCCATGTGTTAACTGCTTACCCTAACCACCCCAATACTGCAAAATCTAACTGCTTTTCTACATTAATGTACATGATACAAGCATACCAAGGTTTTTAGAGTTTGACTGGGTGTTGAGTTACCATTATGGTGTTGGAATTTGTTAGAGTGAGCAAGGATTCTAGTAAATCACTCCTAAGAGTTGGGGTTAGTTGATATGCACAACTGTTACAAAAAAATAATATAAAATTGACGCCTAAGTAATTGAATGAGATCAACCTCTCTAGTTCAAAATCAAGGTTGTTGTCTTGTTTAGAATGTTCAACTCTTGATATACTCTCCTGGCCAACTTGCCCGTGCTACAAAAATCTCCAGGAGACTGGAGACTAAGGTCATGTCCGAATTGGCTGCTACGGCTGTGGCTGGATCACTGCGTCATCATGTATTGAAGAATAAGATATTCTTAGCAAAACATTCAGCAACAGTCAGAGTCATAGCTACCAGTTCGGAGGTCCTCAGTACAGAAAATTATGGGGTGTCTACATAATAGCAACTGTACAACCAGAATAAAACCCATGCAACCAATGCTAACCTGGGTTGTATGGTAGTTTGTTGCAGTCTGTGGTACCAGTGCAATGCCCTACTTATTAATACAGTGAGTTAATGAGTAGTTGCTTTGTGTTTATTTTTCAGGCTGCACAGGAAGAGGTTGGTGATGGAGAAGAGAGTCGACCTGAAACAGCCCCAGCAGATGGAGCCACTGTTGATGAAGATGCTGAAGAAGATGGAGATGAATAAAAACACTCATCGTGTGTACGTATCTCAAACACTAAGGACTGGTGAACAATAAGACACATTAATGTTACCATCAAATGAGCAGAGTTGCTTACCTTCAACACATTGCATCATTCTTTTGCTAAGCAGAAACAAGCAGGGACAATAGTATACAATATGTTGTAGCTGGTAACTGTATTTTGCTTAGTAAAACATTTCTTGGCTAAGCAAATTTGGAGCTGGAGCTAGTGTAAGATGCTGATGTATTTTGTGGTAATGTTAATATGCCTTATATTAAATTTCTTCTCTCAACTTTGCATTTGATGACATGATAGTTTTATATCTGCCTTTAAAATGTATTGTTGCATAACTAGTTCAAATTTCACCTCAGCATTTGATATATGGTGTGCTGAATAGTGAGTATACCAGCATTATTTAGGGTATTGGAGTCTAGCCTATGCATTCCATTCTATCTACACTGTCGTCTTAATTCTCCACAAGATTTCCAATGTTAGTTGATGAGAAAAAGTTATCATTGATTCAGATAAAAATATAGAAGCTCTTCCTGTTGAAATATATTTATTTTGGTATAAAATAGATCTACACTGTTTACTTCCAAATGATTTGAATTGATTTATTATATTCAAACCCAAATGCTCTAGCAGCTTCCAGAATTCCAATTCACTCTGTTCACAACAAATATGTATATTATTTCTTAAAGAAGCAGTTGAGTTATCCGTCCACTCATGAAAATGTTGCAGTGTAGCAAATTTATGTACAAATTAACAGCAATTCATTCAGTGTTTAATTTGAGATGGTACAACATTGGTAACAATCTAATTGAATGTGTTAAAAACAGGTTGAGGGTTCGAATCCCACCCCCAAAAGCACAGAGTGTCATCAGTGAAGGGCAAACTCCATTACGCTCGTTTAGAGCTGATGATATGAAGGTGGTACAAAGAGAACAGCACCAGAAGTGTTTGTGTTTGAAATGTTTTCAGTTCGAAAATTAGGTCTTTAGAAATCTTACAAATGAATACTCCAAACTAAAAAAAGAGAACATCCAAAGCATGTCCAAATGTATGCAAGGTTCGTGACTTATGCAAACAATGTGACAAAATTGCCATAGCTTGAGGAACTTTTTCTTGAAACAAACTTAGTTTGGATTTAAGGTTTATTGTACACTTTGTGTGAATTCCAATCTAAGTTTGATTTCCCAATATTTTATGTTTTTCCCCTTCATTTTCAAGTGAACATCAAGCTGCAGAAATCAGTATATGTAATTTGGTTTGATGGATGTTAATTTTGCATCGGGGGATAAAGAATATTATTTGGCTTTTGCCCTTACACACTGATGTGTATTGAGCACTGTATACTCTCACAGGCATGTTGCTCGGATGGGATTCGAACCCATGACCTTTGCCATGCTAGAGCAGATGTCTTACCACTAGTTTTAGTTTGTTATTCTTTGTATAAAAAAAAACACAGTGATGTACCATCTGCCTACAGTACACATGAATTTTGCAAATAAACAGTTATAGTTTTAGTTGTACATATACATCAATAACAAAGGTGTATTACATCTATGTCACATACCAGAATGTAAGTATTGTGAATGTAAATAAAAGTATTCATTTGTTTTGAGAAACAAGTACAGGTTGTGATTTGTTTTTTTATAATAATCTTTGCTGAATGAGGGGTTCACTTTTTCTGTAAATCAAATATTTGAAGGTCATGGCTTTTATGGATTGTTGGAAAAATCATTGAATATTGTGCCCCTTGGGTTTGTTGACTTTCAACCTGGAGCATTTAGGATACATAAGCCCCTCTACAAATGGCCCAGTTTTGCTAAAAGTGTAGGGTCATTCTTCCAAGATGGAGTCTGTGCCAAATTTCATGGCTCTGCTTACCGTAAGCAAAGAATTGGCGCTTACAGAAGCAGGGAATTTATTGCTTGCGTCAAGCGTATTTCACGGGTTAGCAGAGAATTTTTGCGTGTGCGCGTGCGTACTCCACGTTACTAGGCATTCTTCGCTTAAATAGCTAGCGCAGAATTTCGGTGCTTGCACAGTAAGTGGAGATGGTGATCGCAAGCGCAGAATTCGGCGGTAAGCAGAGCCATGTAATTGAGCCGGTCAGTTAAGTTTCTGGGGTATTTTTTTATTCTGGATGAGCCTGGAAAATTTACTTAAGATTAAGCAGAAAAAATGCAGTTTAGTAGTCAGAAAATATATTCGGTTTGTTGTCTAGAGGCTGGGAGACTATTAAAATTCATTGTTGAGTATTTAGCATTTATCATAGGCTGATCAGTGATATGAAGAGCTTACCCGGTAATGTTGCGCACCCCCGATGATAAACTACACAGCGCCCTCATGTGTCACTACTTCGTAAGTCGATCAAAATGTTTATCATCTGTTTTACATCCAGCACTGCACTGTTGCTTACACTGACACAAAAACAACACAAAGCTCAGAGAAGAATACCATTGTGCAAAGTTGGTAACATTTCTCAAGGTCGTAGAGAGAACTCTCAATATCGATGAGTATTGATCCTAACAACTTAGTACCCTGTGAATGTGACTTTCAGTTCAGTGGTTTTTTTTTAATCAAACGTTTTCCAAGAACAGACAGTCTCGACTCGGACCGACAGCCCCCTCAACTGGTCAAACTCGTTTTAATGACTAAAAAGTCATTTTGGACGGCCTGTGGTGGCCAGTGGTGGCATGTGGTGGCCTGTGATGGCCACTGGGTGAGGTGCAGACAAGAAAACTGGTTTGGACGACAGAACAAAAAGTATCACGATAATTCGACCCAAACTGTAGTTCCCTTTGTTTTATTCGGTGAGCCTTTTAATTGATAAATTTAAGTAAAACAGGTAGAATACAATTTTTACTATACAGAAAAACTATAATTATTGCTGGCTGTATTACAGCTGATCCAACGGGGAAACCAGATTGGATATCGATGTTATGCAAACTTACATCCAATAATCAAAGTAAAAAAACAGAACCATGAAAACGGGGTCCCACTAAGCAATATTCATAACAGCTAACAACGAAAGCACCGTTCCTTGTGGACCTTGTACAAATTACTAATAATATACAATGAACTCAAATACAACGCTCCTTCAGCAGTGGCAAATCTTTTGTATGTTGTGTGTGTGTGGGTTTGTATATGTATACACATTCAAACCGGGACCTAGGCTATAACAAAAGAGGACAATAGGGTCCCCAGTTGGGTAAAGGTCCCAAATTGGGTAAAGGTCCCCAGTTGGAAATTATGTACAAAATCAATGGGAGCTGTTGCCCAAAAGTTAAAATCAAAACAAAAGAGGGACAATAGGAGGTCCCTGGTTGCAGGTGTTTACACACTTGTGTGTGTGTGTCTCTGCAGTCCCTTGTTCTGGGTCCTGTCTGCATCGTGGTCAATAGGCCTAGGTCAGATCCAAAATCCATCTTTACCCAAACGTATCCAGTTACTGACGATTAGTAACACTTTCTGCAAAAACGCAATTCTGATTTTTGTCTACCTACAGTAACGATATTATTATATCATAATTGGTAAGACAGCACTTAAAGGCAGG
>CM021535.1:3347848-3364699 GCA_010994315.2 Pisaster ochraceus
TTTCTAACAATGTTTGAAACCATCAGCTCTCCCGTGCTTGTTGCCATATGTTTTTATGGTCATTAATTTTTTGAGTAATTATCAAAGGTATACCCGCTCCCCGTGTGTTGAATCAAGCTAACACGGCTTTCAAATGCCTGCAACATGCTCAACGTTTTGCACGCACGAATTTAAAGTGCACTGTATAATATAAAGCCAATAATTTATAACAGCAATTTATAAAGAAAAGCTATATTCATGCACGAAGAATAATAATCAAAGTATTTGGGTGCCGATATATTTATAAATAATTAGAAGACTTATTATTCACTATACCGATTATGTAATCAGCTGTGGTGAAAATGTTTGTTTTTTAAATTAATTATTGCACGTTTTGAAAGTTATAATTACTTACAATAAGTTAATGTATTCTTTTTGTATTACGATCCGTAAGAATGATTGTTAATTAAAATGACAATGATCTAGTTTGCTCAGAAACATTTAAGCAAATTTCATCACAGAGGGCGCCTGTACATTAAAAAAGGCATTATAATAACTTGTTTTGTTTGGCCTTGAAGATTATTGCTTATTTACAAAGTCGACCATCACCATGACTGTAATTATACAAACAAGACATCCGACTATTTCGTCTCCAGCCTCGGTTTTGTTGCATTGGTTTGAATGAGAGAACAACAAGATGGATTCGATTTCAAGTTGCATTCAATATGAGACGGATTTTTGTTAACATAGTAGAGGGCGTCAACTCAAACATTGTGTTCCTGACCCGCATTGTAGGTTAGCTGTGGCCCCCTCTTTCTATGATGGTTAGACCACGCCCTGCCTGTCCAGTGTCAGGCCGATGACCTAATGTATTTTGAGCAGGTTTTCTCACAAATGAGTTTGAATAGAGTAAGATTGATTACTTTGGCTATAAAAGTGTTGTTAGCAATGGTGTCTAGCCACATTTGGAGAAAAAATGGGTAGTTTGAAAAGTTACTGGTAGACATTGACTCGTTTCATTCACATAGTCTTGCCTCGGGCATCGTGGTCTCAATTAAACTAGGCTACTCTCTTCTGAGAGCTCAATGGAACTTTTACCAACTGTGGGTAGATGTGGCTACCTCTAACCCAAATAAAAACTAAACCAAGAAATAATTTCCTTACGAATAACTATCTTGTACGTTTGATTCCGTTTTACCCTACCTCCTTACTGAAATGTTCTGTGTATCTTGGGCGAGTTTGTAGTATACATGTACCTTCAAGCATTGCAGAAATTAAAGCAAAATAATTTCTCATAATGTATTCCAATACAACTCGTACAAGCTAAAAAGGGTTGAGGCAGAGCAAGCGTCAAGACATGACACAACGAGATCTGGATAAGAGTCAATACAAGAAAAGACTTATCACCACTAAGTGAGCACACGGTATAGCATGCTAGGACCAATATCATTACAACAAAAGATAACCCAGAAACATACATTTGCAACACACCATTGAAAACAATGATACTTTCGGTGACGTTTGGTGGCAGCAGATTTACCAATAACTGTTTTTGAAAATGAGTGCAGTGCTTAGAATTGAACCACGTAGATCAACAATGGAAAACTAATTGATATGTCTGCTGCCACCAGCGTCTCAAATTGCTTCATTGAGCAAATTTATCTGTGTGAATTTTATTGCATTTCAAACTTGACTTTGCACTTGCATTTTTACGTGAATTGACTTATTATTACTTCTTGAGTCTGTATCATCACACTGTCAGTTCAGATGGTATGCCATCGTCAAGTTCATCTTCATCTTCATCATCCCCATCTCCAACTTCATCGTCATCTTCGTCGTCTTCATCTACGTCGTCCGGTGACGACACTACATTCTCATCGCCGTATTCCGGCGTTTTCACCCCGTCGATCTCCTTGGCTATTGGCGGTGATACCACCACGAGGCCTGAGCTGGCTGCTTCCTGCTCTCGTTTCTCGCTTTCATTGGGGTGACGTGAGCGAATGTGCCTGTCGAGATCACGGCGTCTAACCAGCACCTTACCGCAGTATTGACACCGGTATGGAGTATCACCCTCCGCATGGAGACGAATGTGTTTGTTGAGATTGCTAGGATCACCAAATGGACGAAGGCAAACCTTACATTTCAAAGGTTTGTAGCCAGTATGTGTCCGTAGATGAATCTTGAGACCATACTTGCGCGAGTACAGCTTACCGCAGTAAATACACAAGTGGCCCCTCTTGGCCTTGCCGTTTGGAGCTTGGTGATGATTGGTGAAAAGTTGAGGGTCGTGAAAGCCTGTCATTCCCTGACTGGTCAAACTGCGTTCCAAGTTAGCATATTTATTCAAATCCATGACGTCACTAGCGGCGGAGGCGACCAGGGGTGCCGTTGCGTCTGGGTAACGTAGGAGACCCGCAGGGAATGGGAATTTGTAAGAGAAACAGGGTCCACTAGAACCATACAGGTCCCCATTTGTATGGACTGGAACTACAGTTCCATAGCGGGATAGCCCAGGATGTAAACCAGGTTGGTTGTGTTGATGATGGTGGTAGAATCTGTACGGGAAACCAGCGTACGGATCAAGGGGTCGGTGGAGAGAACCAATAGCAACTGGTGTCTCAGCATGGTGATGGTGATGTGCTGAGACGGGACATGGCTGGTACCCTGCAGGAAGACAATTACGTTCCAGGGCTTTTTGTCGCTGTTGAAGAAGGGACTCGCCAATGACAGAGTTGTGGTGGGCAAGCTGTGGACTAGCTGGGCGTGGCAGACCGAACATTTTCTCAACAGTGAAGGGTACTTTACGTTCGTCTTGTCCAACCCTAGACGCGGATGACGTAGACGGGGACGCAGAGGGAAGTAATGCATTCCCACCAATGTTTATAGAGTCTTTACTACGGACAACACGGAACCCTTCCTTCTCCTTCCTAGGTAAAATCTCTGCCTCCACCGAGCGCAGTCTAGAGTTATGCGGCCTGAAAGCTGATCCGGTACCGTCACCAATAATACTAACGGATTGACTTATGCGTCCAGTTCCGGCCCCAGTCAGGGCACTCCGGGCTAAACTATAAATATCCATCATGTCACAGTTACCATCCCCTGGTACCCCGTGCTGGTTATGGTGGTGCCCGTTTGCGCAGGTAATCTGCGGGGATGCGGGAATGGGTTTACTTTCCCCAGATGAAGTTGAAGCGATCCGGTGAAATGCACTACCGGAGCAAATGTTGCGATCCGTCTTACTGACTGTCGGTCGACATGCGAGGGCGCTAGTCTCACCGCGAGCTGTGTTTGTACATCTGAAGCGAAGATGTGATTTGAGGGTGTTTGGATACCTGAACGTCTTGGGACACCTTGGGCATCGGTAGCCTTCCTTACCTGCAAATCAAATAAAACAATTACAAAATATACATTTAGTAACATATACAATTTTACTCTTAAAGTTTGCCCCTTCACCAATTGTTCCACTTTGATCCAAACCGCCAGTAAAATGTGGGAGACCGGGGGTTGGCACTCCAAATGAATTACACTGAGTTGAACTTTGGAGTGGACGTATTAATGAAAGTAAAAAAGGTGCCGTAGTTGTCGCTATCTGTTTACGTACGTATCTATCTATTTATATTTAGATACATATTTTTGGGGCGGGGTGAGGGTGGGATGGTGGGGTGGAAGGGCGTTTATACTGCCAGTGAAAAGCATTTCAGGATCAAGATCCTATTCATAGACAGGCCACCAGTCTGCCAAATATTTATATAAAAAAAAGAAGAGGAAAAAACATCAGACGGTATAATAAAAGCGACGCTCACTAAAACGATTTCGAAAAAAACGAACACAAATTAACGCAAAGTCTGGACGTAACTAGACTCTGTCTCTTCTTGTGTTGATGCTATTAGGTCTCGGCATCATCAACACACTGTATTTTTTAAGCATCGAGTACATGTTAAAAGTACTTGCTTACGATGACCCTTCAAGAATACTCTTACGTAGACACTAGGCATCCAAATCACAAGTTGTGACACCCCTCGATAATGTATCAGGCAAAATATTGACTCTATGGACAAGAAAGAATGTCTAGCTAAACCGTTTTCTTTCTGTGGAGGTTTGATCCAGCCAATCGTGGCATCTTATCCCCGTCTGTTGGACTGAAGAGGCTAGCAAGGCTTGTATTGTCAGGTAGTATGGTGTGGGTATTGTACAGCAGTCAGTTGTACCGACAAAGCCTCAATCATCATGTTGGCCAACATTTCATCCTAATTCCTTTTGTGTGGCCCCGTGAATGTCTTCTTTTCTTCATCATCGTGTCCTGTAGATAACGAGCACTTGCCGCCTCAAGATAAAACCCTTCAATGCCACATTTGGGCTGATACCCAACGGGTTATATTGTCACTGGGTTTTCTACGGAGAAAGCGGATTAAATCGCTGGTTTTTGATTACACTTCTTACTTTCTGATGGGATTTTTAGATTCAAATGATGTGACACCCAAGGCTGCTCTGTTAACGAATTCAGAATCTCGTCAAAGAGGCTCAAACTTTATACCCGTATTACACCAGTCCGTTCAAATCGGATTAATCCACAGATTACCACTGGAACCGATAGGCCTAACCAATGTTAGATCCAAAGCTTGGGCAAAACTCCTAATAGCTTGACTTCTTTGTCCCCAAATCTGAGACTGACGACAGTTTTTTTTTTTTTAATCCTCGTTTCTAGAATGAATTTTAAATCTATCTGGTGGATGCAACCAAGCACTGTCATAATCTTTTGTCATAACCCTCGTACCCTAACAACAAAAGCTGGAGTTACCATGCAGAAAGAGCCATGATATTTCTAAATCCGTTTCTTGCTGGGTTTGTATTAACACAAACATAAAAAATGATTTCAAACAAAAATTCTATTTACCAAAACGCTTCGTAACTCGGCCTTTAAAAACCCCGATTAACTACTCCATGCAACTAGTTGCGATCGATTTAATGTTTATGGTTGGACTCTTAAATTGTCATTTGCATGTTTGGTTGTGGTCTAGTCCACAGACTCCACACATACATCGAGTGAAATATTAATTAGTCTCAATGACAGACGACGTGAACACACACCTCTGTTTTACACACACCCTGTGCTTAACAAACACACAAAAGAACATGTTTTCCTCTTTACAAAATGAGTGTAATCTGCCAGTCAATGTTTGCCAGATGTCTGCCAGGGCCAACTAAACTGATTAACACCGACCCAGATTCGGTTTTTAGAAGTCTCCTTCATTATTTTATCAATTTGTAATGTTCTACAAAAAAACTCCTTTTTAGCACTGATTGGGCTTTCGAAATTGTGGGGATTTGTATAATAATAGAAACTTTGCATGTTGCTTGCAAAGTCAAGAAACAAAGGTTTGCGGTTTGCGGTAGGCTTATATTCCACTGAAACAATACACTGTTGCCGCTAAGCAAGAGACATGGGAAAAGTATATTATCAAAATTCCTATTGTTCAACTCTTCACAACCAAACTCAAAAAAATGCATCATTAAAGTGGTTCCGTTATCGCGAAAACTTGCAAGGTTTATGTGTGTTTAGCATGGTTTAAAAATCGAGTGTTTAAAACAGTTTCTCCCGCATGACAATGTTTGAGAACGGAAGATTTCTTTTAAAATTTGCTCCCAGAATTTATCAAAAGTAAACTTTCATTATTGAAAATATTTCACAGGTTTTTTTCGATCAATACCTTTAACTTACTGAGTTGAGTTCCATCCAACATTGCTAAAAGTTGTCAATGAAATATCTCCTTTTTTAACTATCATTCCAGTTTTAAGGTAAATATTCGAACTTGTGTTATCAAAGAGAACATGAGCTGTAATAAATCTAAGTGATTTTTATTAATGCCTGCTATATGTGAGTAATGCTAGTGTCTAATACTCTTTGATTTAGCTAAATATGTTTACCAATTCACAGTACGAATTAAATGGGACGATGGTCGATGTATTTGATCATTACTATCAGGGTACGCCGACTTGACAACGAACTGACGGTACCCGACATCTGGCTTGCAGTCTGCTTCAACATAGAAACAAATAACATTGTGGAACCTTTCACATTAAATCTCTTAGATGCAAATTACCTTGAAGTGTTACAGTTTAGTTTAATTGATTTTTGATTAGGCTAATTTGCGCAAAATAAGTGCAACTTTTAGAAAATGTGGTTGTCACCATTAAACATCATCGCTGCACATGGAAACACATTCGTTGAATTCAGTTTAAGGCATGATATCCCTTGGTAATTGTTAAAGACCAGTATCCTCACTTGGTGTTTCCCAACAAATGCATTAAATAACAAACCTGTGAAAATTTGGGCCTAATTGGCCAAGTTGCAAGAAAACTATAAAAGAAAAAATAGGCTTGTTGCATAGAATGGTGTGCTTTCAGACGCCTGAGAAAGGCCTGTCTCAGGTTCAAATTTCGGGGTGAAAAATTACCCCCTTCTCTAAAACTACATTACTTTCTACCAATGCTTTATAATATCAAAGCTCTCCAGTGCTCTTTTACCACTAGTTTTACGTCATTCATTTTGTGTGGAGTAATTACCAAAGGCGTACCCTCCCTTTAATTGTAATATTACGACTACTGTTTAATAAGCTTAATATAAAACATTACCTTTTTTAATTGTTATGACGAAGAACCGGTATAGCAAGTTGGCAACTGTTTAATATAGCTGTAGTATACTCTACTCTCTTATTCCCCTACACCCATAGTTTGAAGCACAAAGTAAATTGCCTTTATATCTTGTGTGAAGTTCGCTTCGATCGATTAACCTCCGTCAGATAACCCTTGCACCCTGGCCAGATCTACGGTCGATGTGGCAAACACGTACGGGGAAATGATGAGAATCAACGGCCGGTGCGGCCAGGTTTTTCACGCTAGACGTGGTCCGTGTGGCGCGGACAGCACGGCATAATGTCACTATAACATGGTGGCAGTCTAGCCGTAGAATACATTACATGTAATATCTGCCTGGTATGACTATCGATCCAATTCGATCCACTGGTTCAACCACTCGTTTTGCTTCAAATTTCTTGCATTCTTCAACGATTTGGGGGGATCTCAATCTGAGCCCGAAGCAGAGACTTGTTTTTTTCTCAGGTGTCTCTTTGTGTTGCCCATCGATCTAAGGCAAACTGAATGATTTTGCTTTGCGGGCAAATTGGAAGAGTTTAGAGAACTTTATGCATAGTGGATCAGAAATGGTAATATGCACTATTATTCAACAAGTCTTTACGCGGGAACTGACGCAAATTGTTTACCTTGCCTCTGGCGAGATCTACAGCTCTTCAAAGCTGTTAAGTTTTCTAGAATTTAATTGTGGCAATTGATTTGCTAATGAAGAGACGCTGTGCTTCTTTGTTGTAGTCATCTTTGGGTTTAGATCAACAATGGGGAAGTATCCGTAATATGTAATAGTGCAATATTTTGTATTGTACACTATTACAATCCACATGCCTTGTGATGAAAGTTACAGCATTCATAATGTAGGTGCTGTATTAATTTTGCAAGAATATCAAAAATGACGGTTACCAAAACCCAGTGCATGCCCAGATAAAATACAGATCTATTCTTAACATAATGACAAATTGTAACAGAACTTATCCCTACAGAGAAACTGTATAAAAACAGCAAAGTGTCCGCGCACGTTTCAACCCCTGACACTTTCTCGCGCCTCCCCTATCCGTACCCTGCCTTGAGGTCGCATGCATTGTGCATCCATTCAGTAATTTGATTCTATACAACAATAGCCAATGCTATCCAGAAAGTATACACACCACCCAAATATAGAACAATCGAATATGAGCCACAATACCAGTTCAATTTGATAAGTGCGATTTTCAGGTCCAGTGACGGCCGTTATAAAGACAAAGTAAGCGGCCGGGCTACAACTAGCCTGTTGCAACTGTGTGTGAACTCCACAGGTGGTGTGGCGCGCTTGTTGGCTAGTCTACACAAAATACCTGCGTGTTATACTACAGATCCAGCACTAACACTAACAATGTATAAGGCATTCATAATGCTAATTTACATCATTTGTCTAACCTTACATCTGTTGTTTATACAATACAAGTTGGTTGTTAAATCGCTAGCCTGGAGGTCTTTACTTTACCGTATATATATCACGCAAATTTAGGATTCGATTTCGCACGACTGTATTGGTGAAACTCATTCTCGCCTATCAACTAAGACAAATATTTTGGTTAAAAATTCATTGTATGTTTTTGATTCAATCCTCAGACTTGATCTTCCACATAAAAATGACTTACCCCACAGAAAACTTGAAGACGCTACAAGATAAAGTGAGACATGATTCTGGGCACTGCCTCACTTTATACTGACGTTTGTTCTGATCTCTCGTGGACAAGAATGTTTTGTTTTCAACTTGTTTTCTTGAAATCAAAAACAAATTATGATACTTAAGGAGCACGTACAAGTTCGGGAAAGTGCGATTGAAGTTTGAAGAGATAGGCATACAATCGTCCCAACTTGGTTTGTGTGTACACACAGAACCATCCACCAATGTCTTCTTCACATCATCTCAAACCAACAGCTTCCAAGATGGTTTTTACGTCAAGTAAAGTTTTTGATGACACCCTCCAAAGTATTTCAGTTTATTACCAAAAGTGTAAGATCGCTTTAAGAATACCGCGTGAGAGTTGAGGGTTGAACCAAAGAGATAAAAACATAACATATTTATTCTCACTAGAGTCTGATGACAAAGTAATGACATATTGTCCGTCAAGTCAAGTTTCTGGTGTCACCTCCTTCCAAAAAAGTTCAGTTTATTACCAAAAGTGTCATCAGATCGCTTTACGATCAAACCTGAAAGTTGAGAGTTGAACAAAGAACAGATAAAACACACACAAGATTTTCTCCTCGTTGGATTCGGATAACAAAGTAATGACAGTTTCAAGCTGATAAAATAAAAAATGGATAACACAATGGGTGTGTTGGCATAATTGATTATCTATAAATGTCCAGTGTGGAATGCTGATTTCACTATTTTTTCTGCGAAGGTTAACAAAAAGGCATGAAAAAAACATGGGGTCAGGCGGCATCGAATCCTCCACGATGCCAGAATGTATGCCACTCACACAAAATCTCACTGCATTGTTACTTGTCATTCAACCATATAACTGTTTGTCTTTGAAACAGAATTGTGTATACGATCTAAAATACTTCAATTTAAAATACATGGTCATAGTTTTCAATTTACATTGTTACAAAGTTTACAGCTAACGAACTAATGGAGTTTAATTATGTTTAATCAAGAATATTGTGCTAGATTGGGTTAAAGTTTCATATGTCGACCAAAGTTTTATTAGTAATCGTCATTTTTATCACTTTGGTCGAAAGAGTTCCCTGTTCTATTTACCGAGCACATGTAATAAGTTCAGGAGAACAAAATTACTCCGACGGAGAAGTCGTGCAGCATCTAAAAGCAGCTCCCCGCAGCCAAAATACTAACTCGGTAAGCACAGAGAAACCAGACTACCAGTGTGTGCAGGTTACATTTTAAACTCAATGTTTGCAAACAGTATTTGTATGGCAACCCAGTAGGAATCCAGTAGGCTAATAAGCCATGGGATTAAGGGAATTATAGTAACGGCCTTGCGGTTAAACTGTATTCACAACACACTTGGTTAGAACTCACTATGGAAACCACATAATTCCCAAGCTACAGATCCCACCGTAAAATGCGTAAACTCTTTAGCGGCAGAATCAGTTTAGCTAAATCCTTCTAGTTCGCCGAAGCTAAAGAACACCCAATGTGGGACAATCGAACACTAGCTGTACGCAACGCAACAACGATCGATACGGGGGGATTTGGAGCTGGGCTCTCCTCCACTGTCACCCGCTTAATCACATGGGCAAGAGAACTCTCACACCTGGTGTTCGTATTATCCCCCATTCGATCGCCAGCTATTGAATAAAAACCATTTACTAAGGAGGAATGAGGTCTAACTTCTAACGGGGATTAGGAAGCTGGTCCTTGTCTTGGATTTGAACTGATCTTTAAAAAATCATTAAATAGAAGTTACAATACCTGTGGTGAAAGATTGAAACGTTAATTACTCACATCAAGCGAGGTGTGTCAGCAACGTTGGACAAATTGTGACGACATATCATAGACAATTTGCGCACGATCACTTCAATTTATCTTTCACCCGGAAACAACTGCCCCATACATCGTATTTTGGAGGATTGTTTTTGGTGAAATCATTACACAAGCAAGAATATCACTTTAGATTGGTTTGCATTATTGTACTTGCAAATTTATTTATACACAGGGATCAGAATCATACAAACTTAGCAAATTATCATCGAGGGCTGAGAGTTGAACTCCATGTGGTGGATTTATGATTGAAAATGTGAACCGCTTCCACACCATTCTTCATCAGCTTGCATTTTGCTCATCGCCACCAGCGCTGGAGTCAATTGGGTTTGTCGTTTCCCTTCAGAAAAGTCTTTCACTTCAAACGGGCAAAAATTATTTAATGTCCAAACGAATTAGATTCAAGCTGACGAGGGTTTTGTGTGTGTGTAGTGGCCTAGGGATCTAGACTATTACTGTTACAATCATATGTTATTCACCTCGCCTGGAGTTGCTCGGAATAAAGCGATATTTTACTTCAAACGAATAGACATGCCCAAGACGTCATAAGTCGTTCAATTGCTTTTTTAAAACCATATTGCTCAACAATGCGCTGAGACAAAAACGACCGGATTGGAAGTTGTCGAGGAAACCTTAAATCTCCCAAAGCTCATCTGAAATCGTCCAGATTTGTTTTTTCCGTCGCAATATTGTCCAAGTCGAGAAAAAAGCAAACCCCCCAATCAACATAGTTTATTCCGATTGTGACAGTATAAGCATACCAGAACGTGCACAAATATACCTGACAAAACATGAATTTTTGGGGGTTATTTTCACTAAAATGGATCGCCTCTGACCTGATGACATTTTTCAAAGGACGAATTTACTCTTCCAAAAGTAAATGGCGTATAACGTCCAGCGTGTGCACAAATTGGAAAGGTTGACAACAATGTTTAGTTTGCACAACACTGGTATAACGATCATGGTGGAAAACCACACTTGAAATAGTTTGGCCTAAAATGCTATAGCTATTTTTAGAAATGAGTAAACAAATTCGTTTGAATCTAAAGATTCCCAAACTCAATGTACTGAAATAGTGAAAACATTAAAGTTTTCCCCCACTATTTCTCGTGACTCCAACGGCCTAAATTTCCACAGGTTTGTTTTTTCATGTATTTTTGGTCGCAGAGTGGGGATGGTGTTTGACAATAAGCCAACCAATGTGCTTGTAATGAAGAACTCATTCGTTCTGTACTTTGCTGAAAACATATTGCACAGTTGTTATTGCTTTTGTTAAGTCATAAACATCCAAACTCATTTGTCGGGGTTTAAATGGGCTTGGTGCGCCGTAACCATTAGTCATTTTAACAGCTACAGGTCCCCAAACAAAGTAGAAGATGGCTTGTTGATTCCGATCATTATATTTATCGCTGCGCATAATTCACCAGTATTGGGATTAATCTGCAATGTGTGTTTAGAACGAATGACAAGATATAAACAAAGGTACAAGTAAAGAACGCAACGATGTCTTCACAAAGGTATGTTATTATAAATTCATATACGATATTCATACAAATATTTCATTGTCTAAGCACTGAACAAAAAACAAATAAGTACCCAACCAAATGAACATGCACCACAAACCTACAACAAGAGAATCAATGGTGGTATAAGCCTAATTGGTAATACACTGTTGGTAATAAATTCGTGTTGCATGCTAAAAATGGTACTGTGTGGTTCTTTATGTAACTTATATGTTCTAAAGAGAACACTTTAAAAACTTCAGGGTCAGATTTGACCCGGAGTCCAGGTTCCAGGGGCTCTGAACCATTTCTGGGTCAACTGCCCCAGAAACTGGTTCAGAGTGGACTTTGACCTCAGATTCTGCTTCAGTTTGATCCATTTCCGGGTCAACAGGACACAGCTTCCAGGTCAAACTGACACAGAAATGGGTCAGGCCTGACAGAACCCGGAATTTGGGACAACTGACCCGGGAGGTTTTGGAGTGAACATGCCTTCCTACCTTCACCATGTTACTAAAGATACTACACAACCAAGCTGTGGATTTCGGTAAGTCCCGCTTAAGAACAATGAATATAGGTTCAGGTTCATTTTTGTGCATACAATTCTTTTATAAGTCATTAGTCATAACTTGCTACTATGATGTTTTCTAATAATTTCGAGGAAAAAAAGAGTTTTATCGTTGTGTCAAGAAGAGTTTAAATCTTTTTAAAAACTACAAATGCATTTGCCAAATACTTTGTGATGATATTAAATTCCTGTGGCTAAACATTTACGATAACATACCGTGATGATGATAATGATGACGACGACAGCGTCCAATTTACCGCCAGAGTAAACCTGGATAACCCGGTCAGGTACCGGCAATTACGTCTTACATTCGCGCTTGAATTCAAGAGCCCAAATGTTTCCAAGCTGATATACTGACTGCAAGTACAACACTTCACCACAGGGACAATCACCTCGTGTACAGGTACCGCGATCCTAACAAAGTCGCTCTGTTTAGCTTATCTCCAAGATAGACAAACTTTTGATGATTAAATACGGGATTTTTTTCTTTTGGTACGGCTTCAGTTTATACATAGCTGAATGGGCAAATCCGATTAGTCTCTGACGATCCTATAGGTGCAACCGTGGGTTAATTGAACCGAGCTGTACATACTTTCTTTTTTCTTCTTGTAATACCGTGACAGTATAGGGCTAATATTGCTTCAGGGCGTTCAGTGGACACGTTTGTTTCTTCCTCTTAGCTCAACCTAGCCGTCTAAATCCTCGCTAATACTGTAATTCCTTGGTCGTAAGTTCCGAAAAGGAATTCATTGATTCTTTTTTTGGTTCTCTGAATGACCTCCTGCGCATTGTTAGTGCACGGAGGGTTGGACAATACCATTGCAGCCCATTCATACCGCCTGGAACGTGTGCACCTAATAAGGGAGCTAGTTAACAAATCCGCCAACACGCAAGTCACTGGAAGCTAGCTACACCACTAAGGAGAATGACAGAATAAAAAGTCACCCAAAGTGCCCTTACGTCGCACTCGAGACGACAAAACGCGTACAGTGGTTGAACCAGTCATCTTACAAATGAGAGTCGGCGCTGAAAACAAGACGATTGTTAAACTATACTCACATTGGCAATACTGAACATTGCAGAAACTATCACCATGAAAAGAGACTTTCTGTAATTGAGTCACATAGTGAAGACACTGGTGTCATCTCACACCAGTCGACATGAGCTAAATATCAGACGAATTGAGCTGACGAGGTACCTGGGTAGGCACGCTGTCTGACGGGATGGGCCGCGTTGGAGGCCGCGAAGTGAATACACTGTTATAAATAATATGCTTGTCATAAGAAACCAAGGATGCATCAAAAGTGAATGCATCTGTTCTGTCACGGTTGACCCACACCCATGTCATGCGAATGACAAGGCAATTACAGTAACAAATGCTGTAACAAGACCCAAGTATCATAATTGGCCAGATCAGTATTCGAACCCACATTTTGTTCAACTGATTTTTGATGCAGCAGCGATGTTGCAGGTATATGACAACTTGTTATCAAGAGTAACGGCTGCAGGTGTATTTTCCTCGACAGTACAAACATGTTCACAAGTCTTTACATTTTAAGATCATGTGACAAAGGTCACAGGTCAAATGATCCAGGGTTTGAAGGCACAGAGCTTGAAAGGCTGAGACTTGTGTTTGCAAGCACGAGGTACCACCTAATGAGCTTGCACAAGACGTATGAAATCATAAGTCGAGGAAAGCATGACATTGCAGGCAATAAATTACCAGACAATAAAACTCGCGGGCAAAAAGATAGCGACGAGATAGGTGGTAAGGTGCAGGGAGATACGCCGGAAAAGGCATAGGTAGGCGCACGGCGTATGCAAACCCAAGACATGCAAAAAATGTGTGGGCAATCACCAGGCCTATAGCTAGAACAATGCATAGGCTAGCATTAGGCCTAGCTAGCACAAGGCGTAGGCAAGCACCAGGCCTAGCTATCACAAAGTGTAGGCAAACACGACGACTATCTAGAACAAGGTGTTTGTATACATCAGTCATGCCACAACAAGTTGTAGGAGAGCACCAGGCCTCGCTTGCTCAATGCGTAGGCAAGCACCGGGCATAGCTAGAACAAAGTGTACGCAATTCTACAAGCACCAAGCCTAGCTTGCACAAGGCGTACACAAGCTCCCGGCCTAGCTATAGGGCAAGGCGTAGACAAGCTCCAGACCTATAGCTAGTTCGAGGTGTAGGCAAGCACCAGCCTAGCAAGAACAAGGTGTAAGCAAGCATCAGGCCATAGCTAGCACAAGGCGAAGCCAAGCACCAGGTCTATCAAGCACAAGGTGACGGTAAGCTTGCATAAGGCGCATGCAAGCATCAGGGCTTATTGCTAGCATAAGGCGTATGAAAAATGAGACTTGTAGCTAGCACAAGTCGTACTCAAGCACTGGGCCTAGCTAGCACAATAAACGATATGCATACTCCAGGCCTAGTTTTCACAAAGCGTAGGCAAACACCAGGCCTAGCTCATAGCACAAGGTGTAGGCAAGCCATAGGCCTAGCTCATAGCACAATGTGTAGGCAAACACCAAGCCTAAATCATAGCACAAGGTGTAGGCAAACACCAGGCCTAGCTCATAGCACA
Source organism: Pisaster ochraceus (assembly GCA_010994315.2). Taxonomy (NCBI): domain Eukaryota; kingdom Metazoa; phylum Echinodermata; class Asteroidea; order Forcipulatida; family Asteriidae; genus Pisaster; species Pisaster ochraceus. Next base: position 3,362,624 of record CM021535.1, read on the forward strand.
AGGTTGAGGCAAGCACCAAGCCTATATATAGCACAATGCGTAGGCAAGTATAAGGCACTGATGACACAATGGCGATGGCAGACACAAGGTGTAAGACTGTCAGCAGGCAAAAAGCAAAAAAGACGACCACATATCGTTCACTGTGTATAATACACTTCCATGTAAGCATTGGTTTACTTTTTTCATCAAACTATGACAATATGAAATAAGAGCAGAACATTCATCAATTTTCAACACTTGATATTCGAACCCTAAATCAACAACAAAGCAAACTTGTTCTCCAACAACTCAACCTGAAGTTTTGAATTGGACATGTGCATGGTTTGAATTTATTGTAAATAATGATACAGCATCAATATTTCATGCGAACCGTCCTTGTGGATATTGTTTTACATTTTGTTACTTCTACCAAGCGTGTGTAATTGCCATGCTTGAACATTAATCACGACCTCATTACAATTATTGACAGTGTCGATAATTTCCCGTGTGAATAATTATTAAAACATTTGGACGACCCAGCTGACTGCACCTCCTGGACCGGTAAATTATGAAGCAATTGCACATAGTAACGTGTGAATCTGTGTCGGATTAAACACCACATTAGTTTGTACACAATACTAGGTGTGATTACAAACACTGCCTCATACCGGCAGGTTGTATATCCATAACCAAAATGGTGCTGGAAGAAATACAAGTCTAGCCCTCTTTTCGATGTGTTAATATCAGTATTCAGCATTGATTACACACTGGGAACCCGACGACTATGTAAACGGTCTGTAATATTGAAGTTCATTATGTGCATTTCAAGTAGTAACTTTGTAAGGAAGTAACTAGCCATTGTGCATTCAAGCCCCCTAAACCTCTTTACAATATTAAAGAGTCAAAATGGTCAAAGTATACAGCCAAAGAAATAAACCACAAGAGAAACCCCCCAAATACAATTTAAAAAAGACCCCTTCTGTAAAAGCATTTACATTAATCAAACTCAAAAGTTGTAAAACATATCAAGAAACACGAATCACTGTGATACTAATAAACCCTCATGGAAAATTGAACGCGATTGAAATAACCCAAGATTATTCATCGTCATCATCTTCCTATACTGGGCAGAAATCTCCTCTGGATCAACAAGAGCAGGAGTTGCCAAGAAATTATGGCTAATAAAGTCGTACATTCTGAGAAAGTGGATGAACCCCCCCCCCCCCCCATTATAGGTTGTATACTACTCAACATACCTCTGTAACGATTAATGGTGGTAGGCATTCCCAGATATTCAGCAAACCCACTGGAATACCATACCAGGAGCTCCTCTCCACGCAAGATGCTTCGAGTTGTACGGAACATCACTCGCCCCTCCGGTGAACGAACGGCAGAGAGATTTTGCTCGTGGTCGTCGTGTGCCGCAGCTACAAACCGCATCCAACGGGTAGGATGGGAGTCTGGGCCACTGACCAACCGGCCTTCAGAAAACTTGACCTAAAGAGTTAAGAAAATACAATGATTTGGAACAACATGAAACAGTTTTATCAAATGGTATGAAAAATTAACGCCGATCACCACAAGTATCTTGACTTGACTCACATCGGACAAGCAAGATGTCAGACTCGACTCACTTTGCAATCGGCTAAGGCCGCAAGGCGTCAACTTGACCCATCTTGATCAAGTATAGGGTGTCTAACATTGACCCTGTCAGACTTGGTTCACCTTATAATCGGTTAAGGCCGCAAGGCGTCCAACTTGACCCACCTTGGACAAGTGAGTGCCTAACATCGGACCTGTCTAACTTTACAAATTCTAATTTACTAGGATTCCTGAATTGACACAAAGTACGTGACTCTACTCCGGGATGTGTACAAGTTTACTTAATCTGAACTTCAAATACGTCACACTTAAAGTTAAATGGACCATATGTTACCGAAATGTTTGGGTGGTTTCTCTTTGAGTGAATTTTTACAGAAGCAAATTCAAACTGCGAAAAGCATACCCAAACTTTTGCAAATGCCACGGACAATGCACAAAGTACGTGTAACATGAAACATTGTTTGCACGTGGCTGGTGGACGTGAATTGATGTCTG
>CM021535.1:3364892-3387398 GCA_010994315.2 Pisaster ochraceus
GATTGAAACTTCGGAGAGCATTGATGTATATCTTTTGATCTACTTGTGAGTCTGAAGAGACTGAATATTTTTGGCGGTCAACCTACCTGCTTGATCTACCAATATCGAGAAAAAGGCATCTAAATATGCACAATTCTCTCAGCACCGTAGGCCTCCTATTAGATCACCTGGATCATCAAAGTTGTATCATTTGACTTGCCTACCTGGATCAACAAACTGGATATTTGATCGAGTCAACTAACTAGAATGTCTGACTCGCTTTGCGGTCAACAAGGGTATTTAGAATGATTGAACCAAGGCGTATGAGTCGGTGAATAATGACAGCTAGGGTTCTGAAGTTGGTGTGTCTGCGCTGGTGCTTTACCAACCTATCTCAGTCCTTACTTCGGCATCCCAGCTCCAAACACCCTGCGTGTTAAATCATCAGTCACTGGCACCACAATTCAAACACTTATCAGTGATTGATTTCATCCCCGTTAAAAATCCTTGAAACTATATCAATTAATTAACCACAGAGAGAGGTCAATTCTCCTTTCACTGGTTGATGAGGTGGACCCTATCCTAAACCCTTGTACCTCGCCTGAGTTCCTACCTGCCATCTTCATTGACATGCCGACTTCACGCATCACAAGACTCTGTTGTAATTGATTGCCCACGAATAGCCTTTTTTTACAATAAGGAAGATTTCGCAGCAATGAGAAGTACCCGGGGATTGTCACCGGCAACTTTAGTTTGAAGATAATGCTGTTTAATTAGGCGCTCCAGTAGTGGTCAGTGACGAGTGGTAATCGGTCCTCAGGGAAACCAAGGTGAATTGAGAATGGAACATACACAGACACGGCCCCTCAATTCAGGATAAACGCCACACGTGAGAACAAAACTGAGTTGCTGCAAAGCGGGCAATAACCATCAACACAAAACCATTACAAGTGAAATGTGTCGTTTCCTGGCGTGGTCAGAACAACGGTTGATACAAGACTATTTTAGAACGGAATACGTAAAAGCGTAGATGACAAAAAAATGTAATAATTTCAGCCAAATTGAACACATTAAAGACTGCGGTGAGCAAATACTCTTTGTAAAATGTTTAATTTAAAGCACAGTGTTAAGCGTAAGAAATTGTACCTTTGGTGTTAACTGGGATAACTTGGGGTGGAATTATCGGTCTTCGCAAATTAGGACAGAAGAGATACACCAGGCTACTCTCTTTGAATCAAAATGAAGTATGATGAAGACATAGTCACAAGACTATAATGTTGGCGCCGTAACTTTTTTGCATCAATTGAAGCAGCAGCAAAGGCCTGGCCGGGATTCGAACCAGCTTTAATTGAAAGAGCTCGACTACATCTTAACCAGACCACGTGGCCTAGACGCTCCGTGTTTTTACAAACACTTCATTCCCGCAGTACGGTGTATGTACAGAACTTGATTAAGTGACAAGCATACTTCCTCATTTACGAATTAGGAGCTTTATTCACAAAGGAAGAGACTGGCAATGCCCAAACAATCTACAAGTTGACTAATATTGCTTGTATAATACGCGTTTAATTTGCTATTAAATTAATGACAGCTTCCTCGGTTGAGTGACGAACTTGCATGTTGTTAAAAGCAATAAATGCGGACGGTCATTATAAGCTAGACTCGCTCCAGGGCACGCTTTGTTTTTATAACGGCTGTGCCTAGGGCTACGCATATTGGTAGTGGAAGGCATTCTAAAAAACCTACCGACTTTGTGATAAAATAATGTAAGGGAATAACACAGGCTGACCAATTAGTCAAATGAGTTTGCTGTTGTTGCGAGTTTTAACTAACAGATTTGAGATGGAATAAAATGACGTGGGGTAAAGGTTTGGGGTGAAATATAAGTGGTTTAAGTGTAGATTGTTACTCTGTTTAGGTCGACGTTCCATATTGAATTATTTCTGATTTCCATGTTGACTAATAAACAACTTGACGTTTCGAGCAATTTATCTTGGTTGTCTTCATGAGAAGACCGGAGGACCTGATAAACTGCACTCTACTTGTGACAAATGAAGGCGATGTTTCTTAAATATACACCATAAACCGTCACCCTTCAGCGATTCGCAGCCCCGACTTCGTGTTTTGTTGTGTAACTGTATTATTGTTCTCTTGTAGAACATTTTCAGTGAATTGAAATCATGGTGATGCTAATGCAGTACTCTTCAACACAGATGAGGATTGGTAACTAATCAAGCCTCATTAAGTTTTATTGATGCAAAAAGTCGACTGCTCGTGGTGTTTATGTGGGAACTTTGTAGTCCCCAACACTGATGTGGACGTGAGTGAAATAATCACGGCAGGCAATAACGCATTGCAATAGATAATGCACCACTCAGTCGGGTTCATCGACTGTGTTCCCCAGGAGAACTTGGACAATGCGTGAATGGGGCAAGCAGAACGGGAGACTTACGGGGACATTAGGTGGAAGCTAACTAGGTAAATCCATTGTTCTTCAGAAATGTGCCCATGCTCAGAACCACGCCAAACAATGGCATTTCCTAGGCAAATCTGCTGCCACCTAGCTTTCTGAAGTCTCCATTGTAGCCTGCGAAGTGGTGCTTTTCGTAGAGTAAACTTGCCATTGTCGCAAGAACTTTAGAAACGTTACTTTTTAATTTTAGATCTTAAACAAAACGGGTAATGTGTGCAATTAATGTTGGTTTAAACGTTCAGGGGTTGATGAAAGTTCAGGGGGTCCGGTTAGACAGGGAAAAAGCGAGAAGTGTACCGCTTTCCCAATCCCACGGTTTTTAACAAAAGCTATTTGTGATTTTATGACAATATGGCACACTACGCGTCAGGGTGCACAATACGGATTGTCATCCAAAACAATGTGTGTCGTTTTTCCTCGTACTGCTCCTACACACGAGTCTCTAAAGATAAGGGTACCGTTCACTTGCGCCCAAAACTTCAAATGATTTTAGTGTCATAACTTAATCTAATTGCTTATAACGGCAGCGTGGGAGAAAGGGGAAGGTGGTCATTAAAACTATTGCACTCATAATAATGTTCATGAGAGCGGGACAAGCTTATATAACTTTCTTTCAAATCAAAATTAAGCATCGTTTGATATAATCGGCAATGTGGTAACATAATTTTCTAATGTGAATTCGAAATGGAAAATGTGCATATTTTGTGCTAAAAAGGAAGTAATTTAATTTTGATTAGTTTCTTCTTAATTCTTCAATTTAAAAAAATTGCGTTGCACTTGATGTTCTCCATATATAGTTTGACAATTACTGTGGAGACAACATATACGGCATGCCACGTTACATACAATGTCTCCACACTCACCACGTTCTCTATATTACGAATCAATGTAGGCCTATTCAAACCGAGGCTGTGATGACAAATAGTCTGAGCCCAGATGTGGAGTATTTAGAGCAGTCATAAATTCTGTTACAAGTTGGAAACATAAAAAAAACAATAAAAAAAACAATAGGGGGCCTACTTGAAAATAGATGCTGCTTGCGGCGAGTCCTTGTTATTTGAGGCTCAAACCGCGCCACATTACAATAAGTTAGACCAGTCGTATCAGACATTGGAACACTCCAACCGTAACCAGTGATTACTCATTTACCTTTATGGTTAGAGCTAAGAACTTTAAGTTCAAACGGAGAAAAAGCGCTGGTTCAAACGAGAACTAAACTCTTCATAATATTCCCAGTGCTTCAAAGTGCTTTAATCAGAAACAAGCGCACAAATCAAAACTGTCAAACTACACAGGCGCTTGACAAAAATCACACACGTGGTGTTACCTCAAGAATGACGTAATAGTTTTCTAAGTCACGTTAAGTCTCACATTTTGAATGTTACAAAAGGTTTATCTGGCGTGTTATTAACTTCTAAAAACGAATCTAAGTCTAACTCAAGTCATGACCACAGCATTTCAACTCACTCTCGACTACACTTTATCAGTAGTGATGTCCAAGACTGACACTGGAGATAGTTGGAAGACAACCACGTGACGCGGGATTCCTTCCATGTTTTAAGAAGGATTCGCCGTGAAGCATTCGTTCAAAAAATGCAAGAATAAGTCAAATCAGTGAGTGACGATAGTTAGTATCAAGTTTATAACGCTATGCCTAATTCATAAATGATATTCAAGGTGTCCAGTTATATTTGTGAATTGGGGCAACCCAGCGCCATGCCGCCAATATGACATGACGTCATCCCAAGTTTTAATTACCTCCAATGAAAACTTACGAGCCTAACTAATAAGACGTCTTCTTGAATTTAGGGCGAGGCAGTGATACGTGTCCAACCAACACACCAACACACACAAAGATAAAAGGCCAGCAGTAACATTGTACTATAAAACTCAAGTGAATTTCTTAGGCTTCAAAAACGGGTTTTAATATTGAGTTTTTATACTCTTTCTTAAAAGAATATATAAACATTTAAGTAGCTATTTATCAGTTCTTCTTCTTCCTTCCTGTGCCGTGCAGAATCCTCTATTTAAATGTCAAACTTTAATATTTGTAAAAAAAAATATTAGTTGCCATTTGTTTGTATTGTCTAATCACACGTTAAACCCCTGCGACCCTTCGACTAATTGATCGTATTGTTTTTGTCTTTATTTTATGTTTGTCATTTATTTCGTTAATTACTTTTACAGATTTGATGTATCTGTTATTGTGACTCACCTCGAGCATATACGGGCTGTCCCTACTGTCTTTCATGTTGACACCGAGGCGAAACTCTCCATCAAACGGACCAAAGCTAACATCCGCCGGGATCTCTGTCGATGTCCATACACTGGTCTCAATGTCCGAGCTTTTAGCGGACCCAGATCGTCCGACCAGTGGGGGAACATGAGGCGAGTCTACGGCCGGGAACATTCCTCAGAGATGGGTGATGACAACTACAGTTGGAGCTTGGGAGTTGATCATGGGTGCACCATCCAAGCAACTGACGAGACGCTAATGGCAAACAGTTCGCAATCACGAATGCAATTCATCTCGTCAAAAAAAAAGCAAGGCTTATCTACACAGATGGAAATATTTTTCACTTCAACAAAAAAAGTGGGAAAGAGACCGATGAGAAAAATTGATCGAGAAACAGCTGTGAGCCAGTGGAGTCAACAAAGACCAGTTTTGCAGCGTTTTACCGGGCGACGACTGGTTTTATTGAAAACGAGCGCCTACTTGTTGCGCATGTGCACGGTGGAGCTACGGGCCGCTGAGCCAGTCACTGTTACGGGTCCTTGGTGCTAGCCGCGCCGGCGCGGTACCACGACCTATGTACAACTAATTAAGGACAATGGTAAAATAATTCTTGCCTAAGAAATCTACATATTTTCCCAACGTGGTGGGGAGGGAGACCCATAGCTTCTCAACGGTAACAATTAATCTTAGTCAAGCGGAGATGTCTTAATGGTTAATTTCCACGATGTCTGGTGCTTTCGGTGTTTGGCAGTAGTAACTCCACTAAACTGTTTCAAAACTAAACTATAGGCTACAATTGTGTTCAACGAACGGCCTTAAATACAAAGTACTGGCTGGTAACAGTTATCGATCACTCTAAGAGCTCACTGATTATTAAGTTCTAGAACTACCCCCCCCCCCGGAGAAATACTTCCCTAAAATACTCCAGAATTCCTGCTGGTTTTGTTTTGATTGTAGCGATTGAACCAAGCCCAATAAAACAGCTCACAAATGGTTTTCTTCACCAAACGTGACGAATGCATTTGATGTCGTCTGGTGTGTTTGTTGGAAACCATACATCAAGGGGAATACATTTAATCGTCCCCAAACCAATAATTTGTTTGATCGTTTTGTTTTCTTTACAAAAGTTGTAAAATTGGGTAGATCAATCTTTACCTTAACTTTACACAGTCAATCTGAACTACATTACCTGACCTGACCCAGTTCAGTTTGGTTGATCCTAAGACCGGCTGCGTTATTCGCCGAAGGCGGTATCATTTATAACTGTGCAATACTCCCAAAATGACAATGATCCGCTCTGTTCGGCATACCAGCAGATGCCCTTCTTTGGCAACAATCAACTGTGCGTGATATGTCACATACAGCAGAGTAACAATGGACGGACTCCACCAAACCAATAAGTCAATATGATCCATGGGCAAAACATGTACATGTACTGAGTTTTACCATCAGCCAGAACGAGCACAGACCATCAACCCAACAAACTCCTGCAACAATGTAGCATCGCCATAACGATCGGATCAATCCCAACCACCTGAAATGATGACAACTTTGAAACTAAAGCTCTAGAGCCACATAAGAACCCAGCTTAATCAAAAACATGTAACCAGTCATGAAAACAAGAAATGAGAATTATTCGATAGAAATCTAAGACAATTTGAAAATTTCAGAAGTCGTGATTCTTCCAATCTAATCAGACACCTCTCGGAATGCTCAGAAACATCACACAACGTAAACATCAGACACTTTCTGAACCAGAAAAAGCCATCAGAACTTACAAATTCAGATCCACCTCAGCAAGATCGAGGTTTAGAAAACCAAACCTCAAAATAAGAGTTCTAAAAGCAGGCACCCCAGAATCCGCAGGAACACCAACAAGAACAGAATAATTATCTAAACATTTATGTAACTCAAGAAATATTTAAGACACTTAAATGCAAGCCACCCAAAAGACACATGAAAACAAAATCCCTCGAAACCTTGAAACCTCACAAAACCTTGAAACCTCACAAAACCTCAAGAACTTCGGGAAGCAGAGCAACCCCAAACCAAGAAACCTTTAAAACGGGAAACACGGGAACCTCATTTTTTCAGCTGAACATCGTACAGCCTACCCTCATCCCACACCTTATAGAAACTAAAGAAATACCCCAAAACACATATCAGAGAAGCCCCAGACATTCCTAATAAAACATGAGTAACCCAAGAAACGCCGGAACCTCACATTCTGCGAAACCTCGAACACTCCCAAACCGGAAACAGTTTTTCTGTTATTTCTTCGGTTGTTAATACTGCATAAAAGCACACTGTGCACATCAGCGTTGTCACATTTTCCTTCTTTTGGTGTAAGAGCCCTTATCCGTCCCGACAAGACCGTGGAAGAAACAAGAACATTATCCTGAGCAGTGTTTTTGCATTTTGACTGAGCTCATTAACCCCCCTAGGCTGATCACCAAATTAAGATGTGCACAATCCAAAACTAGTAACAAGACGAAGTGGTTTCAGTAATATTTTGAAATCACAGTAAGAAAATAATGTCACGCTGTACGCCCCCATGTGCTCCACGCCCACCGGTAGCTGCCCCTTTACATTTACCATAACTCACGGGGATAACAACCGGAATACTTTACGGGTTCTAATTGATTTACAACGCTTGGAGGCATTCTAAGCCTCCCAGTAAAAAAACCTGTCTTTGATATTAATTTTATGTTTTATGCGGCCTGACTGTATGACAGTCAAGTATATACTTAATCCACAGGCAGTAATTTGCAGGATATTAGATGCTGTTTATAACCGCATCAGTGATTTGTTTTGTCTCCAGATCAACACTTTAGACACTGCAGCGTGTATAACAACCATTCAGCAAGCCGCTTTTCATTAACACCAATCGAATTTAGGTTATTGGTTAACTTCTGGCACTAAATCTTAATTTTACTCGCCTGTGAGACCGTGGTTTAGGAAGCACAATTGTTGGTTTTGGGGGCTTCTCAGATTTGGACCCCCGTCGTTAAATACATTTTCATAATATCCGTAAGCTACTCCGACGCGGCATATTGCCGTAATTACACTGACAAGCCATGCTGCAACTTCGGGCTTAAAATCAAGCCCGAACCACGCTAACATTTTCCCCCGCCGTAACAAAACCCTTTGGGCACCGCAGGTTTAATTCTTTCCAATATTGTTTTCATTTTGCCTGTTTCTTAAACAGATACCTATTTTATGTCAACAAACGGCGAGGGTTTATGTGATTAAGACGCCGTTGTGAAATTCTGGTCTGAGATTCAAATCAGATCAAGGTAAATTGTCGTTGATTTACCGCAACGATAACTTGAGGAGAGCTGGTCGCGGAAAACAAATAAAGCAGTTGTGGTTCACAACTTGAACAACGCACTGCGTGCTTTAGCACTGGTTGCATGGGTTTTCATTTAGCCTCAAAAATGACATTTGGTAAATGAGTTTAAATCTAAATAACACATGTTAGTTACGAAAAACTTTCCTTTATTTTCATGATGAACATTTGACACCATCGGCTAACTATTTTTTTTTTAATACACGGGATGTTTATTTTTACTTACTATTTACCCACCGACTGTGTATTGAAAACAGAGTATTTCTGCTTCATTAATCCAGTGTATTTTTTGTATTTTTTTAAGCTTTGATAATTTTGTTCACTTTATCGAAAACATCATGGTATGTACTTACATACTTTCGCTTAATTTGTTCAATGTAAATATTCAATTGATTTTATCTTCATTTGTTTGCTCGTTGGTAAACATAAATGTATATTTATTTCGTTTTCATGAAGCTCGACAACCTACACAAAATAATTAAAACATCTGAATAATGATAACAAGAACAATATGTGAATATTAACAATAAACAAATAAAGAAACAAAGAAAGAAAGAATTGGGTTTTTCACGTAACGAGAAACAAAGAAAAGTTCTAAGTACATGAAAGGGATTCATTTCAACAAGAATACGCTTTTGTTCACGACATCAAGGAACAATGTTATATTTTACCTCGGTCAGACCATGGTAGATTCTACCTCCATGGTCCGACATTGACTTGAATGGGACACAAAACAGATGGCTGCACTTTGATAAAGGTCCTGCAAAAAAGATACTAAAACATTCAGCATTTCTCTGACTTTAATTTCAAGGGGAAATATATCTTGTTTCAAATGATTTTTCATTGGTTGGCCCCAGACGAAGCGCGTTATACTGCCGAATTCTTTGTTCTTTCAGACCCAAACAAAGATATAGATTGCACGATATGAAATGAAACAAATGGAACATAATACTCCAGTCCAATTTGCAACATTCGTCCAAATTGCGGACAAAATGTAATAACTGAGAAATACGAAACTGGGGGGAATAAAAACCTAATTTGTGTCCAAAAATCTCCCAACTGTGGGAAACATTGTTCGCAAAAGTGTTCCAGGGCATGCAAAGTTATCGTTGATCTTGGCCCTGGGCAGACTTGTATCAATTAGGCATATGAGACGAACATAAAACAAAAATATTTATTCACAATTGATATACACACACTTGATTGTATAATATATTTCTCTGAGTACTTTCAATTGTATACGATTGAATCATTGCAATAGTTGCAATTTCAAATTAAACAATTCAAAATACACAATCGTAACATGAGCGTCTTTGCGTTCAAACCTAATGAGAAAGTTATTAACAATAAATAAACACCGTTCTTTAACCCCGAACTATTGAAGACGTTTTTAAGTTGTGTAAAAAAAATTGTTAAAATTGTATTAGAGGACTTCTTGCTTTTTAACAAATCATATCATCAGAATCGATTTCAATTGTGGTTTTGATTTCTACCGTCTCTGCCGCTTTCCTGATTTCATAAGTAGGCTACAGTGTACTTGTTTATATCATCAATTTATTTATTCATTATCATTAAACTTATAGCCACTGTTATTACATTCTTTAATATTTCGACCGTTGTCATTTTTTGATGTTATTTTTCCCAATTTGTTTTCTGCTTGTTCGACTCTGTTGTCAAATAGATGCCAGTATTTTTATACAAGTCCCTTTGCTTCCTTTTGAATATGTCCTCATACTTTGTTTATTATGATCTTCACATTGTGCAGAAAACCCTATGTTCGCTTCAAACTTGATGTCATTTCTTCAGGTGAAAATGAAGACTCACAGTATGTTAGCCTCGGGGTCATAGGTCACCTTCTCCCAAGAAGGAGTATAGGTATTGCCATTTCCCGGGAGCTTGACAGAGTTAGCAATTCAAGTGTGAACAGGTCGACTTAATTCTCCTGGCTATTTCCCCAGGAAAATTGTCTAGTATTTCACATGGACAGATTTTTGCAAAAATATAAACTTTATTGTCAGTGAGCTTCGAACTTAAAAGTGATTATATATGTGTGTTTTTTGTTATGGCTGCCATTCATGTTTGTTTTAAAACCTGAATAGATGTAACAGTTAATACAAACACCAATCACAAAGAAATACATCTGCTGAGAAATGCCGTCATCTAAAAAGACATTTTAAAATATATCGCCGAAATGCCTATTCAATTTGCAGAAAACTAAGACCAAAATAAAACCATTCTCACCGACTTTTTAATTTCTACAATCAAATTTTAATTAAGTTAAATGATTGTTGCTTTGTTTATTTATACAAAGAGGGCATTTCGGTGCTCCACGATTCTTCCCGGCAAATCAGACCCTAAAAAGTAACCCTAATTGTGGAAGGAGGGGGGGGGGACATTAAACCGTTACCCGTAATATGAATGTATTTCTTTTGTTTGTCTCATTTTATCGCGTGATTGCCAAATTGTTGAAATTTGCGCCCTTGTATAGCTGTTTTGACAATAATTTGCACAGGCATTGAAACATTGCTTTGAAAGTTTTCATATTTAAATTAGATTATTACCCTTTGGGCTTTGGGTTAAACTGCTGGCCGTTTTGACGCGATATTGAGTTTGTTTCCCATGGAGTTATCATCAAGAATTGGCATAATGGCTGTCTGCCGGTGCACTATGGCGTCACTGCATGAGTTAAAACCGCCCCATGCATGAGGCTCGTACGGAACCACTCGCGGTAATGTCCAACTCGTTTCGTGTATGCCTATACCTTCCCACCCAGTGTTTTTCCAAATTGAAAACACAAAGGCACTTCGTCTTTTTGGTAAAAATGGCAAATATAGCTCCATATGGCAACATTGTCATCCTTACTTGTTATGATGTTATACGACTCATGTATAGAAAGTACATTCATACAATCTTAACCAATTGGTACGAGCTGGCGCCTATATTGTTTAAGATTGAGAGGAGAGCTGTTTCACTTTATGACAGGGCTTTTGCAATTACCGTCGCAAAGTTGCTTTCTAAACAACTTACTGCACTTAATACAAGGGCTATAATTATGTTATGTTTTTTCCAACCGTTTAGAAAAAGAGTTTGTCCCTTTCTTTTTGTTCCAACTGAACCGGTCATGCTTGTACATTATGACAGCTTTAAACATCGCATTTGATTGGTGCGTCATTTGGTTCAGCACAACCGTTATCGGTAATACACAAAAGACTGAAAAGTGGCGCGTCATGGCTGATGATTTCCCGCTTAAACCGGGGAATTAAATGGAAAAATGCAAGGCGTGGTTATGTGTCTGGTAGTACTGCATACTTCCCTTAGGGTTGTTCTCCTCATTTCTCTTTAACAAGGTACACTGGTTATAAGAAGTATCCGTGAATGCAAACTGAGATGATTGCTCCATGTGTGGAGACGGCCGTGGAGGACACTCCATTTCAATATCAGTTCATTTTAGCAAAGTGGGCAGGTCTAGCATATCAATGATTGCGCATGGAACGGAACGCTTCGGGGCGAAGTAGCTGAAATTTGAGTCTAGACGAACACCGGGTCTATATATTGGCGAACACGCTCGCCGGATCCGCCGGATCACCAGCCTGGAAAAGAAACCCGAAAGGTTTTAAATCCCTTGACTTGTTTAAGTGCTTGGAGCGTGTTTCTTAGGTTGCTAAAACCAGCTATTAAAATGACATGCAGTCAGCTTCATTACATATTGAGATTACAGGGTTTCTTCGTTAGTCTGCAACAAGCACAAAGAAAAAAGTTATTAAATTTCGAGTTTGCACTGGTACAAAACAAAAAAGGGATGGAATACATATGCTGCACATAAGATGCGAGAAATCCAAGCTGTAAGACCAGAGATATAACAAACAGCCGGACATACGACGAATGATGAACAACAAGAAGTAGAAAGAAAAGAGAATGGTAAGGCGAGTAAGGGATATATTAGTTGTGCAGGTAGTGGCCTATTGAGAAAAGAAAGGGACAAAATATTGTACCGGTCTGAATACCACACCACCACCAAGAACTGGGCGGCTGGCCTGGAGGTTTAGAGGGACTCCTCAAAAGTTTGAATTTGGGTGTGAATTTGATAAAGTGCGCGTCTGCACAGAGTTTGTGATATGGCAGGTGCATCTATTGTTTGTATTTACAAGTTGTATTTTAGACTGCCAACTACCATACTCGTTTTTTCGTTGAGTTCCTTTTTGCCCACATTCTGTCTCGCATATAGCTACCGTCGGACCAGCATAAACGCGAGACCTTTTTAACGCTTGGAGGGGAAAAAAGAAGGGAGTGGGCTTTTGTTGATCACATGCCCGAATCGCCAGGCACAGGAAAGGCTAGCTTGTGTATAAACGAATATTAATCGTACATATGAAAACGTTTTGCCCGGCCTAAAACAATTGAGCCAGACAGTGGCTTGCGAGTATAAGCTTTCGCCGTGCAGCTCTGCATCAGTGCCCGTGGACCGCACGGCCACACTACGGCAGGCACCCAAAAGCAAAGGGACGTGGTGTATGCACTGTATTGTGCCAGACGCACGCGCTATTGTATGCCTTTTGTGTGCGTCAGTCAACATGTGTTTCTATTGAGAAAAATTCCCACACATACAGGATCGCGGTGCTATAGATGGGAGCGCGGGCGAGCAAGCCCCAAGTCACTTAATACGTTACATTAAGTATATGACAAGCGGCACAGCAAATAACCTGTTAGTACACAAAATCTGTGCTTTTTGCCCCATCAATCTCGCAGACGGCCAGACAGAAATCGCTCATTTTGGAAAACATGGAATTGGATAAAATTAAGGACAAAGACTGGATACACAATCTGGCTTTCGGTACGAGCGTAATTGCACTAGCAAATCGATGAAAACCGGTCCGAAAAATGTCAAAATCGATAAAGTTTGTGCTGTGATATGATGGGATGGGGAACCGTTTAGTGAAATGCTGAAATCTAATCAGCGAGTTAGTGTTATATACAAACAATCACTTTGGACCAAGTAGATGGGTCTGGATTTAGGTGACAGAAGGCCACCTTCTTTTCAAATGGACCATTCAGCGAAGCTCAAAGCAGATGTGCATATCAACAAACCTACGCAATGAGATCCTTAACAGACCACAACAGCACTTCTTACAAGTCCCCTGTCTCTAACTAGAGTTTGGACTTAAGTACAACCGGCCAATTCAGTACAGGGGTGAACCCACCCTTGCAGTTTGGAGTTATAGTATACATTGACGCACGGCAATTTATTCCTGTGATTATAGATCAAATTTAGAGTTATTAAGTTTAGACGTATAGTCTGCTCATCTGTTGGGCTGTCAGTGAACCACTGTACAACATCCTCACCAATTACAATATTTGAATGTATTGACCCAGATAATTGCCGGCCCCACACTATTCCGCTTTTGTTGAGTAAAAGGCAATTTGGGATGACCCGCTTTCTCTTAAATAGGTCTATTTATATAAAAACACTTTTTTAACCCAAAATCATTATCAAAATTAACAAAGTTATAAAACGATGTGATTGATTGGCCTAAAAGTAGGAAAATAGTTACTGCCAACTGAAAGCCACGAAATGTAACCAAACTAACGATGCAAGCGACCATCAAGCAAAGAGGCATGCATTGTTTTAGATATGAATTTTTAAATAATAATGCAGGTTTTTTTCCCAGTCTCATGTCATTGTTCCTTTAGAAATGTCTAGCTCGTGAGTGACATTTCGACTCATCTCCAAAGCCGATTCTAGAGAATTGACTATTCTACTTAATGAATGAAGACACGACAAGTCTACTCTATGCATTGGCTAACTATACATTACTACAAGTACACAGGTAATCACATTACTGCTCGATACACAACTAATCAGATATGTGACTGTATACAAAGATGGACGATTCTGAAAAATTGGTTGTGACGTTTCAGTTGAGACATTGAACTTGGTTTGAATTATAGGGTGTTACATTTGAGAGTAGTCGTATCATCACAAAATGGAAAATGAGAGGATTGAGTAATATCTATGTCTACCTTCCCTTTGTGGCAATTTGTACATTTATAACTTTGAAAGCAAAGAGAGTTCTATAAAAAATATATATACTGGATTCGTAAACTGAAAAAAAGAAACACTCATTGGAACCTGTCTACGTCTACAGCCAAACTTCATCTAGCGGGCCTCGACTTTGGTCAGTGTGATGTATCTACATTATTTTGATGGAGCTAAATAGACTGGTACCTAAAGTTTCTACCTGTACTGGAAACCATCGCAAGAGAGAACACGAAACAGAATAAGACACGTCTAGACTTAAGTCTGATTGGCCATCACCCCTTGGAAGACTTTGGCCTACGCATTTTATTTGGAAGGCACCACTTGTCGAATACCAGATCAAAATATAGCCGATAACGTGATCCTGATTATCCAATCGGCCAAGATATGAACCCAAATAGTGTAAATTTGAACACTCGTTATTTAATAAACGAAGGTTTTTAAATTACAAAATTGCTCATTGTTGTGTATATCTCCTTTTTCAATATTTGGAAATGTCTGCAGACATTCAATTAACACATACAAAATGACGCTCATCTCCCAAACCACGTGATTGCCGCCTGACCATCCCAACCCAGTCCCCAACCTGCCATTGCTTCCCCTGCATAAGAACACACACCCTGTCTCGCAGCGTAACTCCCATCACCCTGCCCCAGTTTACCCTCTTCAATGCATACTTGAATAAAATTGACTCCATCGTTGTGTGTACGCATTAATCAAGATCCACAGTCAACAACGTATAAGCGGTCTCGTCATACAATACTCGGCCAATCGCAACCCTCGTGTATCATACGTCACTAGTAGGTAAGCAGATACAAACCACCAACGCCCTAAAAGCGTTGGGCAAGTTTCTGTACCCGGGCAGGGTCACCCCTAACACAGTCACTAAAGGGCTGTGAGTGAGTCAATCAGAAAGTTTCTGTACCCGGGCAGGGTCACCCCTAACACAGTCACTAAAGGGCTGCAAGTGACACCCAGTGAATTCAAATAGAAAGAGTTGCTCCTACCATATTCTATGCTCCTACAGCACAAAACTTCGGGCAATTTCAGACCATCTGTCGGTGCTTTATCTACCGCAAACAGACACACATTACCCTAAGTTACCTAACTTGCACAGTTGGGCTTTGCGCTCATATCATGTGGTAATTCTAAGTGTCCATGCTGTAAACAGTCTGCAATGGTCCGTAGAGAAAGCGAGCTTCAATTTTTTTCGAACATTACATTTTGCATTTATAATTACTTTGTTTCACTACTTAACATGCTTTCATGTATGTATTTATTTAATGGGGGAGTGGTCGCACTAAGAGGGTCGGTGGTTCAGAATTTTCTGAATTACATTTTTATTTAATTTGATAAAGATTGATGTACAATCGTGGGCGTGAGTCCTTTTCATTTTTCTCCCAAAAAAAGTAGAAGCTTGAAGAACAAAATAGTCAGATCCCCATCTTAGTATATTGAGTTATTGGAACTTGACCAAGATGACAAAGGCGAGATTCAGAAAGCGCAGAACTGCTAAATCCGAGTGTTAGTATAGTCTAACCCCCAATGTGCACAAAACCCAATTCAACGACGTTTTCATATTTCCAATGGAAGATGTTTCCGTGCACTTGCAGTGATAATGATTCCGCTCAGCCCACTTCTCCGCTCGGTCTCTACACGGCTACATTGAGGTATAAATGAGCGACAAACTCAAACAGGATAAAAATGTATTCAGATGACGGCGCTTGAAAACTTAAATGTACCATTTTTTATTATGAATGTGACTTTTCAAATCACACCAAAATGCACATAATACAGGCACCCAAAGTCTTCAGCATCGAGTTTTAAAAAAAAACCGGTAAAACTATATACTAATTCTTACCCGACTAGAGTGGACTGCCCTCTTTCCACCCTGGTCAGACAGGTTAGGTATTTCATACGGGGCTCTAAGACTACCTTTCACTGCACCTTCCCCTACTCTCCCACAATCAATCTTGGAAAGCCGCCTTTCAAGAAAGTACTCAATTGCTCTTTTGTAAATTAAGAAGACACCAACAATTTTAAAGCCTGACCCACATATCCTCTCCTAAATATGAAAAAGTATACTTGATGTACTTCTTCCACTCAAATTGAAGTGGTAAATGATGGGGGTACCATCACCCCTCATCCAATGAAGAAAGTCAATATGGTTCATCAAGTCCACATGCATTACTTTTCGGGAGCACGTCTCACGTAACAAAGCCTATCACCGTAATTATGGGTCCACGTGCTCGCCGTCATACACTCAGTACACAACGCCACAACCAGTTTTATCACCTTAGACTGATCATTGAAAAGCACATGCAATTAACCCAATTTACAGATGGGGGTTTGATTAGCACCCGGGCCAGTAAGCAGGTGTTACCGTGTACAAGAAACACACCGCATTGTGCAAATAGTTCAAATGGAGGAAATCTCATTCATTATGAGTCAAACTGGAACATTCATAAAAGGATAGAGTATGGTCAGCAACGCAGAGCATTATTGGCTTCGTACAAAGCACCGTGCATGCAAAGTTTTCAAGAAGCAAGTTATGAAACATACCTGTGACTCTTATTATAGGCATATGGACTCACACATCTGAAGTAAGCAGAATATAACGGTGCCAATCGGCACAAATTGGTTCCAAAATAGACCCTTGTTCATGCTGCCACCATTTTGGTTATGCCCCCTGTGTTAAAAAACAACGATGATTCATGATTCTCATTTTAAAACCAGTAGGAGGCCTGAAGGGCGCAGACTAGTCCACTCTTTCAGTCTCAACCCTACCCCAATGGTTTCAATGGGAAAGAAACAAAGTAGTCGCCATTCTATAAAGGTTTATCGCGGATTTTTCTCTGGCTACATCGCATTCTTGTAATTTTGGCTGTGGCTAGCAGACAAGCATTTTATGCATGACATCACATCGTTTGCATATTCTAGTAAACGGCGCCCATAATAATTAAACGCGTAAACGAACGACTAATTGTGTTTTAATTGTGCAATACGGGGCTGGTACATTGATACTAACATTGACTTCTTGCATGACGACTACCGCGTCTGCTGCAGCATTTACAGATTTATTAGACAGGTAAATAGCACTTACGATTTGGGAATCTGTAAAGGCATCTCGAAAGAGTATGACGTCATGCACCGGGCTGGTAACCTCAGCCTAGTCAGGCAATGGAGGCCTTCAAACGAATCGATACTCATAATATTGTAGATATCAGAAGAGCAATAGTTGTTAATTATCTAAATCAAACATAATTCCGCTTATCGTTTTCAATCAGCAGGATAAAATTAATACTACCAGTACAGTTTAATAGCATTTCACATGAATGTAATGAGTGACTTTCTATAGAGCTTATGAAACATAATCGATGTGTTCAATACCATTTCGTTCGACAACTTTTTGCTAGACAATAAAAAGAAGCAGAAACTACTTGAGCATGGAGTAGATCATTATGTCATGTGTCTCAGTAAATTTGTAATAAGACTTTGTATCACAAGAACTGACTTCCCAGTCATGGTTTGAGAGCAGACTGATCGAAACGTCGAGTTGTCATATCATTTTCTTTTTCAGAGTCACCACAACTCATTGGCGAATATTGTTTTCCGTCCAGGCAAAATTTTCGAATCCTACTCATCTGTTTCGTTGACTTTGATTGACGATTTGTATGGTAGCTTTACTTTTATGATAGTTTCAAAAAAATGTAAATGAACTGAAATGGTACCGGTGGATAAACAATTAATGTGTTTTACATGGCTCTGTATTGATAGAGGCAGTTGATAATAAATTCAAAGTATGTTTGTGCTTTTGGTATTTGCTAACGGTGTGGAGATGGATGTGTGATTTAAGGGGCGGAAAAGGGTCGGATTAGCGTTGTTTTGGAGCTCCAGTGTCACTGTAGGTTGGATATTTGCATGCAATCTGCTTTGTTTGCTCTCTCTCTGTTTAATTAAGCTTCCTGACATTAGAAAATCGTTGGTAAGGGAGATATATTGCACAAAATACTGCTGACTGAAAAGATGGATGCATCGCTTGCTTGTGAGGTATTCTCGTGAGGCATTCACGGTGTAGAAGTTGGTTTGTATCATTAAATTGCGATGGCTTAATCAGAGCGATGCACCAACAGAAGCTTCGTGTTTGGTTTTCTATTTCCTCCCAACCCTGTAATAACTTATGCCACTATCTTATGAGGATCTAAAGGTCTTTCTTTGAAATTTAATTTTGAAAAGAACCTTTCAACTTTTCGCATCGTAAACAGAATTAGATTCATCTCACTAGATATCGCCCTGTCCGCCGAGTTTAGGCGTGAGGTGATTTTATCGACATGGGTTTTGATATTTAAAGAGCCGTAGGGCTTGATTTGAACGCTGAGGCATCAACAGGCTCCCATAGTCAAGAAAGGATGAGTTAAGTCAAATCTGCCGGGTCCTTAAGGGGCCAACCCGCACATGCTGCACCATGACAAGCTACGAGCAGGCAGACTCACTGGTTGGATGGCACACCACGCAATACTGCCATCTGGCTAGTTTGAAGCGTCGTTAATAGAAGCAGCGGTAACTTGGAGCCACAGTGGCCCAAAATTACCCCTTAAGGATAATTAAAGAGAAAATATAGAAACAAGTATCTGGGGCTAGAGTGTTCGTTGTTTGATAGTGTCATGTCGATGACGATGATGCTGCATCAAACCAAAACACTCACCTTTGGGAAAGAAGGTTCGGCGTAACCGTCCGATGACTATCGCTACAAAATCAACCCTTCCATTATAAGAGAACGACGGAGGCAGGGCAAATGCAATGGTACTTCCCCTAAGGGAAAGAACTAAAATAAATCAAATCAATTTAAGTTTTTATTAAACAGAAAGCTTTGGCATGGATTTCTTTGCTGATTGTTCCTTTAACCTAGATCAAGATGGGCCACTCGGAGCATCTCAATATCAAAATAAATGGTGTTTACAGCATTATTGATTACCATTGTTTATTTATTATAATTGGAAGTAATTGGCGGTAATTGCCGGTATAGCATTTGAATTTGATCATTTAGAATAATGTCGACTACTAAAGTGTAGACTGCGGAATGTAATATCAGCTGAAGTTTTAATTTTCAACACGAAGAGTGTAAACAAAATTTCATCTAAATAAGTTTTCACTCCAATCAAACATTTTCCAAATTATCAAATTTCAGAAAATCAAAATGAAACTGCTACAGATTGTGTGTAGAGCACAAACTACAAACGAACCAGTCATAGATTATGTACACTAGGTGACATTACATCAAACCAGTCGATAATGAGCAAACTTATTTCCTTATCAAAACAGTGTGTCGTTTTATACTAATGGGCAGGTATCTTTTGTCCATGTGCAAACAAATGCACATTTATCTCAATACATTGCAGGTGAACACTTCTATTAATACAATTGTGCATTAAGAAAACGTGTTCATTTTATAAAAAATTACTAAGAATGTTTATGTACTTTAACAAAAATATAGTAATATGGTCGTATTTTGATCTAGGTTTACTTACATCGCGGGCCAGTTCACCTGTTGCAGTTTTGTACACGTGGCCGAAATTTACCCGGAAAAAGAAAAACCACGACTGTATCAGACGATATGTGGATAGGTATCTGTACATGATACAAGTTTCTAAAAATTGTCATCACAAGTGGGGACTTCCAAGTCATCTAGAGATATATCCCATGAGTCTTAGTCAATTTTAATAAAAAAAGGTTTAAGGGGGTAAAAGGAAAAGTAAGGAGAACCCTAAGGCATATTTGTTTATTATTCACGAATGTAGAGGTGTGGATGGAAACTACTCAAAGTGCACTCTATTTCACTTCCTTTGCAAATAGTGATTCTCAAACCTTGTACCTTGACGGATCCGAAGAGAAGTCTCATTTCTTATTACATCAAATATTTTTAAAATAAATTATTCATTTAATCCCCTGTAATTTATTTCACTAACAAACAGACAAAATATGTTGAAACTGAAGGATACACATAAACAATCTATTGTGTTTAGAAATGGGTAACTCATGAATAAAGAAGGCTATATGAAACGACGAGGAGAGATGGTGGGAGTGGGAGGGGGAGGAGGACGGGTAGGGTTCATTATAAACATCAATACAAACCAGACAACCGTGACAGACTGTGGTTTAGCATACTAGGCGACAATGTCCTTCTGCTATCTAATCAAATGAAGGCATTTAGCGCCAATTATGAGAATAATACTGGTATTAAGAGCACGGAAACAGACGCATTAGTACCTGATTGATCCGCCCATTAAAAGCCGACCGTCACATGCGCTGCATTGCCCGCCACCCATTAGCTAAACTTCTCCCCCTCTTTTTGTATTTTCGCCGAATTAATCAGTTTTGTAATAAACGTGTCAGCGAGAATGCTATGATTCTTTGCAGAATCTGTCCGGCGTGCTGAGTTTGTTTTAGGCGCTGCTCTGTAGTGGTGTTGCTGCACACGTTGCTGATTGTTAGCCTACATTTTCAACATCGCAGTAATAACGGTGTTTCTGCAGATTGTGAAAAAGAAGTGCGCCCTCACTTGGCAACCAAATAACAGATGCTCAACAACATTTTTTTCACTTGGTCCCAGAGCACCTTGGACCAGTGGGGCTGAGTGGAGGAAAGTGCCTTCAGCTAGGCAGTCAATACCAAAAGCTTAGTTTCTAAATATACCATATTGACAGAGAGTTGCTTTTAATTCAAACCAACAAGAGCTACTTAACTTTTTTATTTAACGGAATGAAACCACTGATTATTACATTTATATGGATGTGGTCCAACGGATGTTAGATAATGGAGGTAGAAATTAAAAGTTCAACCTCCATGGTCAGAGGCGGACATCACGGCATCATCAATGCAATAATAATTCGAAGCAGACATTCACCAACAGAGGGCGCTGTTCGGCAAGAACAGTAACATTTTCTCATGACCCGGGCCCAAAATTCACCTACTTTTTACGGTTTGACTGACCACATTCAAGACATCCGGAATATTCTCAACGCCGTATTTCTTCAGAATATTTTGGTTTTGTTAATCAATGACTCTCAAATTTACCTCTTTTATGGGGGAGGATCCCTGTGATAACAAGGGGGGTGTAACCGTGTCACACCATTATAACTATAGTCACACAAACACTCACTGTAGAGAGGTATGTTCAATGCAGTTGTCAAGATGTTGGTCTGACTGTAGAAGACCTCAATAGTCCCTAAAGGTTCTTGTTGTTGCCCTGCATTATTACCCCTGCTGGGGTTGCAGTGGTACCATGTGTTTAGGCGAGGGGCGGGGCGTCTAATTGGCTTGTAAAGGGAGACAGTTGCATTCAGTGAGGGTCTAGGTGGACACAGAATCTACTAGAATTAGAAACGACCTTGATCCCGGCTACCCCCTCCCCCATGCGCACACCCACGCATGCCGATCCCCACCCTATTAAACTGATGTACAAACAATTAAATCCATGGAGAAAAATCTAAACAAAAAACATACATTCTACTTACATTTCAACTCCGTTGAAAACTTATAAACATTAAATTAAATTGATAACAAATGACCTGCAACATACGTCGCACATGATTGTGATGTGCTCTCGATCTGATATATCAAGCTATAAACTGCAAGGGAAACTGACTGGGTAACACAGAAAAAATTGACTAGAGCGGGATTTGAACCAATGACCTCCGGTTCATGACTGATGAGCTACCTCGACCTATGTTGGCAGTCTCCCAGTTTTGTCAATATCTTTGTTCAGCGGGGTACCACTGATCACACCTACCTCGTCAACGTTAAACCGGGCCTATATTTCGTCTGCACAAAGACACATGCAAAGTGGGCCGCAATATTAGATGACAGAGTCTTATCAAGTCATTGGTTGATGAGCTATATTAGAGAGGCGGGGCAACGGCACACTGCGAACGGAGTTGGGGGGGGGTAGACTCGCCTGGACTTACACTCACTCAAGGTTGTGGCCGGTTCGAATCCTACCAAGCTAACTGCTGATTTCACAATGACTGGAATAAATATTGTCACTGAAGCACAATTTCTTGATTTGTGCAATTAATCATCATAAACGTTTTATTAATGTTTGTTTCCGAATTCCCCTTGTGGGAGTTTGCCGAGTTGACCAGAAGCTTTCCGGCCAAAAGTTGCGAAGGCAGGCTGCATCCATAGCGTGGCCAGAGTTAGAGGCAAAAGTTCCATCGAAGCTGTAACTCAATTAATTTGGTCTTCGGTCTTGTTTAATTGTCTGCCCATCACAGAGTTCACCGTAAAAGTGTACGCGGTTGGCTCAAGGGGAAAGGGGAAAAACGTCTTCATCCTCGTTCCCAGGGGGTAGGGGTGATCGATCTCGCTGCGCAATTTTTTCTCAGCGTGCCTTGCTCGATCATAACCCCTGGAATTGGTTCATTAAAATGTGCTAG
>CM021535.1:3437697-3452115 GCA_010994315.2 Pisaster ochraceus
GTGTGACATGGCCCTAAGATGCTTCAGAAATGACTCGCATCAAATATTGCCACTACAAAAGCCAACATACTTGTAAACATACTGGCCTTTCATTTGCCTAACCTGCATGAAGTTGACTTGTGTGCTTTGTGTGTGGTTCACACTCCAAGGCTGCTTATCTTTGACTCGCCCTCTAGGTTACCCTACAGGGCTTAAATTTTACACCAGACCTCAGGCCTGAGGCCAGTCATTTTAATGTCGAGGCATGCATTTTAAACTAAGTCAGGAAATGTTTTCTCATTCTGAATCTAGTCCCATAGAACGATGTTGGTCCACATTTTGAGCAACAAGCCCTGTGGTTTAATAGATGTAATACTTGCATCAGGATGAAGAATTTTAATTTGTTTTTCTCTTACACCAATGTGTATAAAGCACTGTATGCTCAGTGCTTTCCCGAACTCTGAAAAAATCCACAGGTCTTGTGAATTCTTCCCCCAATTCGAGCCCTACCCTAAGAGGCAAGTTTGACGAGCCTGATGTATTTCTGATGAGCATTTTTTCACCCTTCTATTGACTAAATAAACCCTGCAGATTAATCTGTGCAGAGATCAAACTCTGTGTCAATGCTGGAGTTTAATGCACAGTGTTCAGTCAAATATACTTGAAATAAACTAGTCAGAAATCTGAAGAACACGGGACTACAAGTTTGATTCCACTTTTCAAACTTTCAATATAATCAAACTCATCAGCAGCTGTGAGGATTACCATTCCAATATTTCACTATTTAACTCTTGACTAATTTCTTCACCAGGTATTGACAAGATCGAGTTCCTTCAATCACATGAAAATCAAGATATCTACCAGAAGGCCTTTGATATCATTGATCGTTACTTCAGTAGTGGAGAAGAAGACAGCAAACTGGCCCCCAAGATCGATGAGAATGCTCAAGTCTTTGAGTTCGCTGCTCAAGAGAACATCGATGACTTCCAGTTTTGAGGAGACATGGAGATAACAAAGTCAAAAGTGGCGCTGAATAATTTATGAGATGGGGTAATGTATAAGCTGAACTGTGTATGATGGAGTTGTGAAAAACAGATTTATTCTCCAAATGTTATTTCTATGGACATATTTTGAGCTCTTTGGCAAGCAGGAAGTCCCAGCAAACAGTTCCTCCCGAACTCCTACCTTGGCACAATTTCATAAAGCTGATGAGTTTCATAAGCACAGACAAAACATGGTTAGCAGAAACCATTTACCAACCATGCAGTGTTTACTGCTGCTCACTAAATCCCCTGCCATATTTCTGCTTAGCAAATGATTTAAAAGTAACTTGAAATTAGCTTTGTGAAATTAGCACTTTAATTCCCCCTACCCCCCAACAGAAATAAATAAATACATATGTTTAGCCGGTTTGTGTCCCGCATGTGAGTGAGTAATGTGTCGATTACAACATGAAGGCAAGTAGGTGGTGATTCCAAATGTAGGTGATTCCCAAATTATCAATGATGGATAAATGTGATGATAACCAGAGGAATGCAAGAGGTCCAAACGGGAAATGTGAAAGCTTGGTGTTGACAGGTACAAGTAGGATTGCTAGACCTCTCAAGTTATCAGCCCAGCTGGTGTGTCAACAAGTGGAACACAACTTCAAGTCCCAAGGGAAGAAGACTGTATGTGTGATAAGTGCGTTGGAGATAGAGTTGTATGCAAGTGTGTTGTGTGAAGGACAATAACAATATATAATTCCATACTAAGCATCCTTTCTTTCATCTTGCTCACTTCGAATAAGACAAATAAAAAGTACGTCTGGACAGTTTTTTACTTAAGTAAAAAACCTTCTTTTTACTGAGGAGAACTATTTGAAATAAAGGATGAAGGTTTTAGAAATTCCACCAATAAATCTGTTTGTGTTTTGTGTGCGTTTGGCTACTTGAAACCTTTGAAATAATGAGAAACAATGATTCACAAATGCTGCTGTATAAGCCATCTTCGGATTTCTTCCTTTATGCATAAACAGAAAAAAAGACGAAAAAAAAATATAAAAATAAGAATGGAAGTGGTGAACATTTTGCTACAAAATATAAAAAAATTGAAATATTATGTGATATGAGAGATGTTAAAAGGTAGGGGGTACAACACTGGTGTAAGCAGAGCTGTTTATTGACAGAGTTGCGACAACCTGCGATTAGAAGCAATTTACTGTCCCAAAAAATGAATGTGTGCACAGGGTGCCAGACTAGACTGCAGATTATGTTGTGCTACATTTAGACCGAAAATGGCATCCAGCAACTACATGACCAAAGAAATTGGTCCCTCTTTGTCACAACTCTCTCAATACACAGCTCCCTCAATGCACCCTCATTTAACCCTCCTACTATTGGTAACATTATTCAACTTGTCTAATGTTGATAGTTGATCATGGTTTTCAGGTAAATGGTTGTGGAACCAATGATCCAGAAGCAAAATTAAAAACACCATGTTGTACCTTCCTTTAAAAAAAAAGACAGAAAAAAAAAGTATAAAAATTTAAAAGTAAAAAAAAAGATTAAAAATACTAAATGATGACTATTCAACAGTGTGTGATGTGGGAAGTCTGATGGAGAATTTTTTATGATGCGGGTCAAACCAGCTTTTTTGAGCGATGTATGTTTTTGTATGTGTGTGTTAAATGCTGTATAACAGTGTGTTGTGCATTATACATGTATGTAGAACAAAATATGAATTCAGTAAGGAAAATGTTGATTGCCTAAAGTAAGGCCATTAAGTCTGTATAACAGGGTTGTATATTGCCCTCATGAGACAAGGGAGTTATATTGCCCTGGCAGTCTGGTTTTACTCAGGGCACGTGGAGCACCCAAGGATGATGTACATGTGTATTTAATGCCCCGAGGAGTCGATGTTACAAGGATGTTATATTGCCCTAGCGGTTTGGATTTTCTCTGAAGGCACGTAGTACACCAAAGGATGTATATTGCCTTATAGAAACAAGGATGTTATATTGCCCTCGTAGTCTAGTTTTACTCAAAGGGCATGTAGGACACAAAGAATGTGTGTATTGCACTAAGGACTCTGTGTTACAAAGGAACATTTTGTTGCCTTGGTCTGGGTTATTCGTAGGGCACTTAGCATTCAAAAGGATGTGCAGTATATTGCCCTAAAGAGTCAGTGTTACAAGGGAGTTATATTGCCCTGGTTATCAGGCTGTACACTTACTAAAGGCAGTGATGGCACACCCATTGCTCTACAGAGTCAACAGTCTACTGTGTAGTCATAGTTCCCTCATATTTTACCTGGGGATATACATGTAAATGTGTATACTGCCCTAGGAAGTCACTGTATGAAGGAGTTATTTTGCCTGTGGCACATGTAGTCATTGCGTTCCAGTGAGCTTACTGTATGCTGACTGAAAAGTTAGCTAATCTATAGGCAATATAGATACAGTGCACTTGTGTTGTCTGCTAGTCCTAGTGGTAGACTACTGCTGTCTGTAATACTGGTTTCTCATTTGCCTCCTATTTCTGTCTCTATGGCTTATGTGGTAAACTACTGGGGTGAAGTATTGTAAAACCTTCCTACTTTTATACAATGTGCCAAAAACTTGACTATCCATTTATCTGTGAAGTGGAGAGCAACTGTGTACAGAACTATAGACCCTATAAGTCTTATGTGTATTCAGACATTTTGGGGACCACTGTGGTCCTATGTACATTGTTTTAATGCATGAAGGAAACAAACTGGCGCACCCGTGGTGTTTCACCCCATCATTGCAGGCTACATAGTGCATGTTTCATTAGAATCATGTGGATGAAATGGAGTGGTCAACTAGTAGGAAGGTTTGAAACTGCGTGTATGTATTGTCATAGAGCCACTAACTCATGTCATGTACAAGAACAGCTAAGCAGGGTACCAGTCATAAACAATATACAGTTCGTGTGATTTTGGCTGGTAACTTGAGTCTGTTAAGCACAACTCATCATTGCTTAGCAAGTGTGGGTGCTTGGAAGCTCTATTATATGTACAGGTGCATGTGTGCAGTGGTTTTAGTTTTCATTTAACACGAATCTGCTTGAAGAAACTTGTGTTGCTTTTGATTGTAGTAATGATATATCTCGCCCCTTTACCATTCCTTTCTGTTTCCCTTTCAAAACTAAATGGATTCTACTGCCAGAAAGAGTTTCTTAGCCCTCTTAAAGAAATACAGTATTCAGTGCAAAGAACCTTGCAAACATGTTGACACAACATCTTAAGCAAGGGCTTAATACATTGGTGATTCTTGGACAACTGTGCCACAGTGTTGTATAATCCAGTGTAAAATGCAGATCACAAAACTATCCCCAAAACTGAAAAGAGTTCAGTTAGGTTTAAACCGTTCTGTAGGTACATTAATCGTGTTTTATGTGAAAAAGAAAAAGATAAGTCTCTTAACCCTAGCCTCATTGATAATTGAAAGCATGAAAGCCTTTATGGTGTCATGTGATCTGCATTGTGGGCAGGGCTTTGTGGTTTGAAGAAATTCAGATTTTCGCCATTTCTGTTGCATGTTTTGTTTTTTAAAAGAACATAAAAAATTGCTTCAAATGTCCACCCTCTTTCCTAAACTCATCCCTGCCTTACAATACTTTGCTTATTGTGTGTAATGAACAGACGGAGACCAAGTACACTGTACTTTCTTTTTAAATAGCCATCAAATGATTATCAAATTTCTAATTTGTTTTCCCTTTGTGGTTTCACAGATGGCTATGTTTTGGTCAAGAAACTTTTTGCCAAACCATGATCTTGATTCTTTGCATCTACCCATGATGCTCTCCTTAATTTTGAAAAAAATGCATGAATAATGTATTTGACCTTGAATTTGACATTTGATTTTACACTTTTGTGTTGGTGAATGGGTACGCCTTTCAAAATGTTTTTCTGGGAATTTGAATGATGACAATATTTGCTGATTTACCCATTTCTTGATGGCTGCTAAGCTTAAAATACTGCAAGACAAATGTATGTACTGACCATTTTGTAGCTTTACTTGTTTTACAGTCAGTATCCTGAAATATTTTCTCTTGTTGCATTGTTTGGTCTGATTTCTACAAAGGCCCTTTTTCCAAACCACTGCTTTGGTTCAGGCTGTGGTTTAAGCTCCGTCCGCCTGGTTGAAGCCCCGGAAATTAAAAGTTGTTTTGAGAAGTCTATACCTAGGAGGTTTTAGGTGCTTTGTTTTAAACCTAAAGGAAACACTCGCATGTCACTCATTTATATTTAGCTTTTGGCTAAACTGTCAAATCATATTTTTTCATATTTAGTCTTAAATTTGCTGCCTACTGGTATACTGCTTTCATCACTGGTCTCTGCTAAACATTTGATGGATTGATGCTGATTACCAGAACTGATGTATACATAAATATAGATAATACAAAAATACAGGTAAATTTGGCACAATTTGAAAAATGAGGTAATTTTCCAGTGTTTTGCAGGTTATTTGTCTGAGTAACATGGCATATTTGAGGTTTTTTCTGCTGTTGATTTACACTTGAGGCTATTCTTGTTATTAAATTCAAACTGTCCTTCATTGTTTTGGGGGTTCATTATTCATATACATGTATATTGGTCAAAGTTGTTGATTTAGTTGTTGTTGATAACTTGCTTTATCACCTAATTATTTGCTCTGTTTTGACTGCAAGTAAACATGGATGGAATGGTTGCTAAGCACTGTAGACCATAGAGAGAATCTTACTTAAATCTGCTTGAGGTTGCATACATTCAAGTATTTGAAGACCATGGACATGGATTTGAGTGCCAATCATTGTACAGACACCACTCCTGCTTGCTTTGGTCATCTCCTTATCCTCCAGCTTGCAACACCATCATCTAACCTGTACACATTGCAGTTTTCCACAAAACATTTAATACAATGTGTATTTCATACAACGTGAGGGATTGTGCACACACTCATATGTGCTTAGTACATTTTAGCAAATCTTAATACAAAAGTGAGTGGACATTTTCCTCTCATTTTGTTGGATTTCAGAGAAATATTTGTTTGGAAAAGTGGTTGTAGAGTCATCCTAGGTGTGTATCCTGGATATGCAGGGCCATTTTGTTGCATGTGATGGCAAAATGATATCATGTGGTACGCAGATATTACATCTAGAGCAACAAAAGTGTACAGTGCATCCACAATAGGACACAGATTGCAGTTGAGCTTAGGGGTCTCTGGTACTAAGACCATGTCTGAATTGGTGGCTACAACTATGGCTATGGCTGGGTCATTGCACCGTGTTGAATATAGGACGTCCTTAGCAACACCCTTGGCAAAAGTCGTAGCCATACACACAGCTGTAGCCACTAATTCAAACTGTTATCATACTCCACTATCTTATCTGGCTCCCTGTGTGAAACAGCTTTAACAAATACTAATTTTCATTAAGCCAGGCACCAGACGTTCTTCTTCTCTGTAAGCCTTGGTTTTGTTAAATGTATTTATGTAGTGGAGGGAAAGATGCCTGCAGGTTGGACAACTTGACCATGCAAACTCAGACCATGCAAACCAGTTTGTATAGTGTTGTGTTGTCTATTTGACACTCAGTGGTTGCACTGTAGATAAAGCATTGAGTAGCCAGGTTGGTTCATGGTCAAGTACAGTTGTTTAGAGTTGGCTGTTAATAATTTGTTGTCAAACACTAACATCCATGTTTATACTAATACGTAGTATAACTGTAATATAGTAAGTGCAACAAAAACACATAAAAACTTGTAAAAAGAAAAATGCAAACATACCTTCAAGTAAATATATAAAACATGTCTGAAAATATATACATTATTATATCATATACATGTGTTAAAAAAACACTAACAAAGTACTTGATTATTGTACATACTTAATGTAAACATTTCACGCAAAATTACATAAATTTATTTTTTACAAGAAAACAACTGACATGCATTTAACTCTGTTAAAAGAAAAAAACAAGTGCAAGATCTTAAAAGATTTATTTGAAAATATTAAAACATTACAAGCACATTTTATTGCCATTAAAACATTTTGTACTAATAATATAATAACATTCTTAATACACACGTAACATAAATATAAAATATTTAACACTTTTTTGTAAATCTGGGCCAGATAACAGTTTTTGACACAATCTTTTAAATCTGGTTGGTTTTCCTATGCAAATTTAGTTGTTTTTAAACAAAACTTTGAGCTGTTGCAGTGACGTTTACACATTTTTCATTTAAAGAGATTCTACTCTTTTAATAATTACTTTTACCTCAAAATTTTCAGTTGTGTTTCTTAATTCTTCAGCTCAGGAAAATTCAAAACAATAAAACTATTTTGACTTAAAAAACTAAAAACTATTTATTATTTCCTGCTATGTGTACAACAGTCTGTGAACTGAAGCATACATTCATAATTTATTTTCAGTTGTGTTTTTTGTTCTTTTATATGTTTTTTCAAATTGAACACTCTGCCACCATCTTTTGTCTGAATTCCTGACTGCAATAGCAATGATGAATACTGGTTTTCATCATGTCTAAAAAAAGAGCGAGTCTATTCTGCTCTACAGTATTTATTTTGGGTAAATTGATTTGAGAGATGGTTGCAGTACAATAAATCTCCATGAACCATGAATGGATAGGATTTTAAACCAACAGTTTGGAAATTGGTCAAATTTTTCACAAAATACTAACACGCAGTGCAAATTTTATTTCAAAAGGTGCTCTCTTTTTTTTAAGGGAATCTACAAAAATTATACTTCAATTTTTCTCATGTTAAGGTAAACGAGGCAGCTACAGTTTTTGTTTTTTTTAAGTTGCATATTTCTCAAACGTTAAGAGCAATTTTCGGTGATACTTTTTTAGTACCAGTGCCAACTATTCACTAATAAGCTTTTTCATTTCTTTAGAATGTTGCCAGCACATAACTGCTTTCATTGGTTTGTGCAAGCTACATTAACAACAAGTTCAGTGATTTGGGGCTTCACTCACGGCAGTATTTTAACAGAACTTGGACAAACTCCCCACCCACAAACTTGGTATAATACAACATGGAATCGCCCAAAATTCTTTCAGTTTGTGTACTTTTCATCTGGTAAAAACAATTGCCAGTGAAATAATCATAATTTGATGCCTTTCAAAATTGTTTGAGAGGCACGTTTGTTTAGTTTGCCAAATAAAGTCATCCCATAATGTGCAGAATCATTCTGGATATAACTGCCCATGAGTGTAGGAGTCATGATTTATTGATATGCCAAATTTGTTGCAATGTTACTGTGAAGCTTACAGCAGCAAAACATATACACACATAAAGTAATATCTCATCCAAAATACCAATCAATAAACAATTACTACAATTTGTTGTTGTTGTTGTTGTTTGTTTTTTTTGTTTTTTTGGGGGGGTGATAATAAGTTTACAAAATTTGAGTGGAGTTTCTCAGTTATTTACAGGAAACATACATCAATATTTAAATTTGTCTAAAACAAGTTTACGTCTGAAAGCAGATCATTTGCCACGTTTTTATGAAGTGTTTTTGAAATTGATAAAATACTCCTCAATTCTAACATTCAATAATTAAATTGGAGAGGTTTTTTACAGTATAGTTCAGTTCAAGGGAAGCTGACTGGATGAATACAAATCCTTTTTTGGTTGACTTCATTAATAATTTTCTAAGTAGTACAAGCCTTGAGCAACGGAAATTTTGCCAATGTGTTTAATTGAGCTGTAAAAACAAACTATGCAAAACATTTAAGGATAAAAATGCTCAAATGAAAAAAAAACTTTTCAAAAACGAGAGCAGATTATGCTGGCATAAATGTTATAATTCCAATTTTTCCAAAGTTTTGATGTGCAATCTTTTTATTTGAAAGAATTTTTCATTTATTAAAAAATCATTCGTCTTTTTGATATGTCTTTATTTCTAAATTGCTTTAACTAAACAAAGCAAAGCGGGGTTTAGGTTAGGCAATCTAAAAACAAAACTAAAATAATTATTATTAATTGATGAAATCAAGTGGAAGACAGTGAAACAATATGAATTGTTGGTGGAAACCTTTAGTCTGCTCCTTTTTTCAAGCTGCCTTTTGAAATTCCAAGGATGCAAAACTGATGCTAAAATAATGAAGGCCCCTCAATAATTAAGACCTCAGTTTCCTTGTTATTTTTCTACTTGTTTAATAAAAATCATTCCATATTTGGCATTTATCGTGGACTAAAACAGTAACTAATATTTAAAATGTCTTTCTACAAGTTTTGTTTCTAGAGCTATTTGATTCAAGAGGATAATCAATATTTAGCAAAGCGCTGGGCATAAGGAAAGCAAGCAAGTCATATTCAGTCAAATCATTTATTTATTTATTATAGTTTTCATGTTTATCTTCATGGGTTTTATTTATTTTTATTTTTTTTTTCAATTGAAATATTTTGTAAATGGTTATGAGATTTGGTGTTATGTTCATTGTGCTTCCATTTTTAAACTGAACAACTTTTTTTCCCAAACCACCAAAAACTAAATTTTGCTGAACGGTTACTTTTGTGATATGTCATAACTGTAGGAAATATTTACCACTGAAAAACAGGCTGCCAAAGGTTTTCGTTGGAAAAATTAAATCAGCTCAAGAGTTGTAACTAATCTTTAATAGTCAGTAGATTGTTTCTGTTTTTCATATTGATGCTCTCTCAATGTGATTTCTTTGAATTGTTCAATTCTTTTTATTGCTTAGCAAACACAGGCAAGAAAGCAGCAATTATTGAAACATTTACTTATAAATTGTGTTAAAATGTCAAGTTATTTTTGGCCCAGACAGAACACTTCATATTGACAAACAAATATGCAGTATTAGATTTTTATGAAAAAATTTCATCAGACATATTCACACAATTCAAGTGGCAATGTTTGATCAGTGGCACGATGTGCATTCCACAGCTGTCTGTCTCAGACTTTTTCAACATTTTATGAAGCTGCTTACCAAATATGATAAGTAGTAATGTGATTAGCTAAGCAAGGATAAGCGCTGAATCTCATTCTATGTTTGGCTTTATTTATACAAGAGAACTGTTGACTGCTTATCAAATGTTGTTACCCTCCAAGCACATGGGCAAAAAACCCATAAAAAATGCTATAGACAAAAACCCATTTCTGCTTCAAACAACAATAGAACGCTAAAGACATGCTATATAATTGCAATTATTTCAGAGCAATTCAGAATATTTTGTGGGATAACATATCTATCCTCCAGCAAGTTTACAAGAGAGAAAAAAAAATAACAAAATAAAACTCTTCTTAAAGTCAATTGATTTTTTTCAACACAATGCTGATATATTGTCAAAATTGTAAAGAAAGATACAATAAAAGTCACTTGTGAAAGTTTTAGTTGAATACAGTGTCTACTTGTTGAGAAAACAACAAAAATTCGTCCACTTTTAGCGAGGTGACAGCGGGTACCAACTGCATTTCTGGCCACAGCATTCGTGTATGGACACCAACCCTCAAATCTGAGAAACGATTCACGCATGCATCGTTTCTGAGATTCAAGTGTTTCTATGGATTTTTAATCAATGGGGGCATTTCAGAGGAAACAATTTGGCAGGATGCTTACTACAATTACTATCTTTATAATAAGTAATCCTCTAGTTAGAAATAACACCATAAAGAATTCAGAGTCTCTACCAAAGTATGACCTGCCTGTAAGGTTTTCCAGCCTCGTCCAAGGGTTTTGCCTTGTTTCTGTAGGTTCCCACAAAAACCATCATTTTATAACTGCTTTTAAACAAAATAAATTTCAGAATTTTTATTTTGATGTAAGTTAAGAATAAAAACAAGATAAGAAGTTAGTCTTTGGAACTGCCTTGCTTAGAAACAAGTTCTTGATGTTACAAGCATTGGACCAGATGCAGTAAGTATGTATATGTGCGCACTGCGTTAATACACTGTATAGGTTTTCAAACTTGCTGAAGGATAGAGTGACAAACAAATCGATATACCAATGTTCCTCAGGACACAAACTGGGCTTTCAACTGCAATTTCAACAATTTGAAGTCATGTTAATCACAACTGCTTTTCAGTCTGGACAGTTTGCTGATTTGGTTTGGTGGGGGGGGGGGTTCTTTGTTCCTTTGGGTTGCTGGGAGTTCTGAAGTCTTTGCCACTGGTTATAACCATCTTGATACAAATTAATACTATTTAATACTCACATAAAGAAAAAGAAACAATGAATCCTAATGTCAGAGTTATGTATACAATTATTTCAATATTCAAAACACACGCACCCACACAAGTCACCAATTTATAACATAAAACAATTGTTTCCTGAAGTAGAATTTGAATCATATTTGTGCACATTTTATGATTTAGAGGAATTAAGACTACTCCACTGGTGTATTTTCATTTTCCCTTTTCAGAGGTTGATCTGTTGTGCATGTAATACTTCATCTATATTACAAGGTTCAGGCAATATCATTAACACATAGCAAAAACAAATTACAGTATTTCAGATGGAATGTTCTCTGCAGGTTGACCACTTTACACTAATTTAAACAAAATATTTTAAAAGATTCTATTCTTTATTTGTTTTCTTTACTGTGCAGCTTTATGAGACAAGTTATACTTCAGGGATTTTGTTCATACACAAACATTAACGATTACAAAACACTCAAGACATGTTCAATTTCTTTGGTTTAAGTTTTAATAAAACACATACTTTTTATGTCAACTTTTGTTCAATGAAATATATTCACAGGTTTCTGCCACACAAACATTAACATTAAAAAAACTCATTCATGTTTACTTACTACAGATCATTTCATATTTGACATTGACATCAACAAACAATGAATATGTAACATTGCACAAAAACCAACGCTAACACACACACTGTGTAAATAGCATGATTTCCTTGCCTTCATCATTTTATGTAAACATAACATTATAGTTATCGTATGAGGTGTTAAGGTTATACAAAACTTCATTCATTATCATCAATTATGTATAATATTTCTCATTTACTTAGAACTGATCCCAAGTTGTTTGCATCATATGCACACTGATTAAAGAATTTGTTTTTTTCTTTAAATACTGTTCAGAGTAGTAAGTGAAAATATTTTGTAATAATTATGACCCCCCCTCCCCCAACCAACCATCCCCTTAACCCCTTTCTGTAAAAACAAAAACACTCCATATGGTTGATGCTGTGCATAGCCAAAGCAGCGATGCTTTGCATGATTCCCAGGTGTAGCAATAGACAGTGCAAGTCTTGCGCAAGTTCAAACATTGGTTTGGACATATTAAAGAAAACCCCATGCACTTAGTGTGTACACGGTTCACTACAACTTCCAGAAGGTTCAATACATTTGAGACTTGCGCAAACTATTCCATCAGAGTCCATTGGTTTGGTAGTTAGAATCAGGTGGGTTCATGGCTGCCTTCTACAAATACCCAAATCTCTTGTGCACTGGTACACCTAGTTCACGCTAGTATTTATTTCAGAATTAGAAAATTAGAAAATAAAACAGTTCCCCGTTTGTTTTGTTTTGGGATTTTGTTTTTTTATAGCAAATGCATTCTGGGTAACCCAGCTGTTTTTCATATTTACATGTACACCATGTACAATAAAATCATTGTATGGCACGAGTGAACCATTTGAATGTAACTGTTGGCCTGTACAGACCAAACCAATGTAAGATAGATGTTATTGTAAACAAAAGCAGTTAATTTTTACTTTGATAACAATAGGAGATCTTGAAATGCTAGGTGGGAGCAAACATCAAGTAATTTTTTATTGTTTATGTAGCACTGAGCATGCACACATGTCAACAATTCATTTACCTGGTAAATCTGCTGCCACCTATCTTGTATCAAGGTTTCTCGTTGCGTAGATTACAGTCTTGTGTAGATCAACAAAAAACCTTACCAACCTTTACAATCCAGTACAAGGGTCAAGTCCACAATACTGCAGGGCTTGTAGCTCAGAAACTTTACTGCACAGAAAATTATTTACAAGACCAGAATCAAAATGAACAAACAGTTTAACATATAAACTGTTTTTATTTTGAACTTGCACTGAGACAAGATTGATCTCATTTGTACTATGGGTAAAATTCAATTCTGAACAACACGGAAAGTCAACATAATTTTGTACTAAAACTATCACAAAGAAATTATCATTTATTTGAAAAACGCAAGACCCACCTGACTTCTCCAATGGTAACTTTACTGGCTTGATGCGAAAATCATTGACTGAAGTCCATAAATTTAGTAGATTCCAAACAAAATGACATTGGAATTTGATAGATTCAGAAAGGCTTGGGAAGAAGTCAGAATTTTCAATGTCGATGCAACGAGGGACATTGCTGTGCAAAGAGTGCAAGCACTTACCAACATTGTGTAAAAAATCTATTGAACTTGATTGGATCTGACAATACTTCTTAGTGGAGTTGTAGGATGTGAAACAATGCCATATATGATCTAATCTATCAGATTCAACGTGTATGATGTTTGCATCAAGTATGTATGGTTTATTGATTAGAAGGTTGCTGTTTTATCACTTGAAGCAGATTATTCCAAAACTCAAATGGTTGTTAGTCAAGATTTGTAAAGCTACTCGAGGATTATCTTGACAAAACTTAAAGCCAAATGGGTATTTTTAAAACTTGGTATCAAAGCATGTTACACAACTACTTTGGAGTGTGGAGCACTGCAAACACTGGTGCCCATGTAGCTCATAATAATAAACTATTATTTGGACGTTAAGAAGCAATTACAAGTATTTTGCTCACAGTAACAATGTCAAACTCTTCACACAGGTACCCAATAGTAATATAAGTTTAATTGTGTTTTACTCCCGGGTGATGAAAAGCAATTATGGTTTGCTCGATGGCATGACTTCTTGTGATTAACAAAAGAAAAGTATACGTATATAATACAATGAATTAATTTCAAAAAATGTTTTTGGTTCCAATGGCAAAGTTACAAACCATTAAAATCATTGTAAAATTATTTTATTCAACAACTATTCACATTGAAAGCATTGTATGTTAAACTTTCATTTGATTGTCAAATGAGTTGATCAATAAAAAAAATTCAGTTACCGAAACTCCTAACCTTTATGTTGAGTTTTCTTTTGTTGTTTTCTGCAGTTTTTTCCAGGCTCACGCAACCAGCCTTTACCTTATTCCTACTGCAACTGTCTTGTGATGTGGGAGTATTGCATGTGGATATTGGAGTCTAACCTGTTGATTTATGTGGATTATTGTATCAAAAGAGATGTGGGAATCCCACATAATGTGGGGAGCCCAACTGTGGATGTGGGAACATCCTACCTGTGGATGTTTTGTGGATGTGGGATCCCTATCCTGTATTATTGATGCCATACATGGAGCATTGGCACCAGCCTTAAATGGAAAACACCTGTCTGCATGTTCAAACTAGTGAAACAATTACTCCCCTATTTAGG